>OZ012660.1:50794262-51247262 GCA_963942545.1 Oxycera nigricornis | reverse complement strand
CTGTAGCTAGTAGTCGATCCACACAATTGAAGACAACATTGAAACGCGTAAGGGACAAGTTAAGGAAAGAAGAAAAAAGCGGAGTATATAAAATACAGTGTCCCGAGTGCGAGAGTGCATACATTGGCCAAACGAAAAGATCGTCAAAAACAAGGTTCGACGAGCATGTGAAGGAAGCGACATTAGCCAAGAACAACCCAACGAGGCATGTAAAATCGAGCGTAGCGAAACATATTTTGGGAAGCGAGCATAATATCGGATGGGATAATCTTGAGATCTTGCGATTGGTTAAACAAGAATACAAATTGGATGCCGCCGAAAGTTTGGAAATCGCAAAATACTCCAAAGAAAAGTTGCTCAACACGGATGCGGGGAATTGTTCATCGCGCTTTTTTAACGTATGTAAGCAGGTAGATGTGAGGTATCGAAAACTTGGGATAAAAGTAGGGTTAGGGATGTAATTAGGATAGGGAACTAATAGCTCAGGAAAGAAATAGGTAGGATTGGATATAATTTAAGTAATTCAAGAGTAAGCACTGAAGAAGGGTACTTGTTGTACCCGAAACAACGTTGTTTGCGGAAATATTAAATAAAAATTTTACAGTATAAAGGGAATAAAAGAATTTGTTAAATTATTGACTATCAAAAGTTCTATACCTTTAATAAAACACCCTCTACTATAAATTCGTTGTCATTTCATTGGAGACACTATAATTTAGTGCACATTTACTTGAAAGAAAATAATTTATCATCTATTTCTCTCATCTTCGAATTTAAAAACCGTTTCTTTGAATTTTTTGGATCGATTTCAAGCTTTAGTCATATTTTTCTTAAATGGTAGCTTTTATCTAGCCACCTAGACAGTAAAAACATCACTCTTGTATCTACATACGTTGGTATCAAAATTCAGATTTTCACATTAACATGGACCGTATTATGTAAGTCTCCCTCGGGGGCTCCGAGGTTATGTGGCTGTTCAATCAAAGATGCATAAACATAAATGAAAAACATCTACTGTTAGTCCTTGCGCAACTTAGCTATATTTGATATTTAAATTCTTCAGTAATCTCACAAGAATTTGTGTCCGCCTTTCAATGAGAAGCACTCTATTCACAATCAATCTTTAGGCTAGAATTTACGCTTGGCAGAATTTATCGGATAGGTTAAATCTCATCAATCAATCAATTTTTTTCTGTTTGGTCAGTTTTCGCCATTTATGATCAGCAGCCATTCAAGTTTCATAACTCAATTCTATGGGCTTATTCTGAACATCCCTTAACACATATTCTATTTCAAATATAAGTCATTTTCCCGTTGAAATCATTTATACATCTACATAGATACACAGATTGCTGTATTGTTTTTAAGCTTCATGTAAAATTAAAAAAAACATCAAACTATTCAAAGAACCCATTAATGTACCCACATACTTTTATCGTTCAAAAAAACTATCACAGTTTTTTACTTTCCACTTACGCCGAGATAGATAGTTCATCATAAAGTACTCGCGAATTGTGCATCTACAACAGATACAGATACCTACAGCAAATATATACGATTCTTGGAGGCACTCTAACAATCAGTTGAATAACTTTAGTCAATTAGCTTTCAGAACGTGCAATTCAAATGTAAACAAACTTTATCGCTGACCGAATTAATCAAGAAACATTGAATAGTACCGCGAAATGACCCGGGAGCGGGATACCCCTAAATCGTTTAAATAATCGGAGCAATGATTCATCAGACGACACCCAACAGAGCCACAGCAATCGGGGATTTTCTACTTGTTGTGGCTTTTGTAGCTACAACCATCTACGAACTATTGGAGTTCAACTGAATGGAGCACTGTCTCATCAAAAAGATCAAACTTTTTGGCTATAGACACGAATAAAAAAAGTCTGGAAAACCAGTTGAACGTCAATCTGCAAAAGAGACGAAGAAAAGTTCAGGTAGATTCGATGCTAAGATAATACCTAGATGAGTAGTTGCATGCTTCACTGAATTTAAGATTTTTTTATTGAGTTATGGTCACAATTGAAGCTAAGAAACCGTAGATGCAACTAAATTAACGTACATATGTGTAGCTAAACTATTGAAGAATACTCTGATTTAACTGGGATTGGTTTTATTTGTGTTCCTGCAATGAATTTGTGTGGGAGTCGTTAAATTATCAACAGGTTTTTAGTCAATTAAACTTTTTCACCTAACATTATTTATCCTTTTTAATTCTGAATTTTTTCTTCCAACAAGTCCGCTGATCCGGACGACTAAAACGACGAGACGCAATGTCTGTAAATGTCTGTCTATGAAATTTTTCGTTACCATGCCTGGATCTAAAACAAGGCGATATATTGGTTCATCGATGCTTCTTCTGGAACGCTTATTATTAATGGGTGTCATCTGCGATCGCAGATTAATAGCAAAATAATTTTATTTATCAACCAAAGTAGGTCACAAGGATAACTTTGACCCTGAACACAGATTGCTACAATTCGTATGAAATGAAAAATGGTGGGGATAATATTAAAATACAATGTCACCCTCTTAATTTTTGACCATAAATTCTCGATAGGATTAATATCAGGCGATTGTGGTGGTGTCCTTTTGGACAATTGTACAACAGCCATAAGCGAGAATTCAAGGCTGGGGTCGTTGTCCTGATAAAAAATAAAATCATTTTTTACACCTAATTTTTCAGCGCTGACATGTAAATTCGCCTTCAATATTTCAATATATTTTGCTGCATTCATTATTCCATCGATAAATGTCAATTGACCTGTTCCTGCCGCTGAGAAACACCCCCATAGCATCACCGAACCTCCACCATGTTTAACTGTTGGTATCAAGGTATATAAACTACATTGGTATGATCTGTTGTTACGTCATCCGGCGGGGAGGGCGTGGCCAAATATACCCAAGTGGGATTCCATGCACACTTTGAATGAAGCCAATTTTTCTTTTTCCGACTGGGAATGTAGTTCTTGCGAATATGTCATTGTTAGTGAAAATCATGTTAATCTATTGCTCAACCGCTGCGACTAATTTTCTGCTGGCAAATGAATAAGTGCAGTTGCTTAGAAACAGCTTACGCTATCAAAATGAAACAAAGTTGCCAATTTAGTTCATAGTTTTATTAGATTTTCGTTTGACACTTTTATTATTTTCAATCATAGTACTATTTAGTATTCGAATTTTAAAAAACATTTTACAGCGAAAAAACAAATGTTTAATTTCATTTATCAAGTGAACATTTTCGGCTAAATTGACAAGTGTTTGGATGTAGTTCGGCCCAACTTTGAAACCACCCAAGTTGTGCATATTGAACAAGTCATCCAGCATTTTTAATTTAGCGACAAACTCGGCGCTCGGCTTGCAGAGTCCTCCTTCTGATAGCTGATCCGTCCATGTAAAGCTGCACGATGGCTGTTGTTCTGAATAGATGTGTAAAAGGTGGGGGTGGCTGCTTTTCAAACGCTGAAGGATATATCCCGATATATGTTCGAGGGCATCATGCTCCAAGTCCGTCATTTCATTCGGAATAGGCTCAGCAACACTTGCCCCTTCAGAAAAAACACTCAGTAAACTCGATGTGAGTATTTGTTCGGATTCTCCTATCCATGTTGAGGAAGCGTCCTCAGATTCGAACAGCGATTTGTCGATATCTATTGGCGCATCTTCGGTCAGCTCCTTTTCTGTGTTTGTGGATTCGGAAGGAATCCACTCATTACGGCCTAAAAGATAGCTTCGCAGTCTGTAGCGAAATTGCAGTGCAGTGGGATGATCATAAAGACCTCCCTTCGCTCGCATGACACCAAAAAACATTTCTAAAGGATCTTGATTAAGACGGTACGTAACGATGTATTTAATGTCGTACTCCTTTTGGAGGTCATTAAATAGTAAACTTAACGCACTCACATTCATCAAGATACCTTTTTGAAACGGTAGCAGTGTCTGGTGCTTGCCGATCTTCATTCGCCGTATAGTGGCTGCTATCACCTCCAATATAGAGGTTTGTTCCTTTATCGCCAAGCCATATGCTGCCATTCTTGGACGAGAATCAATTCTTGGTACAGAAGAATTGAAAACGTCGAACCAGTCATTAACCTGCATAGAGAAATATATAAAGTGTCCAGTTCCACAAAGTTCTGAATGAGAATGTTTACCTGTTTAATTAAATTCGCAAGTTCATGCCAATTTGCCGATGTCGCCAAGCCCAACGTCCCCATTCTGATTAACGCACACGAATTGGTGTGCGAAAAACATCGTTAACATTTCTTCCACAGCACACGAGCCACTGTTTCCGTATGGAATCGTCCTTGGGAAAACGGAAAAACTTCATTTTGAAACCTGCGTCTTCATTTTTCCGTAATCTTAATCTTTTGTAATTGCTACTTTTGCAACCACGCACTGCACAAGTCACCATTTTCACTTCTTTTTCAACACTTAAAAACTCAAGAAATAATCACGTTGACTCGAACGTACCGAATTTTTCGAAAATATATCAAGTAAAGTCGCACTAAACGCCAGTTGACGACTGATTTCTTTTAAACTTTGAGACAAAAGAAAAAACCAGTCTCCTACCTCCCGCATACCTTACTCATTTACATTTATTACCCTATCTTACCCGATTGCATATTTCATCAGTAGCCTGACTTTCTTTGAATTGAGACAAAACAATAAATACAAGGTTCAAACAAGATTATACATTAATAGGTGTACTGCAAGAAATGCCGTATAAACATTTTTTACCAAGAGAATAGTGCTAACTCGCAGAGTTGTATGGCGACACTTTGGATCATTTTACGTTTTTCAACATCACTTCCAAACTATGCTATATATAATTATGCTCTTGATGCGGTGCTTATTGTAGACAATTTTGAAGTCCTTTATCAGTTGTCGAATAAAATTTGTTGTAACTGTTGTTGGTTTGGCGATGAATGCACTGAACGCCGAACAGTTACAATCCTATTTTTATTGTTAAAAATTGATTCTATTGTCTTGCTAACTAACTAGATGACAACAACTGTCACGCTCAATCCATTTGATTGTGATTTTAAGACTAGCTCTGGTATGTAGCATTTACCATTGCTTATATGTCTATTGTGAAATATAAAATGAGGTGAACAGGGCTGCCCAAATATTTTCCAATTTATTTTCTAAACAAGATGGCAGCACTACTGGGCGTGTCTTTGCGATATTACGTCACTCGGCGCTGAATCCTAGGGCAATAAATCATACCTATTTTGGTTTATATACCTTGTGTTGGTATTAAGTTGTTTGGATGAAGGCTGGTATTCCTCTTCCGCCAAATTTTCGTCACTCCATCCCACGAAACGATGTTGAATTTACTCTCATCCGTGAAAATAACTCGTTTCCAGAAATGATAGTCCTTGCCAAGGTACTTTTTCGCGAAGTTGACACGCTTTAACCGATTCACTTTGTTGATGTATGGTTTTTTTCTAGCGATGCAGCTACTATATTCATATTTTTTCAAGGTCCTGCAAACAGTATCGACAGAAACTTTTATGCCCAAATGTTGCTGTAACGCTTTCACAATATGTGGGTCACCTAGTTTAGGATCGTCTCGTATCAGACCTAATATAAACCTTTCGTCTCTTGGTTTCAATTTATTACGGTTTAGATTGCGAGGCATATTCACCACTCGAGTTTCCTGTTTGTACCTCCTAATGATATGCTGAATAGTTGATTTTGGCCTGTTTACAAGTTGACTTATTTCACTGAACGAATTGCCATTGATGCAGAGTGAAATTATTAAGTTTCGCAGTTCAATTGATGTTTCTTTACCTTTTCTACCCATTTTGGGAAAATTAAAACTAAGCGCAACTAAAATGATAAAGAAATAAACTTCAAAATGATTCTTATTTTTGGATTTGAACCTCCGTTTCTAGTCGAGACAAATCGCCTACTAGTGTGCTTTTTTGTTTGGTTAGCAACGTGCTAACACTATTTTTGCACATTAATGGAGGTTCTTTTGTTCCAGATTAATGGTTGGTGCCATAATTAGATAGGGAGCGTGGTTTCGGGATAACGAATGGCTTCCTCTTCAGGTGCTGTCATATGCCATTTCGAATTGCAACGTATGCACAATATACGAACGAAAAATTGACAGTCGTTATACTTCGCAGATGCAAATATTAAAATAGTTGAAATATAACAAGCTGAACCTATCAACAAGCCTAAACCGTGGTCGTGCTGTCTGATAACGAATGGCATATGACAGCACCTGAAGAGGAAGCCATTCGTTATCCCGAAACCACGCTCCCTACCAAATAAACTTCAATCAACTGACGCTGCACTAGTTTGGAAAAGAACTGCGAAAGGGAATATCCATTGTGAATTAATTCTCGGAATTTAGATAAGTGTACGAATACGAGTACGTCTCTAAAATCTTCTGGCTAAGGGGAGTCTAATGTGGCTAAGGTGGAGTCTAACGGGGAGTCTTGAGGGCTAAGACGAAAGCTTAGGGGGCTAAAAGGGGTCAAACGAGGCTAAGGAATAAGGGGGTTTCAATCGGACGGACACTGTTCGTTTACTGATAACTCATGCTCTCGTTCGCGCGCAGCGCAACTAGCCGACGGATTCATGTGCGATGGCAGTGCGTATTTTGATGAAATACGGGACAGAGTCTGTCCCGGCGAGACGTTTAAAATTGTGCCTGAAATACAGGATGTCCCGAGAAATACAGAACGTCTGGCAACGCTAGTCTCAGCTGTACTCGTAAATGTGTGTAATAACGGTAACGGGACGCCAAATTATTGTTTTTCACAATAAATATTATAAAGTGTTTTCCAACAATTTATAAGGTTTTTAATATTATCAATTGTTTTTTTTTTATAATTACGGCCACGTTCTCACTGTATGCTAAAAAAACCTTTTCAAATATTAGCGCAGAAACATGAAAAACTCGCGCATACATATAGAGAATCTGTGCAGACATTTAAAAAGCGCCCGCAAACATTTGAAAAGTCTGCACAGTCATTTGAAAAATCTGCGCAGACATTTAAAAAATAACTAATGGCTTTTTGGGCTAAAATTTTTAAATCATCTAGCAATAAATGTGTGGTTTTATTAAATCATGACTTTAAAGTTATCGTTTTTAAGGATTATGTTTAATAGTATAATTTATGAAGACAATAAAATCAAGCGAAAGAAATCATCTTCAGAAAGAAGAAATAATAACAGCAAGATCCATGTAAATCAGAGAAAGTTAATTTCTGTATATATTGAAATTCGTGCTAAATTATTTTATTAACGGTGGTTTTTAACGATAAGTGATTGAGTTATTAGATATTGTTTGGTATTTACAGCGTTTATTTCCTCCGAGCCAATTTGAAAAATATACTAGAAAGGAACGTGGTTGGGGGCATTCTTCTTGATGAACCACATTAAGGTCTTATACACACAAGGGATGTGCTATTTTCAGTTATTGGCATTTTGGATGCAGCAATAATGGATTTTGCAAGCGGTAGCGAGATAGATGACACAATATGAGGATGACTTAAATCGGTTGGCATTGAATTGGCAAAACACAATACATTGGTACTTTTTACAACCTACAATAGTTTTTGTCTTCTTTAAGTGTACAAATACCACAATACTACTAAAAACGATGTTGCTGACAGTATCTAGAAATAGAAGTGCTTTTACATGTTTTCATCGTATAAAATGATACATCGCAGTATGCCAAATTTGAAATTAAAAGCCATCAACCCATAAAATATACGATTACAATTTAATATTGGTCATTCTTACGATCATTGAAATGATCTATTTTTAAAAAAAAAACATCCCGAGTTTGCTATTTGATTACAGACTACGTATCATAAAATTGCTAGTGGTATATCCCAATCGACCGTATGGAACCAAATAAATGAATGATTCATAATTCCAATGCATTTGTATTGATTGTTTGAATTCGGTACTTTGCGGTTTTCTCGCATCAACGAGAATAACAACAAAACGCCAAAGCTCATCGCTAAGCCGCACGAAAATCACAGATTAAATGTTAACTTTTTTATGAAAATTTCTTGACCGAAGCTTTATTGAATCGTAGTCACAACAAATTCGAAATGGTTTGAAGCTGCTGAAATGATTCGTGTAGCAATATATTTGACTTTTCAAGCTGGATTCTGAGAAGCGATGCTAGATCAGGAAATTCACTCTAGATCTAAGGATTTTACTCGACCGCTTGACGGGAAATAAAAGAGACAGAAAGATTCATTTATTTATTTATTCATTCATTTAACAGCCTAAGCCAATTACAAAATGAAACAAATTATAAAAAAAAGTACAACAAGTAAAGTAAATTTACAATTACAAAAGGTAAACCTTTGAAAAATGAAAGGATAAATCATAAAGAAAAACTCAAAATTTTAATACGGAAAATAAGGAGAGAAAAACGAAAAAGAAAAAAGTTGATTGTTTTTAGCGATTTATCGCAGCAAGTATCTTTGTCTTAAAAATAAAGAAAGAATGGGGGTAAGTACCAAGCTCCAGGATATTGTGCATATATATATTATATATATTATATATATATATTATATATATTATATATATTGTGTTGTAACCGAAGCATCAGCGAATGAAAATATATATTAGTACGCGCAAACTGAATTTCAAAAATGTTTTTAGAACGAGAGGACCTCGCAGGATCGCGAAATTTTAAAGTCACGAACAAGTTGAGAAATTGAAGTCTGTCCACATAGGACACGGCAGTGGGACCATATTTGTAAAATACAAGACGGGTGAACTTCCGTTGAACAAATTCAATGGCATGTATCAGATAATCCAAATACGGTGACCAAACTTGGGAACAGTATTCCAGGATCGGACGAACAAGTGACATAAATAATTGCACTAAGGATGACAAATTCTTGAAGGATTGGGACATTCGGAGAATGAACCCGGCCATACGTGATGCTTTGGTCGTAATTCGAACGATGTGGGCATTGAACTTCAGTTTGGAGTCAAATATAACACCCAGATCTTTCACCTCTTCACTCGGATGTAGAAGATAGTCGTTAAGTGTAAAAAGAGGAATAAAAGGCAAAGTTTTAAGAGAAAAAATCATAAGATGACATTTTGAGACTTTTAGTTTAAGAAGATAAGACTTGCACCATATAAGCTCGTCAAGATCATTTTCAAACTTTCAAGACTTTAAAACACGAAATAACTTGAAATCGTCTGCGTATAATAGACATGAGGAATTGATCCGAGCGAGGAGATCATTTACATAAATCAAGAAGAAAAGAGGACCAAGTATGGAGCCCTGGGGAACACCAGAGGAAGGAAAAAAAGGATTGGAGTATACTCCAAACAAGCTAACTCTATTTCTACGATTGGAGAGGTAGGAACGGAACCAGTTTATAAAAATTGCGGATAAACCATAATACCTGAGTTTACAGCACAAAATATCATGGTTAACTGTATGAAAAGCTTTGGAGAAGTCAGTGTAAACAGTAATAACATCCAATTGAGCATCCAAAGCAGATGAGACTGAGTTGACAAATTCCACTAGATTAGTCGCAGTTGATCGATTTTTGCGAAATCTATGCTGCCCAGCAGCTATTACGTTTTCCAGGGAAGAATAAATTCTGCAATGAACGACACGCTCAAGTAGTTTAGCAAAAGACGAAAGGAGGGAGATAGGTCTATAGCTTATAACCTGGGTAGGATCACCAGATTTAAGGATAGGAAAGACATTAGTTAATTTCCAAAACTCGGGGAAAATTCCTGATGATAAACTCATATTAAAAATTAAAGCTAGTCGAGTGCTTATAGAGGAAGCAATGTGTTTGATTAATGAGTTTGGAATACCGTCAGGTCCAGGATCAACACTAGCGTCTAATTGGTCAATGAAGAACGCAACCTCGTCTGGGGAAGTTTGAACGGCAGTATAACGGGATGATTGGATGAAAGGAGAGGATTTAGCGTCGAATGCGATTCTGTAGTGAAAGAAGTGGAAAAAAAAAGCAAACAAGTACACATAGAATCAGGCGAAGAAGCTGTTACATTGTCAAGAATTACAGACTCGGGGAATGAAGTACTGGATTTCAGGGAACTAACATACGACCAAAAAGGCTTCGATTCATTAGAAAGTAGAGATTCTTCAATATTTAAGAAAAAGGTTTGCTTCGCAGTTCTGATTGTCTCTTTAGTGGCTAAACGAAGACGACAGTAATCCAACCTACTTTGTGAAGTCTTTGAAAGTTTGAACCGGGGATAGGCTCTGTCTTTTTTTTGAGTGCAGATAAAGCAGTTTTAGTGAGCCAAGGAACATCTGTTTTCTTAGATGGACGATAGCGAGGAGTGAATCGCGAAATTAAATCGGACAACGTATTATGAAGGTATGAGACTGCTTGATTGCAATTTAAATACCGCAAGCAGTCATACCAATCAACAGAAGATAGCTCACGAGATATTGCCCCAAAGTTAGCTTTTTTGAAGTTATATCGAATTAAAGAAGAAGAAGAAAGATTTATTTAGGAATTTTCAAACGATTTTTTTCTTCTAAAATTTAAATTACAACTGCACTGATTTTTAAAAACTTGAACAATAAAATTGATATTTGCACATCATATCACACAAACGAACTCAATCTAAAATGAAATGTTGAGGCTCCGTTTCAACTTTTAGCAATGCCGATTTACAGTTTTTCGTCTTTTAATTTTAGAACCAAGTTCACAGTCGTTCTGAAGTTAAAGCTTACGAACGCTACTGGTGTCTGTACGGTTCAAAATCACTTTTTCGTGAACCTCGTACAAGATAAATTAAAAATAATTTGATCCCTCATTTTTAAATTTCACATACCTTAAGACAATTACTTTCGATGTGAGCCTAAAATGCAATGGAAATTATAAGAAACAATTTTTGAAAAATTTCATGAAATTTCAAACCCATATCATTTATAGCAGTTTCTATTTTTATTTAATTTTAATTTAAATTTTTTAGGCTCACATTGACGGAATGGGTCTTATAAATTTATAAAGATTCTTTCTGATATTTTACATCAAAATAGCTGACGCAAGGTTTTACGCCGTGGAATATTTCAGGCAAAACCCTACAACCAGCAACAACAAATAAATTCAGTTCGAATTTATTTGTTGTTGCTGATATATTGCACCTTAATTTAATTATAATAATTATAATTTAATTTATTTGACTTAAAGCATCCGAAATTGAATATCAAAATTTATGAAGTAATTGATTTCTAGATAATATTGTAGGTAATGTTCAAATTTAGCCTCTGTTCGGAAAGTATACACATATGTACTTAAAAAGCCTTTAATTTCGTCTTTGTTTTGTCTATGTTGCGGCCATTGGTAAAACTAAGTTGTTTAGCATTTCAGTTAAAACAGCTCAAGGTACGTCAAGTAACATTTTAACCCTTTTTCCAAACGACTTCATAATTAAAGCAACTATTTGTTGCAAATAGTTTCAAACACATTTTCGATTTTTTTCATTTTAAAATTGACTATATGAAACTGCAGTTTTTCCCTCTCTATATCTATGATATTGAATTTTGTTGATAACTTTTTGGTGCGAATCGACCCCTCCCTAAACACTAAATCATGTAAGGTTGCTGGAACACTGTTGAGAAAGACTCCTTGATTTTCCTTGTTCAGATTAAATTAAAATTATATACCACTTTAAGACTTGAGAATATTTGAATGCGTTTAAACCCCAGAAGCGTGAACTCAAATGCAATTTTATAATATTTTTTATTTTTTGACTCTTAATGCTATTCAATAAATATTTAAATTCTAAAATTAATCTCTAAATCACAAATGTGGACAGTTCTTTACAAAATCCCCGCATCCAAATTGTTCCCGAGTTCGTAAAAATCGTTTATATTTTGGTAAAAGGTGCTTGCGCTATTTTTCGGATGTCGATTTTTAATGGAACAGATGGAAGTTATAAGAGTTTTTGTATTTGCGTATACGCACATGCATAGTAAGACAGGTCATTTTAAGAAAAGATATTGTAGGAAGATGGTAGGAATTGACGACCGGTGTGATAGTTCTGTGCGGAATGAGTGGAGATGAAAATGACTATATGACCTCTTCAGTATTGAGAACAGAACAATGTCATGTCTTAAAAGCTATGTGCTTGGGTTTTAGGAGTACACTACAACCTAGCAAAAATAATTGTTTGCTCGACATATGTGCGATTTCCAACCTTATCTTGTAAAAATCTTGTGCCTGCTAAATTATTCGGAGGGTAAGGCAACATGTAATTTGGCGAGAATGATTAATCCATTCAGAATATTGAAGATGTTAAATTGCGTAAGACATCGTATCGTTCGCAAATCTTTCGACAGTAAGCTTGCATTGGGTAGTTCGTCGTATCTACAACATGAAAACCGCAAACAATTACCAGATGCTTTAAAAAAATACATAAATGTGGCGGCTTCTTGACGAACGCCACACCAACATATTCTGTAAATTTTTTCCTGGAAAAAGAATGCAAATTTAAAGATCATAGTTGTAAATATTACGTGCATTTTTCTCCTCGCATTACTTATGGGTGCAATTAAACTACATATAACTATCCTCAAAATCGTCGGTATGAACAGTTGATTGAATTTGTGGATATAATAAAATGTTAGGATAAAAGGGACCTGTGAAGAATCAATGATATTGTCAATAACACCGACGTTTATAATAAAAATATATATAATGCAGTCTTGCTAATTCGGATCAATTAAAACCGGTCCAATCCGGGTTATGCGGGGATCCGGATCACCAAAGGCATATCAAAATTATTAAATAAAAACATTGACAAAAGCTTATTTATTTATTTTAACATATAGTAAAAGTATCTTCATGAAAAACCAGGTAATCTATTCAATATAAACGCTAGAGCTAAGTATAAAATAATGAAATATCCATTAACTAAAAATTTAGTTATAAAAATCAATAACTTTTGTTTGACGAATGCACCCTTGCTTAGCCTCCATTGCGCGCTGCCGTAGCGTTCTAAGAATCGGCAAACTCTCCAATTCAACTGCATTTTCCTCCGCCCATTATATGCAGGTACTGAAATTTTTAATGGCGTCTTCGTGTTTAACTTTGGGCTCATCTTCGTCAACTTCTTCGACGAAGGAACTGTCGTCAAAGGGTAAATTGTTTCCATCTCCAACGAGCCATGCACAGCGTCCTTAATGGTGAGATTTTTAACGACTTTCGAGATGTTATTTTCTTCCAAAGACAGAACGTGTACCAAGAGGCTTTTTTGATAATGCAATTTGGTTAAACTTATTGCGTTTTGATTCATTGGTTGGATAAGCGCGGTGCAATTAAATAGAAGAAACAATGTCATAATTTTACTTTTTAGCTGCGTTTCCGATGCGTGGCATGGAGCATTGTCTACTAATAAAATTGCTTTGCCATTAAGGTTGTTCTCTGCTTGAAATTGCCTTACTTGTTTGACAAACGACTCGTGAAACCATTTTACAAAAAGAGTTGAAGTCATCCATGCATTTTTCGTTGAGTAGTATTCAACTGGAAGGTCGGTGAAGTTTTAAATACTCTAGAATTTTTTGTTTCTCCAATGACCATCATTTTAAGCTTATGTGTTCCATTCCCATTTGTACAAGCAAGAAAAGTTACTCTCTCTTTCTAGGTTCTTCTCTCTGGAGCAACTCTTTCCGTAGTAGACACCAACATTCGATCCGGAAGTAGTTTCTAGAATAATGCAGATTCATCCACATTATATATTTGGGCGGGCAATATATTCAGCTCATTAATTTTTTGGGAGAATTTTCGTTGAAAGGGTTCCACGCTAGATGAGTCGTTCGACAGTTTCTCTCCGACCACTTTGAGGATACGAAGACCATGTCTTTTTTTAAATCTATTGACCCATCCTTTACTTGCAGTAAATGGTTTATCATTATAACATTTAGAGTGAATTTGAGCAGCTTTTTCTTGAAAAATATTCGTTGTTACGGGTGCATATCTTTCTCACTGCACCAGAAACCATGTATACAATTTTCGTTCCATTTTTGGGTATTCTAGTTCCCGCAAAACTTTCCTTACCTTAGGAGTTACGACGCGATTCGCGATGTAGCTAAAAAAAAGTAGCATTCAAATATAACCGATGTGCATTTAAAAACTAAAACATACCTTTTTATTTTTTCTTTATTTTTCTTTATATCCGAAATTATAGATGTACCGACACCATATTTTTCTGCTAGCATCTTACCACTAGCTCGATTGTTCAGTTGAATTAAAATCTTTTCTTTTTTCGCGATAGTTAACGTTTTATGCGACCTTTTTGATGCCATTTCAATGAAAAACAGACTAAAAACTTTCCTTTTATTGCGTTTGATTCTTATTCGGGGATTCCACATATTTCAAAAGTGAAATAAAGCACACCAGGCCAGCAAAAGGCCAGTGTAAGGTGTATGAGAGAATCATATAATTCGGGAATTTCCGGTATAAACGACGAATACATTGCGAAAATGTGTTATGTCCATAGTTCAATATTGTGGCAAATATGAAATAAAGCGTACATAAAAGTAGGAGGCATGATTTCACTGTATTATTGATAATTGCACAATGTAACAAGCAATCCGCATTAGCGGAACTGCGTTCGCTCCGGATTACAAAGGACATAATGGAAATTTTCAATATTTTCGGTCAATCCGGATTACAGAAGGATCCGGAGTCGACCGAATGAAAATCCCTTCGTTCAAGCACGAGTCATGAAGAGGAACTGTGCAAAGTTTCAGCAAAATCGGTCGATTCGTTGTCGAGAAATCGTGCCTACCGCACGGAAAAACAAAGTTTCGAGAAAAACGCGTTTAAAATTTTTATACCGCGATTTAATGAATTAAAGTTATTTTTTAGCGACTTACATCGAGTCGTCAATTTCAGCTCTATACAGTAATTCGTTCGCCTGATTCACGAAGTTCAGAGCATCCTTTTGATGTTGTGATGTTTGATGAAAAAAAGGAGCTGATTTTACGCGGTAGAAACGCTCTGCATGCGTATAATACGCTAGGTAAGGCAGAGCGCATGTACCGACCACGCGGTATTCAAATCTCTATAACTCCGGTAATTTTGCTCGAATTTATTTCACTTTTGGTGTGAATACTCTTGAAGTACTTTCATAAAGAATAAAAAAAGTTCGATCGATTTATTTGAAAATACAAGTCCTATGTAACCCCTTAACAACAGTTGAAGTGTAGCGAGGGTCGAATTTCTTACTTACTGGTCTTTTGATACTATATATCTCCTGCCATTAAGGGAGTAGTACCAATTAGCAGCACAAAAAAAGCATAATTTTTAAGAATTTATTGTAAGACCCCAATAGCTGATACGAATGTACATTTTTTAGGTTTAATAAATAAAAGCTTGAAATGTACAAATAAAGTATTTTGATCTAATTATCATTATAATATTTTTCAAAATAGCGGCGTCTTCATAGTCCCACAAAAAAGTAAGGTAAACAGTGTGATAAATCTTGCCAGAAGAAAGTATCTGAAACACAAAAATCAAAATGAATTATGTTTAGTATGCCAACGGCTATCGTATGACCTAAAATAATTAATTTTTGAGCGAAAATAAGAAAATGGCGGCTAGAAAGTGTCCGAAACTTAAGGTTTTTTTTTGTAATTTTGATTCGAAAAAAATAGAAAATATTAATATGTTGGCTCGTCCGTAGGTCAAACGATACCTATATATGTGTAAAGTATGTGGTTAAAATTTAAGAAGAATCTGTTGATTCGTTTCGGAGAAATCTTTCACACCACATGAAAAAAAGTAGTTTCGAGAAAAACTCGTTTGAAGTTTTTCTTGCTTAAAAATTGGTACTTACATTAATCAGCGATGCCAGCTCCATGTAAAATCCCTTCATTTTCTTCAATTAACTCGTTTTGAGGAATTCTTTCATCTCTCCGTTTCGTTCTGCCTTCTTTACAAGCTTCAGTACTGTCGCGGTTCGCTTTGCGTATGCGGTTATCGTTGCGCTGTTTGGCGAATTGCAAGGCTGTGGGGTCGATTTTGATATTCATGACCTCCATTATTTTTAAAATTGTTGATTCATTGAATAAACATGCAGCTATTTTTTTGTTCCGATTTGAACGATTTTTCCTCCAGAAAAAACATGTTTAGGAGCCATACCCCAGACGCAACTATTAAAGCTTTCATTAGATATTGTTTTGCGTAAGGCCGCCTAAGCATCTTTCTAATAAATCATTCCTTGTGAGGTCTTCGTATAAGGGTTTCAAAATTCCTTGTGCTTCTTCAGAGAGAGAAAGCGGGTGCTAATAGCCTTGTAAACTATTAGTTGCTACAAGTTTTTGGTCCGGTTCGCTGTTGACCCCTTTCGATCCATTTTTATCGAAAAAATAAACGAAACACACAAAGAGTGATTTTATTGCTCTGAAATTCAAGGCACAACTAACAAGACTTTCAAGATTAAATGTAAACTTCTCTTTGAAAATTAAATGTAACGGTATTATCTCCTTGCATGTAAATATTAAGTAAATATATATAGAGAGAGTTGGAGCTGCTGAGTATCTGTGTATCGCCACAGGGGAGTTTGATCACACCGTAGCGCGCTCGGATTAAATAGAGAAATACTATACTAAAACTGCTCGCATCTTTATAAAATTTTAACACAACATTTTTGAAGTTATTTACTTTACTATGCATCAATAGAAAAGCTGAGTTTTTCCATGGTTTTCTTATTGAAATTATCATGAAGAGTAATACAAATGAAATAGATTTTCACCCGACAAAATTATGATCTAGATCATGAAACCATCTATTTGATGTTCTTTCGCAAAGTGTCTCCCAGAAAAGCCGTACACATAAAGAAGACTAACGGGAAAATTTTCCTTATATGAAAATAAAACAAATTAAATAAAAATTATGCGTCAAATTGTTCCGTTTCAACCTTGAAGTCCTTGTTATCAGTTAGCCGTTAAAATAGTCCAACGGTTTTATAAGCCTTTCAGTTGAAGCGTTGAAAACCTAATGTCTTTAATAACACTTTATAAAAAAAATTCAGCTTCAACCAGAAACATTTTGCTTTAAATGCAACGTATTCTTTTTTAGGCTTCATTTAAAATAAATCAATAAACATCATAGCCAAGTGCTGCGCTAAGCCAACTGTGTAATCAAAGAATCGCATCAAAACACTTGCGGAGGTTTGCTTGCAAGAAACACTTTTCTTTTGGACTTGGGGAAAAACTTATTCGCGGGGATTTTTATTTTGTCTTGCGAATTCGGTCTTGTATAAAAGCTACTTGGCGTAGTCTAATCAGCATCAGTCTACTCTCGACATCTACAAGATAGATCGCATCTAGTTGCACATCAATCGATCACCCAGAAACCATTCATTATGAATTTCGCAAAGCTCTTCGTTATCTTCACTATTGTTTTGGTGGCCTTGGCGGGCCAAAGCGAAGCCGGTTTTTGGAAGAAACTCTTCAAGCCAGTGGTAAGTTAGAGCCTAATGTGCTTCAAAAAGATACAGTTGATAACCGATCCATTTTATTCCTTGTGTCGCAGGAACGAGCTGGACAACGAGTGCGAGATGCAACCATCAAGACACTCGCTATCGCTCAGCAAGGAGCCAATGTCCTGGCCACTGTTCGTGGTGACAAGCCACCTGGAATGTGAAAATCATATTCTGAACTTAGATTTATTTATTTATTGCCTCGCATTTAGTTATTTATTATAGTTTATATGTTTAATAGTTGAAATGAACGCCTAAATATAATTTATGTTGAAAAAATCTATTTTATTTCTACTTCATGAGGTGTACACGAATGATCACTACTTCTGAGAAAGGATAATATATTCTTCATATCACCGCTTCGAATACATATATTTTATTTCAACATTTCTTTACGATTTGAGGTCTATAGAGTATATAGAAAATGTTTTTAGAAAGAGAGATGCATGTGTGTGTGTACGTACGTACGTTCGTGGACCGTTTTTTCTGCGAGCATAACTCACGTAAACAAAGTTGTATCGACTTCGTTGAGGTGTCAATCGAAGCGTTTTTGCAATCTTAAGAGCTGATTACTTTTTGGGACTATTCCGTCGGAGGAGTTTGTTGTTTTGTCCCTTTGAAGGTCATTTCTATCATGCGTTATATCTCGCGAACCAGACATAGGATTTTATTAAAACTGGTTCATGCGTGTTCGCCTTCCCAATAGTTCGTGCCTCTTTGAAAAGATATGGAATTTCAATCAAATTTGCTTTTGTGGTAATCAACGCTTTAAATGGTAAAATGTTTTACAGTCAATACTATGCAAGATAATATGCATTAAATGTAGTTTTTAGTAGATTGATTCTTTAGTGTTCGTAAGATTTCAATTAGTTCCTCCATCATCATGTGTAAAACATTTTACTTGTTACATGCAATTAAACTGATTATTGCCTGCATATTCAATGTTTTTTCAACATCAACTGAAAATAAGAAATAACTATAAGCCTCATTGACGTAAAATCATAAAAAAAACAAATTCAGTGATTATGCCGAAGTCATGGCAATTTTGAACAAATTCATTTAAAATGGTCACCTCGCGAGAAAATCTCTTCAGTGGGTGTAATAACAAAAAACTGCATTCATTTTCGCTAGCGCCTTTTTGTCTTTCAAATATCGATATGAAAATAGCAAATAACGTAAAAAAGGCTTTGTAACCTGCCACCCCGCTTCGATTGATCCGCGTGAATATTCAATCAAATCAATCCACCAAAAGCCTTACTCAGTAGATGATATGATTGATATTAACTCATTTCATTTACTATTATGAGTACCTCTTATTAAAAATTGAAGTATTTCGTCATCAGTGAGATTTCTTCGGTTCATTTTCCCTTTTTCCTGAAATATATTTTTTCACATGAATTTCCATTGTAATGGGCACTGGTATACATTTTATACCGCGTCTTTGTAATGCTAATACCAACCTTGTACTGCACCTGTTACTGAAAATAATGATAGTAAATAAATTCACACTCTATTAAACACAGATTCTTCCGCTTTGCACGCTATTGCGAATACAATCCTCACTACATAGAACAAACGAATCAAATAAACGCTCGCAACTAGTAGCCGTCTCTCCGATATAACGGTTCTACAAAACCTAAAAGTCAAATTCAAACAAAAAAAAGCAAAATGCATTTCACTGATAAGGGCCTATATCATAGAACAACATGGCATTAAAAGTATACCAGGGGAAAAAATTGAAAATGTGGTATAAAAAGTATACCACTGCCCCGGAGAGCAAACATTGTGTAGTGTATTGATCTTCACTAGTTTCCCACAACAGTTCAACGACTATTGTCACGATCATTTATCATAACATTAATGACACCATAAATCACACCGTAATTAAGAAACCAGCTATACGCTCCATATTTAGTTTCATTGTGTGCGCTTCGCGACTAAATGTCCAAATACAGTACAGTTTTAACACTTTAAGAATACTATGAGTTTTTACATTTAAATAGTTCTTACGGGTAAAATATGTACATTGGTATTCTTCAGCAACCAGTTTATTGGTCAGGTTGTTCTTTAACATAGGCCTTCCCTTATTTCTTCTGCTCATTTCTGTCACGAACCATCCTTCTCCATCCTTTTTGTCTTTAACGTTACAACAGCATTAAATAAATTTATGTGTCATTCACAATGATGACCAAACTGTTCCGTTTAACATGTAAACTCAAGTAGCCAAAAATCATGACCCGCTTGGAGGTCATGATTTTTGGGCCTAGAAGGCAATTTATTTTTACAATAAGAAAACTATTAATAATTTATCGAGGAAGCTAAATTGTAACAAGTACCTGTAGTAAGTGAACGAACTTTGTTGCATATAACAGAAGGAATCCAACAACGAGAATTTATTCCTTTACACACTGAGCAAGGTTACGGAGAGAAGGTTAGAAGGTAATAGAAACAACAAATTTAAATTCGCAACTAAGCTGATGGATAAGTTATACATTTAACACGCCAACAAACATAATCTATAAAAAGCGGCCATTTAATAATACTATCTCGCTAACGTTTTTTCAGTAAAAACAATCTTTCATTCAAACCCGTTATCTATTTCGTAGTCTACAAATATCAAAACAAATTTTTAAAAAAATATACCTGTTAAAATCAGATGTTTTAAACAGTTATCAACTTAAGCAGATTTTCAATAATTTTAGTACAGCCGTTTTTTGGTTAAAAAAAACTGCTTAAAATTACATTTTTTTAACTTCCCAGTATATGGGAAGTTCTTGTAATCGCCTCGAAAATCGAAATTGAAATTTTCAACATTTCTTTACGTTTTGAGGTCTATAGAGTATATATAAAGTGTTTTTAGAAAGGGAGATGTGTGTGTGTGTGTGTACGTACGTACGTACGTTCATGGACATTTTTTTCTACGAGCATAACTCACGTAAACAAAGTCGTATCGACATCGTTGAGGTGTCAATCGAAGCGTCTTTGCAATCTTAAGAGCTGATTAGTTTTTGGGACACTTCGGTCGGGGGGTTTGCTGTTTCGCCCCTTTGAAGGTCATTTATGTCTTGCATTATATCTCGCGAACCAAACATACGATTTATATGGTTAAGGTGTCAATCAACGCGTATTAGCAATTGTGTGAATCTATCAAGTTGGAGCCGTTTTTTAATTTAAGAAAAAAAAGTGCAAAATATTAGGGTTTTTTTATAAACAATAAATTTTTAACCTGATTTACGGAAGACAGTATTCAATTTTTATAAAATTTATATACTTAAAGCAGTGTTTGTAAAAAGAACATCAAAAGTTTTTCTCATGATTAGGTAAAAAATTGAATAAAAAATAAAAAATCAATAACAGGCATCATGATTTTCAAGGTCATTTCTGTCATGCGTTATACATATCTCGCGAACCAAACATACGCTTTGCATGTTTAAGATGTCAATCGACGCGTATTAGCATTTTTGTGAATCTATCAAATTTTAAAAAAACTCGTTTCAGCCGTTTTTTAATTTAAGAGAAAAAAGTGCAAAAAATTAGGGTTTTTTTATATACAATAAATTTTTAACCTATTCAATTTTTATAAAATTTATACACTTCAAGCAGTGTTTGTAAAAACAACATCAAAAGTTTTTCTCATGAATACGTAAAAAATTAAATAAAAATAAAAAAACATTAACAGTAATCGTGATCTTCAAGGTCTTTTGTGTATTGCATTATATCTCGCGAACCAAGCAAACGATTTGCATAGTTCAGGTGTCAATGAACGCATATTAATATTCGTATGAATCTGTCAAATTTTGGAAAAAATCGTTCGAGCTGTTTTTTAATTTAAGAAAAAAAAGTGCAAAAACTTAGTTTTTTTTTCTTAAAAAAGAAATTTTTAACCTGATTTGCGAAATATAGTAATAAGTGTTTGCAAAATTTATATACTTCAAACAATGTTTGTAGAAACACAATCAAAACTTTTTCTCTTTATTACGTAAAAAATTAAATAAAAAATAAAAAGTCATTATAAGTCTTCATGATTTTCAAGGTCATTTTTATCATTCACTATATCTCACGAACCAGATATAATATTTGCATCATTATGGTGTCAGTTGACGTGTATTAATATCTTTGTGAAGTTTTTAACATTATAAAAATTCGTTGCAGCCGTTTTTTGAATTTAATAGAAGAAAATGCGAAAAATTATGGTTATTTTCATAAAAAATATTTTTTTAACTTGATTTGCACAGAACAGTGATACCAGTTTATAAAATTTATACAATCTTATCAATTTTTGAAGAGAAACCAGCAAAAAATTTCCATGATTATTAAACAACTAAATAAAAAATAAAAAATCATTCAAAGTTACCATGTAAAGAGGGTTCATACGAATGATATTACTTTATATCTTTTATTCTAAAAAAATTGTTGTAAATTTAACCAATAATAGTTTTTATAGTCTTTTAATTAAAAAAACTGCTTAAATTTGGAAAACAAACAAAATTTCAATCAAATTTGCATTTGCGGTATCAACGTTTTGAATGGTAAAATGTTTTGTAGTCAATACTTTGCAAGATCATATGCTTTGAAAAGCTTTCATCGAATAAACAATTTAGTAGATTCATTTTTTTAGTAATCGTAAGATTTCAATAACCATCATCATCTGTAATACATTTTACTTTTTACATGCAATTGAACCTATTTTTGACTGCATGTACAAAATTTTTCAAGACCAAAAAGACCCCCAACGATTGATGCGCGTGACTATTCAATCTGTCTTCATCGACCAAAAACCTTACGTAATCAATGGACCTTTCCATAGACGATATGATTCATATTAACTCATTCCTGTTACTGCTATGGATACCTCTCATTGTTATTACTTAAAGTAGTAGTATTTTCAAAATTATTATTGTGTTTAATGTTGTTGATGTTTATGTAGATATTACTGGGAAGTTGACCGTGTGGACCTCAAGGGTCGCACCTCGCGGCTTGTTTTAAATCAAATTGATACTTGCGGCAATCAACGCTGAAGAAGATAAGATTTTTTAAAGATTTATTATTATATAGTAAGCAATACTTTTCATGGCTGCAAAATAAATTCATATGAAAATAATAAGCAATTAATATTCATAATGATCAAATTTTTGATACGAAAGACATTATCTAAATTCACCTACTCTATTTTGTGGTAGTGGTATCCACCACTGCTTATTATCATTCGCATGATTTGATGGAGTTCTTAATAATTTCAGGGCAGATGTTTAATTATTTTTCTAAAAAAATCTATCTAAATTGCACTTCTGGTATTTCACAAAATCAGATAATTTAAAGAGTTTTCATCGAATAAAAAACTGAAGTTGTTTTTGTACTTGCAAAAAATAATATAAAAAACATTGAATATTTATAATGCTCGAGAGAGCATCCATTAATTACGTAAGGATTATTTATCAAATTTTCGAGTTTATTCATTGTAAGGGTTCGTAATATTTCAGTTACTCGTACTTCTTCCTCCATCTTTAACATATAATCAAACATCGATGTTTTTCTGCATATTAAATTTTGTTTTATGATCAACTGCAAAATCAGAAGTGGTCTTAGTCTTAGTCTTTTTAATATAAAATGGTAAAATAATACAGATTCATTGTCTATGCAGCACTCATGGAAATTTCGAACGCAACTATCCAAAATGACCACCTCACAACAAAATCTAGTTCCGTCAGTGTAGATCTCAATTTCTCCAACATTTTCGTTAGCGCCTCTTAACTTTCAAACGTCGATATTGAAAATAGCCAATTTCATAAAAATGACTCCGTGTAAAGATTCAATTTAACCTCCCACCCAACAAAAGCCTCATGTAATTAATTATTATTAATAATATTAATTCTTTTCCTGATTGTTATGATTACTTATTGTTATTAAGCAGCATTATTTTCATTATTATTGTGTTTAATATTTGTAATATATATGCAGATATTGCTGGGAAGTTGTCCTTGTGGACCTCAACGGTCGCACCTTGCGGCTTGTTGCTGAATACAGTCATGGCGGATGACGCAGTTTTGCGGTTGGCTAACATCTACTTCTGTTAAACTGATTCCACTTAGCGACATGGTTAGTTTTACAACGCAAAATGGTTCGTAACTGACGATAATTTGGCATCCAATTTTTTTTTTAATGGAGAGTTTCAAAGTTTGATGCGTTATATTCATGTCTCTTAGGTTTAAATAAAAATACTAATTACCTAAGCTGATGATTTATTTTTTGTTTAAATGTACGTCTTACTTATGGACTTGTGATCAGTCTGATGCTCAAACTAGAATTTTCGGGTCAAACAAATAAATTTCTGAGTCAAATTAACAAATTTCCCAATCAATTAAAATTTGTCTATCACACTCAAACATTTCTTTATTTTATTTGGAACTTTGTTTGTTTAATCCGGAAATTAGTGAACTTGAAATAAAAATGCTATATGAAAAGCAAAAAAGTTAAATGATACCCCTTTTAGAAATAGCTTATACAGGTTGTTTGTTATACTATTTTTTTAGCTAAATTTTGTAACAAACCTTAACGGTAGCGGCATGCGTCCCGTTGCATTGATATGTAAGCCACTTTTCCACGATACGATTAAAAATAGTTCCCTTTGGATTTCTTGTGAATGAATTGCAGTGCATATGATGCTTGAGCAACAGTGAGCGAATGCACTTTAACATTATCATTCTCAGATCATTTCATGGAGTCTCTTCTCATACAATTAAGGAGTAGAGATATCTATCCGCATATTGAGTCTAGAAAATAATCATGAGCAAAATACCGGCACATAATATCACATACTTGTTTTTCGTGTTTTTGCAAATATTGTTCGTACTGCCGCTAGCCATCCAACCACCCGTTTTCAAAATCAGCTCATACTCTACTCCTGTTCTCTTTTCACCCTTATTAAGCTTGGTGAATCTTACAAACAGTTTACACACCAATGAAGTACTTCTCAAAGTTGACCCATTGATTGTCATTTTAAGCAGCGAAAGTGGTTTACTTGATGCTAATGTATTCTAGGTGAAAAAAAATCCTTTTTTAATTAAAACTTCACAGAATAGTACTGGTTCATATATAAAATTACCTCGTTCTCCTAAGTGTTAAGCATTTATTACTGTGTTGTGCAAATCAGGCTAAAAAAAAAAATTATGAAAAAAACTCTAAGTTTTCGCATTTTCTTCTATTAAATTAAAAAAAAACGCTGAAACGGATTTTTATAATGTTAAAATAATCAAAAATATGTTAAAATACGTCGATTAACCCCTTAATGATGTAAATATTATATCTGGTTCGTGAGATAAAGTGAATGAAGGAAATGACCTTGAAGATCATGATGACTGTTAATGATTTTTTTATTTTTTATTTAATTTTTTTTATATTTAAGAGAAAAAGTTTTGATGTTATTTTTACAAGCACTACTTGGAATTTATAAATTTTATAAACATTGATTACTGTCTTTGGCAAATCAGGTTAAAAATTTATTGTTTGTGAAAAAAACTAATTTTTTGCACCTTTTTTTCTTAACTTAACAACGGCTCCATCGATTTTATTCAAAATTCGAGAGATTCACATAAATTTTAATACGCGTTGATTGACATCTTGACAATTGAAATCGTATGTTTGGTTCGCGAGATATAACGCATGACAGAAACGACCTTGAATATCATGATGCCTGTTAATGATTTTTTATTTTTTATTTAATTTTTTACGTAATTATGAGAAAAAGTTTTCAATTTGGTTTCACAAGCACTGCTTGAGGTATATAAATTTTATAAAAATTGAATACTGTCTTCCGTAAATCAGGTGTAAAATTTATTATTTAAAAAAACCTAATATTTTGCACTTTTTTCCCTAAATTAAAAAACGGCTGCAAGAAATTTTTTAAAAACTTGATAGAATTACATCAATGTCAATACGCGTCGATTGACACCTTGCTAAAGGAAATCGTACGTTAGATTAGCGAGATATAATGCATGACAGAAATGACCTTCAAAGGGGCAAAACAACAAACCCCCCCGACCGAAGTATCCCAAAAACTAATCAGCTCTTAAGATTGCAAAGACGCTTCGATTGACAACTCAAAGAAGTCGATATGACTTTGTTTACGTGAGTTATGCTCGTAGAAAAACTGTCCGCGAACGCACATACGTACGTGCGGACGTACGTAAGTACGTACATACACACACATACATACTTCTTTCTAAAAACACTTAAAATATTTCTAAAAACACTTAAAATATACGACCTCAAAACGTAAAGAAATGTTGAAAATTTCAATTTCGATTCTCCAGGCGATTACAAGAACTTCCCATATACAGTAAAACTTCTCTTAACGGACACTTCTGTCTAACGGACTTCTCCCTCTTACGGATATTTTTTCATTCCCCGAATGTTTACTTATGATTTTATTGGAATTTTAACTTCTGTCTAGCGGACACTCTCTGCAACGGGCGCGGACAGATATAAACACCAGTATTTACAGAATTGATCTCTCTGTAACGGACAGCAGAAAGCAAACACAGCTCAGTTTCTAAGAAATTCTAATGACCGTCGTGTTCACTTTTTTCTTGTTGCGTTTTTCTCAGCAGTTCGCAGGTGGTATCGTCAATATTAATTGTTGATTTAATAATTTTGAGATTCACGTGTTAAGAAGGAGGTGATTCGAAGTTTCGTTTTTACTTTCATTTCAGTAGTTGGTAGAAAATGAAATCTTCTCGTGTACATTTAGCGTTAAAGGACAAAGTCGAATTAATTAATGTCAGTGCGCGGGCAAAAAGTAGTGTACGTGAACTTGCTGCACGGTTTAAAATTAGAAAATCTCAAGTGAGCGAAATTCTGAAAAAGAAAAACGAATTTTTGGAAAAATGGTCTCTACACGGAAATCCCCAATCTCAAAAGTCATTCCCAAAAACAATCGGTCTTAATATTGATAACATCACATATGAATGGTTTTGCCGGGCACGTGCGGCAAAAATTCCCGTTTCTGGACTTCTAATAAGGGAAAAAGCGTTAAAGGCCGCTAAAAGTTTAGGAGCTGATAATTTCAAAGCGTCAGTAGGATGGCTCGATAAATTCAAATCACGACATAGTATTTCCTGGAAAAGTGTCAGCGGAGAAAGTGGGTTTGTTGATAATGAGGTTGTGACAGAATGGACAGACAAATTAAAAAATTTGTGTTGTGATTATGACTCAAAAAACATTTACAATTGTGATGAAACGGGTTTATTTTTTAAGGCTCTTCCTGACAAAACAATGAGTCTTAAAAATGAAAACTGCCAAGGTGGGAAAATTTCCAAAGAAAGACTCGCCGTGCTGTTGTGTACGAATATGGTAGGTGAATTTGAACAGCCACTTGTTATCGGAAAACCATAAAAACCTCGTTGCTTCAAAGGAGTTAATTTGAATCTCATGAATGTTGACTGGAGGTACAACCGAAAAGCCTGGATGACACGCGATATAATGAACGATTGGATTTCTCATATGAATCAAAAAACGATTCGGCAAAACAGAAAAATAATTCTTTTTATGGATAATGCAGCATCTCATCCCCACGTTGAACTCTGTAACATTAAAATAATTTTCCTACCACCGAATACAACTGTAGACTGACAGTCCCCTAGCCCTTAGATAAGGGAGTGATCAAAAATTATAAAGTTAACTACAGAAAACGTGTTTTGCGACATATTTTAGCCAACATGAACAATATAAAATGTGCAAGTGACCTTGCAAAGAAAATCACTGTATTGGATGCCGTTCAGTGGATTTCTTTTTCAATACGGGAAATCTGAGAAAACACAGTTATGAATTGTTTTGTGAAATCAGGATTCTCAAAACCTTCGAACACTGTTGCAAGCGACATGTATCAAAATGAAGAGCCTGAACTACATGAACTTTTGAAAATATACAATCCTTCAATTGATTTATCATACGTTGATATAGACTTCAAAGTCGCAACTGAAGATGATTCCCTGGATATCAGCGGCATAATTTACGATAATCATGATGTTTCTACCGAGAGTGACCATGATGATATGGAAAGCCATCAGTAGCGTACGCAGGATTATGATAAGGGGGGTCATATTTTTGAAATCTTGACTAGGTACGTTTGCTAGTGCTTCGGTGTAGATATGAAGATATAATTATGTAATCATACTCAATCATACTTTTTCACCGGTCAAAGTTGGAGTCTTACAAAAATAATTTTGGCAGACTATAGCCCGATTGCATGTCTGGTTTCATTTACTTGAATCATTCATGATATTTTCATTCAAATCATAAAATTATGCGCTTGACGTGTGAAAGAATCTACACTGTATTTGTAGACTTCCGTGCAACCATAAAGTGTATATACATGTTTGCAAGTACATATATTGAAACGCCTTCAATACCTACAGGCCAGAAAAGAAAGCAACTAACGGAGTAAATGCCGTGAGAAAAGGAAACTGTCACTAATCACAGACAGAATATTATCGTAATGAGGGCTGGCTAAGCTTGTTTGCAGTTCTGCGCTCTCAAGAAAATTTATCGTCATTTCCACGTAACCCATGAAGTAGACTTTTTGTACGAGTTTTTTTAATCAGGTTTTCCCAATAGGCCTAATCCTACGCAACCTTACGCAACCCTCCACAACCCTACGCAACTCTTCGCCACCCTACGCAAGCCTCCGCAACCCTCCGCAACACTCCGCAACCCTCCGAAACCCTACGCAAGCCTACGCAAGCCTGCGCAACCACACGCAACCACACGCAACCCTACGCAACCCTACACAAGCCTTCGCAGCCCTACGCAAGCCTCCGCAACCCTACGAAACTCTACGCAACCCTACGCAAGCCTCCGCAACCCTACGCAACTCTACGCAACCCTACGCAAGCCTCCACAAGCCTCCGCAACCCTTGGCAACCCCGCGCAAGCCTCCGCAACCCTACGCAAGCCTCCGCAACCCTACGCAACCCTACACAAGCCTTCGCAGCCCTACACAAGCCTACGCAAGCCTCCGCAACCCTACGCAACTCTACGCAACTCTACGCAACCCTACGCAAGCCTCCGCAACCCTACGCAAATCTACGCAACCCTACGCAAGCCTCCGCAACCCTGCGCAAGCCTACGCAAGCCGCCGCAACTCTAAGCAACTCTCCGCAAGCCTCCGCAACCCTACGCAAGCCTCCGCACCCTACGCAAGCCTCCGCAACCCTACGCAACCCTACGCAAGCCTCCGCAACCCTACGCAACCCTACGATAGCCTCCGCAACCCTACGATAGCCTCCGCAAGCCGCCGCAAGCCTCCGTAACCCTACGCAACCCTACGCAAGCCTCCGTAACCCTACGCAACCCTACGCAACCCTACGCAACCCTACGCATGCCTCCGCAACCCTACGCAACTCTACGCAACTCTACGCAACCCTACGCAAGCCTCCGCAACCCTACGCAAGCCTCCGCAACCCTACATAACCCTCCGCAAGCCTCCGCAAGCCTCCGCAAGCCTACGTAACCCTATGCAACCCTACGCAAGCCTCCGCAACCCTACGCAACTCTACGCAACCCTAGGCAGCCCTACGCAAGCCTACGCAAACCTACGCAAGCCTCCGCAACCCTACGCAACTCTACGCATCCCTACGCAAGCCTCCGCAAGGCTCCGCAAGCCTACGCAACCCTGCGCAAGCCTACGTAAGCCGCCGAACCTCTACGCAACCCTACGCAAGACTAAGCAGCCCTACGCAAGCCTCCGCAACCTTACGCAACCCTACGCAACCCTACACAAGCCTACGCAGCCCTACGCAAGCCTACGCAAGCCTCCGCAACCCTACGCAAGTCTCCGCAAGCCTACGCAAGCCGCCGCAACTCTACGAAACCCTACGCAAGCCTCCGCAACCTTACGCAAGCCTCCGCAACCTTAAGCAACCCTACACAACCCTACGCAACCCTACGCAAGCCTACGCAACCCTCCACAAGCCTACGCGACCCTACGCAAGCCTACGCAACTCTACGCAACCCTACGCAAGCCTCCGCAACCCTACGCAACCCTCCACAACCCTACGCAACCCTACGATAGCCTCCGCAAGCCGCCGCAAGCCTCCGTAACCCTACGCAACCCTACGCAAGCCTCCGTAACCCTACGCAACCCTACGCATGCCTCCGCAACCCTACGCAACTCTACGCAACCCTACGCAAGCCTCCGCAACCCTACGCAAGCCTCCGCAGCCCTACGCAAGCCTCCGCAACCCTTCATAACCCTCCGCAAGCCTACGTAGCCCTACGCAACCATACGCAAGCCTCCGCAACCCTACGCAAGCCTACGCAACCCTAGGCAACCCTACGCAAGCCTTCGCAACCTTACGCAACCCTACGCAACCCTACGCAAGCCTCCGAAACCCTTCGCAAGCCTCCGCAACCTTACGCAAGCCTACGCAACCCTACGCAAGCCTCCGTAACCCTACGCAGCCCTACGCAAGCCTCCGAAACCCTACGCAAGCCTCCGCAACCTTACGCAAGCCTACGCAAGCCTACGCAAGCCTACGCAAGCCTACGCAACCCTACGCAAGCCTCCGCAGCCCTACGCAAGCCTCCGCAACCCTACATAACCCTCCGCAAGCCTACATAACCCTACGCAACCCTACGCAAGCCTCCGCAACCCTACGCAACTCTACGCAACCCTAGGCAACCCTACGCAAGCCTCCGCAACCCTACGCAACTCTACGCAACCCTACGCAAGCCTCCGAAACCCTTCGCAAGCTTCCGCAACCTTACGCAAGCCTACGCAAGCCTACGCAACCCTACGCAAGCATCCGCAAGCCTCCGTAACCCTACGCAGCCCTACGCAAGCCTCCGAAACCCTACGCAACCTTACGCAAGCCTCTGCAAGCCTCCGCAACCCTACGCAACCCTACACAAGCCTACGCAGCCCTACGCAATCCTACGCAAACCTACGCAAGCCTCCGCAACCCTACGCAACTCTACGCATCCCTACGCAAGCCGCCGAACCTCTACGCAACCCTACGCAAGACTAAGCAGCCCTACGCAAGCCTCCGCAACCCTACGCAACCCTACGCAACCCTACACAAGCCTACGCAGCCCTACGCAAGCCTACGCAAGCCTCCGCAACCCTACGCAAGTCTCCGCAAGCCTACGCAAGCCGCCGCAACTCTACGAAACCCTACGCAAGCCTCCGCAACCCTACGCAAGCCTACGCAGCCCTACGCAAGCCTTCGCAACCCTCCACAACCCTACGCAAGCCTACGCAACCCTCCACAAGCCTACGCGACCCTACGCAAGCCTCCGCAACCCTACGCAACTCTACGCATCCCTACGCAAGCCTCCGCCAGACTACGCAGCCCTACGCAAGCCTCCGCAACCCTACGCAAGCCTCCGCAACCTTACGCAAGCCTCCGCAACCCTACGCAATACTCCGCAACCTTACGCAAGCTTCCGCAAGCCTACGCAACCCTACACAAGCCAACGCAGCCCTACGCAAGCCTCCGCAACCCTACGCAACTCTACGGATCCCTACGCAAGCCTCCGCCAGACTACGCAGCCCTACGCAAGCCTCCGCAACCTTACGCAAGCCTCCGCAACCTTACGCAAGCCTCCGCAACCCTACGCAATACTCCGCAACCTTACGCAAGCTTCCGCACGCCTACGCAAGCCTCCGCAAGCCGCCGCAAGCCTCCGTAACCCTACGCAACCCTACGCAAGCCTCCGCAGCCCTACGCAAGCCTCCGCAACCTTACGCAACCCCACGCAAGCCTCCGCAGCCCTACGCAAGCCTCCGCAACCCTCCACAACCCTACGACACCCTACGCAAGCCTCCGCAACCTTACGCAAGCCTCCGCAACCCTACGCAACCCTACGCAACCCTACACAAGCCTACGCAGCCCTACGCAAGCCTACGCAAGCCTCCGCAACCCTACGCAACTCTACGCATCCCTACACAAGCCTCCGCAAGACTACGCAGCCCTACGCAAGCCTCCGCAACCCTACGCAAGCCTCCGTAAGCCGCCGCAAGCCGCCGCAAGCCGCCGCAAGCCACCGCAAGCCGCCGCAAGCCGCCGCAAGCCGCCGCAAGCCTCCGTAACCCTACGCAAGCCTCCGCAGCCCTACGCAAGCCTCCGCAACCTTACACAACCTTACGCAACCCTACGCAACCCTACGCAAGCCTCCGCAACCCTACGCAAGCCTCCGCAACCTTACGCAAGCCTCCGCAACCCTACGCAACTCTACGCAACCCTACGCAAGCCTCCGCAACTCTACGCAACCCTGCACAAGCCTACGCAAGCATACGCAACCCTACGCAACCCAACGCAAGCCTACGCAGCCCTACGCAAGCCTCCGGAACCCTACCCAAGCCTCTGCAACCTTACGCAAGCCTCCGCAACCCTACGCAAGCCTCCGCAAGCTTCCGTAACCCTACTCATCGCTACGCAACCCTACGCAAGCTTCCGCAACCCTACGCAAGCCTCCGCAACCTTACGCAAGCCTCTGCAACCCTACGCAAGCCTCCGCAACCCTACGCAACCCTACGCAAGCCTACGCAACCCTACGCAAGCCTACGCAACCCTACCCAAGCCTCCGCAACCCTACGCAACCCTACGCATGGCTCCGCAACCCTACGCAAGCCTCCGCAACCCTACGCAAGCCTACGCAACCCTCCACAACCCTACGCAAGCCTACAGACAGAGTATTATCGTAATCAGGGCTGGCTAAGCTTGTTTGCAGCTCTGCGCTCTCAAGCAAATTTATCGTCATTTCCACGTAACCCATGAAGTAGACTTTTTGTACGCGTTTTTTTAATGAGGTGTTCCCAATAGGCCTAATCCTCAGATTACAAATCATATGACAAAAAAAAAACAATCCATTTTTGAGGGTTCTGATCAAAGATAGAAAGAAACCTTCAAAAATATAACTGCTGCTAGTAATATATGGGTGCGAATTAAAAAATTTGTGCAAACTATGCCCGTATCACCCCTAGGTGAGATCTCTAAAGCACTATAGGCCGTAAATCAGGCCCGTATAGGTTTTACTGTGAAATAGATGAAAGATCTAATTGCGTAGAGATACTTAATCTCACTCAGCTCCCACGTTCCAGAGTGTCTCGGCGAATAATTGGTAAAGTGGGTGACTTAGTTAGTGTTTAACGCTAGTTCGAGACTCCTTGTCGACAAATAGTTTTCGGGAATGAGATTTGATGCCGCACTATCATTTCACTCAGCTATGAATGAGAACATGAATCAAATCAGGATAATAATCACGGGTGAGCGTGTTCCTGACCACTTCACATCCTAATGTTACGTTGGTCAAGTAAATGAAATAACTCTAATATTGCCTGAAGGCCCAATTTTGGCGGTTGCGCCATCGATTATTATTTTTACCAACCTCTTCCCAGGCAATGACGAAGCCTTATGTAAATATGCTTAAGATATATAATTCATAACATGCGAATCTTCGAATTTTCTAAATTTACGCGAGGTGATCAAAGTTTTAAAATGCCGATAATGATACAAACTTAGTATTCAAAACTCATCTAAAGTAACGGTGAGAAACAGTGTAAAATGGGATTTAAATTTTATGTCCAAGCATAAAACAGAACCCTTTGCCGGATAAAATTATAGTGAAATATCTAAACGACGATTTTTTTTCTTCATTAGCTCATTTAACACATCTTCTGTAGATGGAGTGAGATCTCTATGAATATTTAGAAGTGCCAATCTATTTAGCCCTTCATTGCTGGTGGAATTTCGCATGTATGTTTTTAGTCGTCGTAATGTTGAAAATGATCGTTCGTTTGTGCACGTAGATACTGGGAGAACAGCCAATATTTCTAGCAATTTCGATATATTCGGCAAAATGTTTGAATTACACATGCTTAACCCATCTATGGCCGCTTTTGTGCGGTTTACTATTTCAAGATGCCCTATCTTTCTGTACCATAGAGTCAACTCAGCATTCAATTCTTCTTCAAGGGGGGGGGGGGTTGAACCCGTACCCCCCCCCTTGGGTACGCCACTGAAAGCCATTCTATTGAAGATTAAACTGAGAAAAACTACCTATGAAAATGCAAGAAGCGCTCAAGCAAATAAATCGACTTAAAAAATTCTTCAGTGAAGCAGAAAATACGGAAGGATTTTTTCAGGTTTCTTCCTTCCAGACAACCATTGAAAAGAAAATTGTTCAACAACATAATACTCAGAAGAAAATCACATACTACTTTTCTTAATGTTTTCTTACTTTTCATGTTTTTTTAAATTTATCTATATATGTAGATATGTGTGTACATACATATTTTTTTGGCACTTTTTTTTATATAAATAGTGTAGGTACGTATGTGCATTTATTATTATCTGTATATTTTTTGTAATTTGCACAATAATATCAATAAACGAGTATCATTATATATCATTGTATTTTTTCCTCGAAAATCTCCCATTAGTGGACACTTCTCTCTTATGGACACAATATCATTCCCCATGGGTGTCCATTATAGGGAAGTTTCACTGTACTGGGAAGCTAAAAACATCAAAATTCGTTGTAAGATCTGTGAAAAAGTATAAACTCAGTGTAATATTTGTTAAGTTTTTCATTTAATACTTAGCCCATTTGCCCTTATTTTTCATTGCCTTTAACAATCGAATCGAAACGCTATTAACAAGACTATTTAATACGCTATCTGATATTTCGTTCCAGGCTACTATTATTCTTTCCTTCAGTTCTCTTACATTTTCAATGGATGACTTCTCCTGATCGCAGATTATGCTCGCAAAGATGCCCCGCCCCACAATTTTTTTATGGGGTTCAGATCGAGACTTAACGCTGGCGATGGTAATAATTGGATTCCGTAATCCTGAAACCTTTTTTTTGTGGAGGCAGCAGTATGGATGAGTGCATTATCATGCTGAAAAATGTTTTCGTCTTTCGCTAGTGTCACAAAGAGCAGTAGATGATTCTCTGGTAACTCCTGATATCCGACAGCATTAAGTCTACTATTGACGGAGGCTATTTCGTTCCTAGCATGTTTTTGAAAGCTGCCCAAATCATCATAGAACCACCTCCTTGTGCTCTTCTTGGCATGATTCTTCTATCCTTTCATAAATCGTGCCAGTAGTAGTTAAATCTATCTGGTCCATCGAGATTGAACTTCTCCTCGTCGCTGAAGATCACCTGATCCCAAATGGTTCCTTTTTGGATGAAATTTTCGGCGACGTGACGTTTCGTCAATTTCGGTTTTTGCAAACACTTGTGGTATTTAAAGTTTTTTTTTAACCGGCTAACAATTTTCGGTGATGATGTTCGATAGTTCTCTTAAAACTGCGCGTTTAACACTAGGCGAATATTTTGGAGAACATCCAGATGAATTCTTTTTCCCATAATTCTCGATTTCAGGCTCCAACAAATTTTTAACTACACTCTGCGAACTTTTAATTTTACTCGAAATTTTTTTCTGAGTTTTACCACTGTTCCTTGAATCAATAATTCTATGTTTTTCAACATCACTTAGTCTTTTCCTACGGGGCATTCTAGGGATCGAGAAAATATCAAAACTCTCAAAAAATACACTTGCACGTCTTCAGTGTTAAAATGCTATATAAAAATTCAAATCCACGTTAGAAACACTCTTGGCATACTTACAACAGCAACTGAGTTTCTAATTATTGACAGCTGTAAAACTCTTTTAGGATTTTTACCTTGTCCCTAGCGTGGTTGAAAGAAAGGGAAAGGTAGATGATTGAAAGGATTTCCTGGGAATCCCAAAATAACATGTTCAGGCAAAAAAATCATTTCCTAAAAATGCTTTGGAAAAAATTCGAAAAATATGTTTGAGTCTATAACTATTCACAGCACTGTATGTTAGATCCTTCATTCTTATTTATTTGGAATCATTCAACGGTCAACTTATACATTCCATTTTTTCGTATTTAATTTAAATACTTAATAAGAAACCTAACGATTAAACTTTTTCAGATCACATTTTTAAATTATTCCCGTCATAAGCAAACTGTGTTCCGAAATAAAATTATCAATCAATTCGTCTGATAAAGTTCGCTTTGCCCGCTCATACAGTTTATTTATGTTCTTTGCATCGCCATGGTCACGTTCAAATTTCATATAATTGATCCAAACGTCCGTTTGAACCTTTCCAAAATAATAAGTGGCATTTTCATGGCACTCTCGCCAACACTTGATGTCAGGCTCAATCTACAAATGAACAAATTAATGGAATCCTTGCCTAATATAGTTTCACTTACAAGTATGGACTCGAGCGTTGCCATTTTCTCGTGCAACAGCAGCGAAGCTGGCGGTACCTTTGATAGCTCCTCATATACCTTTCGAGCTGCTGGCATCGACTTGGTGAGAGCAATCCATTCCAAATAATCGGGTTTGTAGTTATCAAATTTTGACGAAGGTTGTTTGGCGGCTTCTTCATAAATTTTATCGACTTTGCTACAGTTACCATCGGGACACGTTTGATAGAAGAGAATCATCAGTCGCCACAGTGGATGTGCATCATCTCCTAATTTTTTCGTAGCTTTACGAAATATCATATAGGTTTTCTCCTCGTCACCTTTTATTATGTAAAATCGCATCCACAGTTCCCACAATTTTAAACAGTCGGGATATTTAATTCGAGCCTTTTCAAGTACCTATAGCGAATTGAAACAATTGCAATAACCACATTGTTTTGAGGACTTTTTACCTCTAACATGAATGTATCACTATCTTTCGCTTGCAGTAATAGCTCCAAGTATTGCAGATAATGTTGCTCGGACAAAAAATTCGATTGGTATCCACCCCTATATGCATCTATTAGGCACTTCCTTTTCAATTCTTTCTGTGTGGACTTGTCTTCATTCAGTTCAATCATCGCGTTTATGTAGTACGACCACATTTTTTCAGTTTTCAACTGGAAGTGACATAATAATCATTGGGAACGGCAAATGCTTAGCAAATCGTTACACTTACCTCTCGGACAGCCGTCACATACACCTGAACGCCCAATTCTATTTTACGTTTTAATGTCCTTTTAACAGGCGGTGCTTGCGAATTATCTTCGCCTTCTTTCTTTACCGTTGGCATAGTTTCTTCTTCCAAAGCAACCATGTTATGCCCCTTTAGCTCCCGTTGCGCCAATGTATGCCACAAAAGCTCGCTTCGACAAAATGAATCAATCATGTAGTCCAAAATCAGTTTTTGCAGTTTTTTCGTGAATGAAAATTGGGTGGTGATCTCTAGCAATTCAACGAAAAATGCACAGTCATGAATTTTCTTTTTCGCACTTTCGTAAATCACTACAGCACGCCGTAGCCCGAACGACTGCAAATTATATATACTATTAAACTCCATTGAAAATATGTTTTGCATTATTTGCACTTGCCTGTTCCGATTCAGTGTTACCTTCCAGCACTAAATCAGTCTTCATTTTGGAAGCTTCGGTCAGCAGGACATTATAAAACTTGACGTACAAATCCGGATATTCGGGATGACGTTGCAGCCCACGTAGAAAGTAGTCTTTCGTGCGATCAAAATTGTTCACCTCGTACTCCCACGTGGCTGCCTTGAGCCAAATGTCTGGCTTGTCCGCATGAAACTAGACGAGAAAGATTAAGTAACAATTTCATTTACAACTTCAAAGCATTCATACGTTACAACCAATCATAAATAATTCATTCACCCATCTAAAACGTTGTAAAATAAGTAGATGTTTTAAGAAAATAAGAAAACAATAATAGTTATAGCTTTGTAGATGAAATAGAATACTTGGACGTCAAAATCACAGATGCGGATAACATTACAAACATATTTAACAACCATTTCAAAACAGTTGGGCAAAAAATCATATCATAATTGCATAAGATAGAAGCTTCTATACAAAACGTCTCGCCCAATGTCTATTTTCATTTGAGATTCACCAACAGGAAAGAAGTTATTGACACAATTCATTGAGCACCAGGCCCTGATAAAATTTCCAACGACAAAATAAAATTAATTAACTCTCTATTGCGTATGAGAGACTACAAGCAACATACCGTTGCACCCTCCTGAATTATTCAAGTATTTATTATTTTGGCTTTTCACGCATTGTAGAATGTCGTTTACAGGTAGTTCTTTCAATCAAGTATAAGCATAACAGAGTGAAAGCCAGCGAGTGCGAGACATACGTTAAAGTATAAAGGCAGAACTTTTAACTTCCCAGTATATGGGAAGTTCTTGTAATTGCCTCGAAAATCGAAATTGAAATTTTCGACTTTTCTTTACGTTTTAAGGTCTTTAGAATATATTTAAAGTGTTTTTTTAGAAAGAGGTATGTATGTTTGTGTGTATGTATGTGTGTATAAATACTGATAAGAGTTTATGAATTTTATAAAGGTTTATTACCATGTAGTGCAAATCGGGTTAGAAATTTATTTTTTATGAAAAAAACCTTAATTTTTCGCAATTTGTTTTTATTAAATTAAAAAACGGCTCTAACTACAGTGAAACCTGGTTAATTGGGATCTCAAGGGACCAAGAATTTTGTATCATTTAAAGAGGTTTTCATTTATCCAGTTTTCCAATTAGACAGGTTTAAAATTTTAGTTGTCTCATTTACAGAGGCCTTCGCTTATAGACTTCGAAATGTACCGTTATTCCATTTATTGAGGTGGAAATGTTAATAAAAATGCGTATTTTTTATGAATTAAGTGTAGGTATTTAATTTTTTTTTAAAAAATTCAATTAAGTAAAGTTTTAACTTAAAGTAATCGGTTATGTTTGTTTGTATTTGATCCATAGTTGCTGAAACCTGTTTCTCGATGGAATAAATTTGATCAAAAATACTAGAATCATCAATATTTGACATCTGGAAATACTTATGTAAAGTTTCTAAAACTTCCATTGCCTCACGCTTTGAAATTTTTACTGAAGTCTCTTCACAATCTTCTTCTACTTCTTGTTCTGTGTCCAAAGAAGAATACGTAGAAACGATGTCATCATTGAGCTCTTCTGAAATGAGTACATCATCGTCCATAGAAACGAAGTCCTGAAAAGTCGGCTGCTGGTCATTTTGGTCGTTCCCACAGGAGGTAATTATTTTGTTCCATTCTGGCATCGCTGCACAGATCTCTAGCTCCTCTTGTAGGTTCTCAAGTTAAGATACATTCGTCACTTTGAATCCAGCTTTTTTGTAGCAATTGCTAATTGTGGTTTTGCTAACAGAAAACCAAGCTTTTCTTGCAAATCTCATGGCCTGGAGGATGTTGATTTCAGGGTTTTTGTCGTCTTCTATAGATTTAAAAACATATTCACACAACTTCCTCTCTGTAGTAAACCTTGAAGTTGTTGATAATACCCTGATCCATAGGCTGCAATTTACTTGTGGTATTGGCGGGTAAGTACAATAATTAAACATAGTCCAATTTGCGCATATTGTTGTGAGCTGTGCAATTGTCGACAAACATAACGATCTTTCGTTATTGGGCCCTCATATCGGCGTTTACTTTTTTAACCAATCTGCAAATAAATCAGAAGTCATCCAGGCCTTTTTATTGTTTTGATAATTAACAGGCAACGTTTTGATACCCTTGAAGCATCTTGGATTCTTAGATTTTCCAATTAAGAGAAGTGGCAGTTTTTCAGTTCCGGACATATTCGCACATACAAGTACAGTGACCCGATCTTTACTCAGTTTACCACCGTGGTAAGGCTGACCTTTGAACGTAAAAGTTTTATCCGGTAGACACTTGTAGAATAAGTCCGCTTCATCGGCGTTGAATACGTCAACGGGGATTATCGTGGGATTATCGTGTGATAAAATAAAGTTTTTAATCCACTCATTACATTCGTTGTTGTCCACAGAATTGCTCTCGCCACAAATATTTTTGCATGCTATATCGTTTCTTTTCTTAAAGCCCTCTAACCATTCATTACTGCCAGAAAAATTATCAATATGAAGCTTATTTGCAAATTCTTGAGCTTTCTCTTTAATCATTGGTCTGCTTATTGGAATGTTATTATTCCATACCTGCTTTATCCATGTCGAGAGACATTTTTCAAGTTCAGGATACTCTGCCGATCGTATTCGTTTTATTTTTCCTTTTCCATCAATACACTGAGACCGAATTTTCTCGTTGTTTTGAATAATTCTACACAGCGTTGACTTTGGTATCTTATTCTCCGTACACCGTTGATCACGCGGATTTCCACAATCATAATCTGATAGAAGCTTTAATTTTTCAGATGCTGATAATGTGTTATATTTACGTTTGGACATTTTGTACACTTTTATTCCCTCGTTTGTAGGTCAAAACCTGAGATAGTGCTGACAAACAAAGCACGTGCGAAAGAAATTCAAATGTTTGTAAATAAACGTGTCGAAGTCTGTCTCAAACTGATAAAATGTCTCACTTATACAGGTGATTGAGCTACAGAGTCCCAATTATAGAGGTAAACATCGAATGAATCCTAGAAATCAAATATCATTTAACCAGGTTCCAAAAGTGCCATTAACAGAGGTAATTCAATAAAAAAGTGCCGGGACCTCATTGGAATTCTCAATAATAGAGGTTTCTCACTTACCCAGGTCCCACTTAACCAAGTTTCACTGTACTTTTTTTATAAATTTAAAAACATCACAACCCCCGGACACGGACGGACACGAATGTCTGTTACTGTGGGATCCCCCGGCTTTCTTCCTGGGCGGATATTATTATATAATTTAATTTCCTCGAAGTTCTTAAGAAATTCATGGTGCAAGTACTGAACATTATACGGTCTCAGAATATGTCTTGCTTCTTTGCAAACTTCAATGTAATCCGCTGGGACATTTCTTTTTCTATTCCTTAGTTTCCTTTCAATGCATGAATGGATAGAATCAGCCTCCATTTGAGTATGACCCTTCTCCAAATATTTTTATATAATAGTAATATTATTGCAGTATTAACTGCAGCATTTAATAATACGTTGGATAATGTAGCATTACGATTTTGAGATGTACATCCATCAGAGTGGGAATGAGGTACTTCCTCCACTTCTTCTAAAATAATTGAAGCGGAATCTCTAAATTGCTCAAAACAGATGCCAGTGTCGGAATATCTGATTGAAATAATTCTATTCCGACGCCCGAATCCATTTTTATGTTTGGTTATGGCAGAGGTCGGCAAAGTGCGGCTCCGGAGCCGCATGCGGCTCTTTGAACTCTTGAGTGTGGCTCTGGTACAAATATCCTACGGGCTTGCCCTGCCTCTAATATTATCCGGCTGTGTCATTTAATATCAGCACCCCTGACTGATGTCGATTATTATATATATTAATCGAAACAGTATACAATATAGCATTTATTTTATGATTTGCAATAATAATTTATTACAAAAAATTGTATTATTTCAAGAAAAATATAAATTTTTAATATTAAATAATTCTTACGCATTATTACAAATGAAATGTTAACACAAACAATATGTATATTGTTGAAAATTGATTTTTATGTGAGTTTATTTAAAAATGGTTATAAATTTTGCATTAACATTTTAACAAAAAAAAAGGAAAACAACGACACCCGGTGGCTATCACACGGCTTTTTCGTCCCAGGCCGGATAATTTTAGTTGCACGAGATACTTGCATACCATTGCATCATTCATCAAGAAGCGTTTTGTGTTCAAGATGAAATGTGTAAAGTTATGAAATTAGTGATCAACTCCATTTTAGCTGAAGCTCTTAATCATCGCCAATTCAAAGATTTTTTAGTTGAAATGGAAAGTGAGTGTGCTGATCTTTTGCTACATAACAAGGTACGCTGGTTGTCAAGAGGGAATGTTTTAAAACGTTTCGCGTCCCTTTTACCAGAAATAAAAGCATTTCTCTTTGAGAAGGCTATTCACTATCCAGAACTAACAGACGATAAGTCGATACAAAACTTTTATTTCATGGTAGACGTTACTTCTCATCTAAATCAGCTTAATCATAAACTTCAAGGGAAGGGGAACACAATTTTTTCGATGTTGGAAGAAGTCGTTTCATTTGAAAATAAATTATTTCTTTTCGCACAAGATTTTGAAAGAGAAACATTATTTCACTTTCCGAGCCTGAGGAAGCATCGCCAAGAAAATAATTCGCCTATTGACAAATACTATTTTAAAACAACCATTTTAAATATGAGGCAAAGGTTTCTCAACAGGTTTTAAGATTTTAAAAACAGCAAAGCGACCTTAGCATTCGTCGAAAACCTCTTAGTGCTACGATAACAGATTTAGAATTTTCTCCTTTTGGCATCGACATTGGTAACTTTGAAATACAATTACTGGATTTGAAAATCAAGGATATATGGAGCTCTAAATTTTAACAACTTTGTGTTGATTTGGAAATATTGGAGAAGAAAAAATGTGGACTAAGTTCTCAACACAAGTGGTCTGCTTTAAAAAAACTGGAGAAAGAAGATCAGCTAAAAAACTCGCATTTGCTGTTCTTTCCCTTTTCGGCTCAACGTATTCATGCGAACAATCTTTTTCAAGTATGAATTAAAAACAAACTAAGAAGTCGTCTCATAGATGAGAACCTGGAAATGTGCCTAAAATTAAAAACAACAACCTACAAACCGGACTTGAGCAAACTTTCAAAGGAGATGCAAGAACATTTTTCGCATTAAGTAGTGTTTATATGGATGATTTACTAGATATCAGAATACTTTTTGTCAATGAATAAAGTCCTTATTAAATATGAAATCAAGTTTTATTCAATGTATCCATAATTTAATGAATCTCTAAAATTATGATAAATATTTACTACATTTACAAACAGATTTGGCTCTCAATTTTTTTTAAATCGTTTTACTTTGCATATTTGGCTATTTGGCTAATAAGTTTGCCGACCACTGGGTTATGGTATACTGAAAAAAATTAAAATGTTCCAATACTTGTGTTTTTACTAAATAAAGCGATTTTCGGCAGTTTGAAAAGGTTTTTGTAGTCATTTTACTCAAAATCAAAACTCTAATCCCATAAACATTATCAACAATACAGGCAATTGGTAAACATAAAAACATGTAGCTCTAGTTATACAAAAGATAGCAATCCTTTTATTCAATTTTTTAAAGGAATTAAATTTTTCGAATGCTTTATTTGAACAGTTCTTACCTTGAAAATGTAATACACTTCACTACATTTTTAAAACGGCAAACGAAATCAATAAAATGACAATTTTCTTTTCTACCAAATTCTTGCGTGTTTTCAGTATTTCATTTCTCGGGGATCTCCCACCGTATTTCGTTTCTGATTTCTCCTTGTAATATTGAGTGTCATGTGTTTTTATTATTTCGCTTGAAATTCGATTTTTGTGATTTTGGAGTTACGAGCTTTTAAACTTAGGCCGACGATATACTATATACTGGGAAGTTAATAAAGTTCATGTGTTTTTAATTGCGTGGCCGCTCGAAATCTTGGGATTTCCAAGACTTTATTGTCTTTGTTGTCCTTCTAGAGGAAGCGACGGCTAACGCTTTACATCCTTCGATTGCCAGTGAATCAGGAATTAATTTAATTAAGGACTGTTTCGGAAAAAATTGACCTTTAGTTTTTCCTGCATAGCTTATGTTTGGGGTAAGTTCAAGTCTTTATCAGGTATGCAAAACAAGCTATGTAATGTGACAAAAAGAACGTCTAATCCATTTGTATTGTAAGATCACTCTTAAAAAATTGCATCAAATCAAGAAAAAATGCGTAGTTTAACTTTGTGCAAATACCTGGAAAATCCCCTTCGTAAATATTTGGTACTAGTAAAGGAGACCAATTCCTCGATCGCAACAGTGAAACGAACGATTATAAAGTACAAAAAGGGTCTACTTGTTGCTAGAAAGCCTGGATCAGGTAAAAAAAGGTCCATTCGATACAAATTTGAGGCGAAAGGTAAAGAGGAATTTTTTGCAGAGCAATAACACATCCATTCGAGATATGGCTCAAAAAGTGTAAACATCGTACGCAATGATTCAGAGGATTAAGAAGCATTATAATCTTAGATCGTATAAAGTCCAAAAAGTACCCGATCGATCCGAGGAAAAGGAGAAAGAAGCGAAAAATTGGGCTCGAAAGTTATACAGTTATACAAGGATTACCTGACCAAATTCGATTGTGTTGTGTTGGACGATGAAGCATACGTGAAGGCCGATTCCTCACAGTTGCCTGGTCAAGACTTCTATACAGCAAGATCAAAGAGTGGTGTTACCCCGAAACATAAAATCAAAAAAGCACCAAATTTCCCAAGCGGTATATGATTTGGCAGACAATAGGTCGATATGGTTTCAGATCAGAAGAATTTGTAGCGAAGGACTATACATAGAAGAGTGTTTAGAGAAGCGACTAAAATAATTTATCGAGAAACACGAGCATTTTGGACAGATTTAGCGACGAATCATTATGCTCGATCAACAATGAATTGGCATGAGGACAACATTTTCGTGGTACCAAAAGCAGCTAACCCTCCAAACTGTCCAGAACTTCGACCAATCGAAAGATATTGGGCTGAAATGAAGAAAACATTACAGAAAATAGGCAAAATTGCTAAAACCGAAAAGGACTTCCAAAATAAGTGAAGAAACGCATATAAGATGGTCGATGACACCGTTGTACGAAACCTAATGCGTAGAGTTAACGGAAAGGTCCGAGTTTTTTTCCTTGAAATGAAAATTTATTGAATTTTTATGTAAACGTTAGTTAATACAAGCCGTGAGGTGCGACCCTTGAGGTCCACACGGTCAACTTCCAAGTAATATCTACATAAACATTAAAAAAATTAAACGCAATAATAATTTTGAAAATAATATTACGTTGAATAATAATAACTAGCAGAACCTAGCACTCGAAATTCGAGTGCAATGATGATTTTATTATAACTGACTCTAGAAATTCGATCGAATAATCATCAATCTCAGTTAGAACCCTTATTTTCACGCTTTCACAAATTTAAGTTAAATTCAAAAACCTTTTTCTAAAATTTCCTTAAAAACGTCTATTTAAACTATTAAACCAGATGTACCTACATTTCGTCTGGCACACCCAGGCTTCTTCAGTGTATAACTAATTCCCTAAGTTCTGTGTTTCTATTTTAATCCCTTACATTTTACATTTTCATCGCAAAATTTAATCAGCTTAATTGATCCATTCCCTAAGGTTTTTGAATTTAACTTAAATCATCAATCAATATAATAAAACGGCAAGCGAAATTTGTTTTCTTTTGTGATTAAATAATGTTTATGAATTTTAATAATGTTTAAAAATCATTATTCAATTATTGGCGCTCAAATCGTCTCGAACGTATGACAATGCTAAGCGTTTTGCGCATGTCATCATTCGATTTTAACATTCGTGAGACCTACCAAACCGGTTTGTGTAAATAATGTTAGGAAAATCAAACATTGTTTTTAAATCTTGAAAGTTTTCTTCCACTGAAAACGCTCTTTTTGGAATGTTAGACGACCTACAGCAAAACAAACTAAAAAAATATGACCAAATAGTGATGAAAGTGCGTAACCATTTACATAATGAACGGCGACGCTAAATATAATACACAAGAATGGTCCACAAAGAGAAAGCTATCATACAACACCGAACGGTCAAATACAATACCGTTCATGTATGAGAATGAAAATATTGCTAAATGTTGTGAAATTTGATGATTTGATTAGCTTCCAAAAAAGAAACTAAAACATTTGGAACAGTCCTAGATACGAACCTGGGACTCCCGCGTGCAAGGGCAAGTTATCACCGCATGCACTACACAACCCATAGAAAATAAAGGTTTCTATTTTGGTACTGAAGTTTAGCATACCATTCGTATTCATTGCTGTGTGAACGTTCAACGTTGTGTATGTATTAGTAAGAAAATCTATTTTCTATTTTCTTTCTATATTTTCCATAAAGATTTTAACAAAAAATACAATTCTGCACATCTACAGGATATTCTCTTTCCATTGATGTATTTTTTATGAAATTCGGTCCAGAAACAACGGCTAAAATGGTACCACAAAATTCATGTTAGCCGTTTAATTATATAGATGATAGTACTCACAACAGTAATTGTAATGAATTAATATTAATCATATCATCTACGGGAGTATCCATTGATTACGTAAGGTTTTTGGTCGATGGGAACAGATTGAATATTCACGCGGATCAGATGGGGACCTTTTCTACGTTATTTGTCATTTTCATATCGATGCTTGAAGGAAAAAAGAGCGCTAGCAAAAATGAAAGCAGTTTTTGTTATTACGCCCACTGAAGAGATTTTGTCGCGTGATGGCTATTTTAAATAGTTGCGTTCAAAATTGCCATCATTCCGGCATAATCACTGAATTTATATTTTTTCACGATTTTGCGTAAACGAGATTGATAATTATTTCTTATTTTCTGTTGGTCTTGAAAAACATAGAATATTTAGTCAATAATCAGTTTAATTGCATGTAAAAAGTAAAATGTTTTACACATATTGATGGAGGAAATAATTGAAATCTTACGAACACTAAAGCGTTGATTAGCTCAAAAGCAAATTTGATCGAAATTTTGTTGGTTTTCAAAATTTAAGCAGTTTTTTTTTAAAAATTAAAACACTGTGAAAACTATTCAAAATCAGCTCAAATTATGCAAATATTATAAACCTTTGATGGACTTTATAAAAAAGTTTTTAAAACAAAATATATAAATTATTGTTACATGTTAACTTTGAATGATTTTTATTAATTTGTTTTTTTTTTCAGAATCATGCAAAAAAAATTGCTGGTTTCTCTTCAAAAGCTGATAGCAATGTATAGATTTCATAAACATCTATTATTGAGCTGTATAAATCAGGCTAAAAATTTATTTTTATGAAAGAAATCCTAATTTTTCGGACTTTCTTTTATTAAATTAAAAAAACGGCTGAAACGATTTTTTTATTAAGTTAAAAACAGCACAAAAATGTAAGTACACATCGATTGACACCTTAATGATGCAAATACCATATTTGGTTCATGAGATATATTGAATGATAAAAATGACCTTGAAAATCATGATGACTTTTAATAATTTTTTTATTTTTTATTTAATTTTTTACGTAGTTATGAATAAAAAATTTGCTGTTTTCTTACAAAAACTATTTGGAATATATAAATTTTATATACATTAATTACTGCGTTTTGCAAATCAGGTTAAAAACTTATTGTTTATGGAAAAAAACCTTATTTTTAGCACTTTTTTTTAATAATTTAAAAAACGGTTTCAACGATTGTTTTAAAAATTTGACAGAATCACACAATTGTCAATACGCGTCGATTGACACCTTAAATTTGCAAATCGTATGTTTGGTTCCGGAGATATGACGCATGACAGAAATGACCTTCAAAGGGTCAAAACAACAAACCCCGGACCGAAGTGTCCCAAAAATTAATCAGCTCTTAAGATTTGAAAGAAGCTTCGATCGACTCCTTAACAAAGTCGATACGACGTTATTTACGTGAGTTATGCTCGTAGAAAAAACTGTCCACGAACGCACGTACGTACGTACACACACACATACTTCTTTCTAAAAACACTTTATATATACTCTATAGACCTTAAAACGTGAAGAAATGTTGAAAATTTCAATTTCGATTTTCGAGGCGATTACAAGAACTTCCCATATACTGGGAAGTTAATAATATAATTATAAAAGGAAAAAAAATAGTTCGATGAAGCAATTAATACCACTTTTAGAGACACAATTATAAAGTTTAATTTTTTTCGATACACTCCTTATACGTCCGCAGCTGTACGTGGACGATACAGTTCTAATTTACTCAGAAAAGACCGAATTCGACATAAGCAAACACAGACTTCGACTTCTATTTGCAATGGTTACTTCATAGCAGGTTAACCATGAACACGAAAAAACCAAATACATTATGTTTAAACAAAAAACGGAGATTCAACCTTTGATTAAAGTTAACTGTAATATCTTGAAAAGAGTTGAGCAAACAAAATTCCTGGGTTTATCAATAGACGAAAAACTCTCATGAATGGAGAGAAAAACTCGCAGATATTGTTGGTCCTACATCAATTTAGGTACTTTCCTAACCAAACTAAAGGCCAAATCATTAAGGCACACACAATTTCGAGAATTGCATATGAACTTCTAATATGGAATCAAACGACAAAAAATAACATAATGGGCATAGCGCGATTTATCACCACGGCATATAAAACTATCGTCAACCTTCGACGACTGACTCTCACGGCCCAGGTGTACAAAAAGCTCAAGAACTCAAGCTAGATTAGTTGATTTACATAGAAAAGGGAAATCCATACACAAAAATTTACAATACGATGAAGGAAAGGAAATCAAACTAGAGAGATATGTGTCAAAAAACCACTATAATATGAGAAACGCAAATATATTAATAAAATATGCTAGGATAAAACGCTTAAGGGATTTTATTAACAATGCAGCTAATTTCTACGACTTGCCCCATAAAGTAAAAGGAATAAGCTCAAGGCGTAGACGGCCAAACCGAATGGATTTGTTTGTAAAAGTATCAGATCTTTATATTAAAATCAATAATGATATAAATTAACTCGTAATGTCTTAGCTATCTTGAAATTAAAAAACCAAGCTTATCGACGTTATCAATCTAATAAAACGCCGGATAACTATACGGCCTTTTCAAATCAACGTGCTTCAGCCAAACTGGAAATTAAAAGAGCTATGCGTAACTACTTCGCTAATATCGAAAATTCACTGCACTCTAGCCAAACAAAACCGTTTTGGTCTTATGTCAATTCCCTTAAGTCTTCGTTCAGTATTCCTCATACTGTTTCCTGGGACAGTAAGCAAGGCTCGACTCCTGAAAAAATTTGCGAGATATTTGCTCAGTTTTTTTCCTCAATATATCCTGCCACAACTCTCTCAAATTCTTTTGATACTCCTTCTTGCTTTGAACCTATTCTTAATCTTATCTCCACTAACCCAACTGAAATCCAAGCTTTGATCAATTCTTTAGATTCCAGCGTTGGCCCTGGGCCAGATGGACTTCCTAATATATTCATTAAATCCTTATCCTCCTCATTATGCATTCCACTTTCTTATATTTACAATGCTAGTTTATCCTCTGGTATCTTTCCCAATTTGTGGAAATTGGCTAATATTTTTCCTGTACTCAAATCTGGATCCTCTTCTGATGCTTCCAATTATCGTCCCATTTCAATTCTTTCCTGTTTTCCCAAAATTCTTGAACGCATTGTCTACAATAATATATACGAAGCTCTTAATTGTAGGCTGTCCCCGTTTCAACATGGATTTGTTCCAAACCGCTCGACCGTCACGAATCTCCTTGAGCTTACCCAAACTGTCGCAAAAGCTCTCGACAGCCGTACTCAAGTTGATGTAGTATACACTGACTTCAGTAAGGCATTTGATACTGTCAACTTAAATGTTCTATTGCAGAAGCTAGCTCACTTTGGCCTGTATGGTTCATTACTCTCCTGGCTTGAGTCCTATATCAGTACTCGTTCTTGTCGTGTTAGCCTATGTGGAGCACATTCTTCTCTCTTCCATCCAACCTCCGGCGTTCCTCAGGGGTCAATTCTAGGCCCTCTTCTTTTTTTGCTCTATATAAATGACCTTCCCACTGTCGTAGCATCTCAGTGTCTTTTGTATGCTGATGACTTAAAAATTTACCGAGTTATTCGTTCAGAAGAGGATTGTATTGCTCTCCAAAGGGATCTTGACGCGATCGTTTCTTGGAGTGAAACTAATTTTCTCTTCATGAATGTTCAGAAATGTCACAAAATGTCCTTCTCCTTAAAGCTCAGTCCAATTGATTACACCTACGTATTACATTATATTCCACTTGCGCCGGTTTTTCAAATAAAAGATCTAGGAGTGATTTTCGACCCGAAACTTAAATTTGAGCCTCATATTGTGTCAATAACCGCACGCGCCTCTCGCGTCTCCGGGTTCGTATTAAGACACTCTCATATGTTTACTGACATTTCTTCTTCGGTCAACCTATACACTAGCCTCGTTAGACCAATCCTTGAGTATTGCTCACAAGTATGGTCACCACACTACCAATATCTAGATTCTATGGTTGAATCAGTTCAGCACAAATTCACTCGTTTCCTTATCTTTAAATTTAAAATTCCATATATGCCATATGAAGAGCGACTTTCCTTGCTGCAACTTCCTACTTTGAAATCCCGCAGACTCCTTTTTGATGAATGTTTTTTGTTTCGGCTTCACCACCATCAATTAAACTCTAACCTCTCTGATTGGTTAGAGTATCGTACTTCAGAACGCCCTGCCAGATCTGACACCATATTTACAGTTCCATATGCTAGGACTGAGACCTTGTATCATTCGCCGATGTTGCGACTCCCTCGAAACCATAATACTCTGCGACTTGGTCCGTTTCCTCTATCAATCTACATTCATAAGCAGAAGGTGAAGGGTTTTTTAACTAATTAGTTTAATCGATATTATGTTTTTCTTTTCATTAATTTTTACATTTTCGTCATCTTTTATTGTCTTGTAATTGGATTGTGTTAGTCTGTAAGACAATTTCTTCTTAAATAAATAAATAAATTAGTGATACTCCGGTATTTATCGCCTGCGACGTACACGCATACAAAAAGTGAATAAACATTTTTCACACGGAAGGTGCAAGCGAAGAGTTATGGAGAGAGAGGTTTGGAGGAGGCGAAGGTAGTTTTAGCCGGTAAAAGCCCCACATTCTGAGAAGCAGAGGCGACTCGGTATTTTTTGACGATTTCCACCTCTCAACGTTGAAAAAAGAGCCCAATATCTTACAGAAACAATAACCAGAAGGATCGAAGGATCTTCAGCTTTAAAAAGACGCAAGTAATTAATTACATGGAACAATATCCTAAATAACGATGAAAAAAGAAGCTCATAGTCACCCCACTGGCTACTTTCACACAACAAGTGTTTATCTAACACTTCAGCTCTTTGTCGCGTCTTACCTGAAGCATTTTATCGAAAGCCGTCGAGCATTCCGACGTGAAATTCGCATTTTTGCAAAACTTCAAATAGTTCGTCCACAATCGCAACTCCTCAGGAAATCTGCTCAACGCCTGCTTGTACAGATTTCTGATGTGGTTGGCCAGCGAACTCTCCACCGGGCACTTTGCTTTGTTGTTTTGTGAGGACCATCGTTCCGTAACCTTGCTTTTCAGATTCCTCTCGTAGGTGATATATTCGATGAAGTCCTTGATTGATTTGGTTTGCCGGGCGATTTTGTACTCAAACGATTCGCGGGTTTTGATGATCGTCCTGTAAATGGAAAGGTGATTATCTTAACTATTCGCTCGTTTTCAATGTGCGGACTTACCGAATCTCCTCGTCCGTGAAAAGATCATGTTTCTTCATTTGTTCGTATTCGGGCAGCAGTCGTTCCCGACGTAATTCCACTACCTCTGCCATTTCAGGGCGTAATTTTCAGCAAGCTGCGGCACAATTCAATTAAAAGTGGCGAATTCACCCCGAAATATTCTTGAAACGAAACGTAGTTTATTTTTGTTTACAGATAGGACATGTGCGTCGGTTCAACCTTGCTTGTTTTTCATTTCCTCTGCTTGACAGTAACCATATGCTAAGTGGAACGTAGCAGTCGGAGCTAAGTGGAACGTAGTTGTGGCAGCCAAGTATAACGTCCTGAAAGCTGCCTGGCGATGAAACCACCTTTAAAACTGAACAGTGGCTGTTTGGCGGGAAATGACTGACGTTACCAGATATTGATTTTGTTTACTTCTACAAAACGGCGCTATCAAAATGTCGCTATGGGTGGATAAATATCGGCCAAGAGAACTGTCCAAACTGGATTATCACAAGGTACTAAACGCCATGCGTGCTAAAGAAACTTACAAGCTAAATTCATTGATTTAGGGACAGGCAGAGCAGCTGAAGAACCTTTCACAACAAGGCGACTTCCCTCACTTGATGTTCTACGGGCCTTCGGGCGCTGGAAAGAAAACCCGCATCATGTGCCTGCTACGTGAGTTGTACGGCGCCGGAGTGGAGCGTTTAAGAAACGAAACCATGACATTCACCACGCCCTCCAACCGCAAGGTGGAAATAATGACCATCAGCAGCAATTACCACCTGGAAGTGAATCCTTCGGACGCTGGACTGTACGACCGAGTGGTGGTGATCGATCTGATCAAGCAGGTGGCTCAAACACACCAAATTGATCCGACTGGACAGCATGATTTCAAAGTGATCGTATTGTCCGAAGTCGACGAACTGACCAAGGATGCACAACACGCGCTCCGCCGAACAATGGAGAAATACATCGCCACTTGTCGAATAATCCTGTCAGTAAACTCCACATCGAAGGTGATTCCAGCCATTCGCAGTCGTTGTCTAGGAATTCGAGTGGCCGCTCCGAAGACAGACGATATCGTTTCGATCCTGAACAATGTCTGTCGCAAAGAAAATCTGAACTTGCCCCAAGAACTGGCCCAAAGAATTGCTGAAAAGTCGGAACGAAACTTGCGACGGGCGATTCTCATGCTCGAAGCCTGCAAAGTTCAACAATATCCGTTCACGGCCAACCAAGATATCACAGATCTTGATTGGCAAACATATCTGAAGGAAACCGCTAATCAAATTATCCTGGAACAAACGCCGGCTCGTTTGGAAAAGGTTCGGGAGCGACTCTACGAGTTGCTGTCTCAAGGTATCCCGCCTGACATCATCTTCAAGGGCCTTGTGCAAGATCTGGTGAAAAACTGCGACATGATCTTGAAAGCGAAAACATTGGAGTATGCTTGCTTGTACGAGCACAGGATGCAAAACGGAGCCAAGCACATTTTCCACTTGGAGGCGTTTGTCGCTCAGTTCATGAATATTTATAAGAAATTTATATCGGAAACGATGATGATGGATGATTTTTAAAATTGTGTTTCGTGTAAAAGTTGTTGGAAAAACTGATTAAATGTTGTATGTCAGCGGAGGAAGTAATTTTATCAGTTTGTTTATATGAATGCGTTTGGACATCTTCCATGAGCTTTTGTTTTAAACACAGCATTATTTAATCGTAAATGTTTCGCTTCAATTGTTGTAGACCACGAATAATAGACGACGGGTTTTGAAGGATAAATTTATTTGAGATGATTTACTGAAAAAACATCAGCGAGATAGTTCCCAGCTAACTTATTAGGTAGCATTCCAAAAAGGTGTGCAACCCTTTATAGATTATTTTAGTGCGTATGTTACGCGTGCAGCTTGACTTTCAGCATAGGTGTCAATTAAAATTTATTGATTCCATTACTTTTCGACTCAATGCAACTGCTCTCCACAATCTTATTCAGAATGAAAAAGAATAAAGCCACTGTTACGAACCAAGCGAAATCCTTGCTTGCTACTCTAATCGTATTTAAAAACAAAGACTGGGTCTTCTCCTTGCCTCGGTATCTTCATGGGTAAAAAGCAATAAAAACAGGGAGCAGCGCTGTGAACATATCTTGCATGAGTGGTGACCATATTTGTAAACAGAAAAGGATCGAGTAGAAAGAACAATCAGTAGGAAAGTAGGATACTAACCTTGAATCGCATGAAATTATGGAATGGAATGTTAAGTGAAATTAATTTGTGAAAATAGCATGGATGTGACGAAAAACGATGAGAGGGGGTTGCTGGTTCCTGGAGCATCAAAGATGATCGTGGCAGATTAGTCTTGTCGATACGTAAGGCAATACAAGGAGTTGTCCCGTAAGTGTCGACCGCGAACACAACGAGCCTTTTTAAGAAGTCCGTAATACCTCGTTGTTGGATTCCTTCTTTTATATATCACAAAGATGGCGTACTTGTCACAATTTTGCTTGCTCGATTAATCATCAATAGTTTTCTTATTCTCAAAACGAAGTGCGTTCTTGGCCCAAAAATCATGAGCCACTTAGAACTAAGCTACTTGAGTTACATCCTAGACAGAACGTTTGGTCATCATTGTTAATTACACATAAATTCACATTACAGTTGAAATGTAGGCGGCACAAATAAAGGCTAGAAGTTTAGTCACCAAGCGCACACAACGAAACCTGATATGCCTCGTATGGCTTGAGTGTTAATTAGATCGTACTTTATGGTGTCAATAATGTTGTGATAAATGATCGTGAGAATAGTCGTTGAACCGCCATAGGAAACTGTTTGAATGACAATCGAAAGTTTGTGGTAAATTTACCTTATATGTTGTCCCTGTCATCCAGGGGGTTCAAACCGCCTCCCTCCCCCCATTGAAGTGGTCAGAAACACGCTCACCCGTGATTATTACCCTCATTTGATTCAGGTTCTCATTCACAGCTGAGTGAAATGATAGTGCGGCATCAAATCTCATTCCCGAAAACTATTTGTCGACAAGGAGCCTTGAACTAGCGTTAACCACTAAGTCACCCACTTTAACAATTATTCGCCGAAACACTCTGGAACGTGGGGATTTGAGTGAGATTCAGTATCTCTACGCAATTAGATCTTTCATCTATTTCACAGTAAAACCCATATGGGCCTGATTCACGGCATATAGTGCTTTAGAGATCTCACCTAGGGATGATACGGGCATAATTTGCACAAATTGGATCCGTGTGTGCCGTTATCTTTTACTTATTGTATAAAGCCTAGAAATTGTATATATAGATAAAGAGTTGGTAGGAACATTAGAATATAGTTACTTGATTAGAAGTTTTCGAGGTAAAATTCCAGAAAAGTGTAATTTATTCAATTCGCACCCATATCTTAGTAGCAACAATTATATTTTTGAATGTTTCTTTCTATATTTGATCAGAACCCTCAAAAAATGGATTGTTTTTATTTTGTCATATGATTTGTAATCTGATGATTAGGCCAGGGGACACCTCATTAAAAACGCGTACAAAAAGTCTACCTCATGGGTTACGTGGAAATAACGACAAATTTGCTTGAGAGCGCAGAGTTGCTTCCCTGCATGGGCTACAAACAAGCTTAGTCAGGCCTGTCCATCTTTCCAGAAAGGGCGAGCCTAAGATTTTTATGCGTTTCCTGGACAGTGCTGGGCATTCGCACAGAAAATGTTGGATTGTTTCTTCCTCTTAGTCTATGAGATATAGCAGGGAAATTGTACTATGCTGCAGGAAAACTGCTTGCACGTGTTCATCTGATTCATTGATAGTAGTTGGATAGCCATGCGCATTTTCGACTGTTAAACGAGCTTTTCGGGATAAATTATTCATTATACAGAAAGCTGGATAAAATTCTGTTTGGAATCATTCACTAAATATTCTTGACGGTATCCAAGCTGTTCTAATCTGTGTAATCTGAACAATTCATTGAAAAACTAATTAGAAACGTGGAATGGAGCTAAATAATCATCAAAAACTGTTGGATAGGAATATCAGTGCACATTCTAAACTGATATAGAAAACGACGACGTGAAGTATCACGATTTTTGCATTAAGGTATCGAATGTGTCGTTCGAAGGATTCACTTTCTCTGGATGATAATTGTTGGTAAAATACGATATTGTCTTGATCTGGGAGAATATCTGGTAATCTGGTTGAAATCAAAGAATCGATTCCTCAAGACTTGATTTCCTTCCGCATGGAAATGCAATCTTTTGTCGATAAAGACGGTTTCGTCATGCAAATGAAACAATTTTGGAGGGTATTTTCAGTTATCTACAACAGAATGATCTATAGATTCGGGATTTTTTTCGATTTCATATTTCATTGCAAATTTCCTCTTACCCTTGACTATGGCCCGGTGCACAATGTTTGTTTCGCGAAGAATTGGATTTATTCAATGGACAGACTCTAACAAACGAAACTTGTTATATTTTACTGAACGAAATGAAAGTAAATAATTTATTTTATGAAAAATATTTGTCAACTTATTCTTACATGTAAATGTTTAAACTTTATGCGTGACTAATCTAAAAAGGTGACAATTTCATCATCGCTCTTATTCCTATCATTTGTGCCGTTGACTTCAACTAATATTTCCTGGTTGTTACTAATCATGGCTTCGGTATCGTTGTCCAGTTTCACAACCTCCGATATCTCATGTTTCACCAGGATCTTGTTGTGGGCCTTCATCAAATGCGTTTTGTACCTACGAATAGATGATTTTGCTGAAGCATATTCTCTGGTTAAGATTCGTGCCTACTCACTTGTCTTTGCGTGTGAATTTCGTCATGCAATCAGGACATTGGAAAGGCTTCTCATCGGTATGCTCGAACATGTGGATTGTCAACGACGACCGCTTCGAATACTCCTTCTTACAAATATTGCACCTATGCTTGATGCCAAAATGAGTGTCCAAATGACGATCCAGATGGCTTTTCTGTTTATATTTGTTCGGACATTTGTAGCAGGCGTACGGTTTCTCGCCAGTATGTTCGCGTTGATGCAATATCAGGCATGACGGACGACTAAACTTTTTATCACATAATGGACATTGAACTGTTTTGCCCGTATGCAGCGTCATGTGCGTTTTTAGTATTGTGTTCTGATTGAACCGTTTGCCACATATTTTACACTCATACGGCTTCTCGCCCGTGTGAATGCGTTCGTGACATTTCAGAGCATTTGTTTGGGCGAATTTAATTCCGCAGATTTTACACTGATAGGGTCTCTCGCCTGTATGAATGCGGAGATGATTTCGTAGGCGAAACGGAGTAGCGAATTTCTTCTCTTAAAAAGTAGATGCACACATAACATGGAAACCTTATTGAACATTTCGCGGTTATGCTTACCACAAAGCGAGCAATCGTATTTTCTCTCTCCGGTATGAGTCAAGTAGTGGATTTCCAGACGTTGCTTTGTTGCAAAATTTTTTCCGCATATCGAACATAAAAATTTGGACACTTTGGCATCTGAATGTGTCGACGACATATGTAGATGTAATCCATGCTTGGTGAAGTATTTTTTGTTGCATTTTTGACATGAAAATGGCTTTTTGCCTGTTCGAAATAATTGAAAATCATACGAAATTCACTTCAAGCTATGATTTCATATATGCAGCAAATATTTACAGGATATTAACCCTCAAGCTATGCTTTTCAGGAGTGACAAATGTTATACATATTGGAATTTTCCCTGCTCTGCTTTTCAATTATTTTGACTCAAGTTATAAAATAGACAGTAATTTACCTATTTTATTTGAATTTTAATGCAAATAAAATAGAATATATATTTTTACAAAATTGCAATGTTTGAAATAATTTAATGGAGCCAAAAAAGAGGAAAAAGTGATAAGCGATTGAAATATCATTGATAAATGATTAGGAAATGCAAAAAATGTTTAGATTAACGCAACTGATACAAGTAGTTGGCGCACAGAGAACAAAGCAAACAGCTTCATCACATTGACAACTGTTATTCAAATATTTTGTAGCGTTGGAACTAAATTGGAAAAGAGGAAAAAGGAATTATGCCCAGAATATGGCATAGATATGTCGACGACATTATTGCGGTAGTGAAGACGAAGGACCTAGAAAACATCTTAGGAGCGATCAACAAAATAAATAGGAACATACAATTCAGTATGGAAGTGGAAACAGACAGCCGAATCCCATTCCTAGACATACTAATCATTAGGGAGAACAATAGACTAGAATACGATATCCATAGAAAGCTAACAGCAACACAACGAACGATACCGGTATCATCAAGGCATGTTATGCAGCAAAAAATGGCTGCTTACCATTCCATGGTACAGAGATTGCTGACCGTCCCTTTAAGCAACGATAGATTCAATAAGGAACTTGCGTACATAAAAGCCACAGCAGAACTGAACGGCTACACCGGAAACGATATCCAGCAAATAGTAAACAAGAAACAAAAGAAAGATCGATTCAAAAACGTTACAAATCTAGCAATACAACCGAACACTATACACAGAGCGGCAGTCACTTACACCCCAATGTTCAAACATATTCAACGAATATTGAAAAGAAGGAATATAGAAAGCGTGGGCTCTAGTAGATATGCACAGCTGAAAACGGTCCTAGGTAGCCCTAAAGATCCAAAAAGTTTATGGGAGAAAAGCGGTATTTATAAGGTGACCTGCCCTGATTGCTCTAAGACGTACATAAGACAAACGAAGCGACTAGTGGGGGTACGACTCCAGGAGCATCTAAGGGAGGCCGAACTGGTGCGAGAGGGGCGAAAACAATCAACAGGATTGAAGTCAGCGATCGCGAAACACATCATTGAGAGCCACCATGAGATATCGAAGGAGCATATAGAAGTGGTCAAGGAAGTCTCCAAGCCATCAAAATTGGACCCTTACGAAAGCTTTTTTATCAACAAGGAACCAGTGGCGAACAGATTAAACACCGATACAGGCATCATTATTTAAACTTAGACTTAATTATATCCCTTAATTGTATCCACTTATGTTAGGTATATATAGACATCACAGACTTTGTAATTTAGTAACGATACAACACTGAGGAAGGTAGCAAGTAGCTATTGAAACATATGTTTGTATAAAAATAAAATATCCACTTCAAAGGAAGTTATCGTTGTTGTTTTTAACAGTTTTATTAAATTAAAGTGGAAAATAGTCCGAGATATATAACTTTTTGATTCGTATCGAACTGTTACGTTCGCCACGCAGCGTGGTCGATCCACGAACCTATAAAGGCAAAATAAGGGACTGTCTTACCCGTTAAGACCTCAAACCACCGGGTGTGCAAACGAATCGATAGAAGTTGTATACGCGGGCCGCCGCTTCACACAGTCTAGACAAGTCATTAAACATATAGAATTGGAGGAAATAATTTAAATATTTATCTAGTATTGAATTAAATAAATATGAAATAGGATATTGATTTATATAAATATATTTGGATTCATTTAGTTGAGGGTGTAGAATTAGTTAATTATGGATTGAATTTATTTAGGTTAAGGATATTGAATTATATAGATATTTATTGGGTAAGATAGCAACAACAATTGTTATTCATCGCTACTCGTCGTTACCACTCAGATCGCCGTCAATACGATCTTCACCCGACCTCATGGCTGCGATGATTCATCTACACAGCGGTCCTCAATTGCCGGCGTCGCAAAGTGTCTACCCAAAGACCGCCCACACACAGCAGCACAGTATCCCCCGAGGTGCAACGCTGTGGCCAATCGGGGAGACCGAGCACGGAGTATGAAAATCGCGAGCTGACGTGCATAATTGGCAATTGGCATAAAACGAGTTGAGGCGAATGAAAGCTGGAATGGCTTGAGCGAATTCGGCTGACCGTTGACCGCTGATACAGCGAACGAGATCGGGGAATCCAATAAATATCGTCGGGGGAACAGTTGGAGGACCTATTCGGTGCGGTTGGTAACCAAGGAAGGGCAGACGTGGTTGTATGGGGTTCACCCAAGAAAGTCGTAAGTGGGCGAAATCGAGGAGACTTTAAAAAACGGTGCGGTATCTTACGCGTGAGCAGCAAGACGAGGACGACGAGCGGCGATCAGCAATTGTTGTAGGAATCAGGAACGATCAGCGTTAGCATAAGAAGAAGAAAAATTATAAGTAGAGAGGGTTAGTTAGGTGAGATAAGGAAATAAAAATAGTGACTTGAAGTGAAATTGTCTTTAATTGTGAGAAGTTGCGAAGGGAGCGGCGCGGTTCGGTTCCATTTATTTCATATTCTTTTTTTTCGGTCGGTTGTTTTGGGTCGTCACGAATCCAGTTCCCGTTTCCGAATTCGCGGACAGGGCAGCCTCGACGCAGAAACGAGTGGCGCCCTTTTTAAAAAATATCCCTACACCCCTCTTCGCGGATTTAAGCCGGGTGAGATTGCCCAATCCGTAGCCAGGATCGGCTGCGGTGCTATACCAGACATTGCATTCGTAACATTTGTAACAGGGCTCTGATTTTTGGTTTCTTTGAATTAAAGCTTTTGTTGGTGACGCTGACTGGATTAAGCGCAACAATTGCAACTTATTTCGATCGTGCGGAATAGCATGTCGACTTTTGTGCTTCAAAAAGAACATTTGCGGCACGCATTGCCTTTCTTATTTAATCAAATTCCATCGATTAGAACATGTGAGACCTGGTTTCAGCAATTTAAATGTGGTGATTTCAAAATGAAAGATGATGACCCAACTCTAAACTCAACAGCAATTGGCAAAAGCATTGAAGGTGTCACAAGAAACAATCAGCGGACATTTACGAGCAATGGATAAGATCGGCAAATGGGTGGCACATGATTTGAATGAACGGTATAAGGAAAATCACAAAGTTGCTTGTAAAATGCCGCTTCAACGCTACAAAAGAAAATACTTTCTATACCGAATTGTGACGGGTGATAAAAAATAGATTTATTTTGAAGACCCGAAGCGGAGAAAATTGTGACTGACAGCTAGCGAAGCCGTTCCTTCAACACTAGGGCTAAATCGCTTCGGCTTTGTGTTTAGTGCGACCAGAGCGGTATTGTGTATTATGAAATTTTGAAACCCGACGAAACCGTTGATGACATGTTTAATTAAAATCTCGCCCCGACCTGGCGCCATTTTACTTTTACTTTTTCGCATTAATAGGGCACGCGCTCGCGGAGCAATTTCGAGGAAGTTGGAAAATGGCTCGACGAATGTTTTGGCGCAAAAGACAAGCAGTTTTTCTGGCATGGTGTTCATACCGTACCTGAAAGATGGGCGAAATGTGCAGACGCCGATGGCCAATATTCTGAATAAACAAAAAAATGAAGTTTCCTTGAAAATTACGTGTTTTGTTTACCACAAAAACCGGCAAAAATTCATACATACACCTAGTAAGCGCCATCCATCTGATCTGTTGGATCAACACCACATTTGGTTTTATTATAGCTCAGAATAGCAACGGGTTCTAGTGCTTCGTATTTACCAACATTGCGGTTCATAGGGGCGGTTTTCATAAAAATAACAAAGTGCTGTTTCTTGGAACGTATGAAACCATGCTTATTTTGTTTTCATTATCGAACAAAAAATCAGATATAGATACATAGGTTTCTTTTTCATAGCCAAAAGTTTTGGTGCCAAACAATTCTTTATTCTTACGAACAGTGCAAAAGAATAGCAACTGGCGACGAGATAGCTCTACAGCCAAGTCATTAAATGTGAAAAAGTTATCTGCTGTGACAGTACGGCCGTCTGGTACGTTCGCCACGCAGCGTGGTCGATTCAGGAACACATAAGTGCAAAATAAGGCACTGTCATGCCCCTGGAGAACCCAAACCACCGTCCGAGCAAGCGCTGTCTTTTAAAAATGTTATACGCGGGCCGCCACTTCACACAAGCAGGTGACTAGTTAATTATATGGTAAGTCATTAATGAATTATATGGTAAGAAAATTCCATTGCATAATTTGGGAGTAGACCAATTTAGGTTATCATTATTGAATTATATAAATATAGACGAGATTTATGTAAGTTAAGGATATTGAAGTATGTACACTGATATTAGACTAGACAGATAAATAGGAAGTAAGGTTGTTATGGAAAGTTTGTTACTGATCTAGCACGCGAAAGCTGCGTCATTTAAAGTATCATCAATAGCGAAATCAATTCCATGGGATAGTTCTTTTGATTATACATATATCTTTGATACTGACGTATGCTGAAACATACCGGACTCGCCGTCTACGTCTATGGATTCGAATTCAACGCATCGATGAAACGAATCGGGTCGGCAACGTCGTTGATACCAATCTGCCCAGCGGTCCTCAAAATCTAGCGTCACAATGTGTCTGCCCAAAGGCCGCCCACACACAAGCAGCAGCCACATTATCCCCCCCCCGAGATGCAACGCAGTGGCCAATCGTGGAGACCGAGCACGGAGCTTAAATAGCCAGCTGACAAGCGTCGCCAATTGTCACAAAATCGGTCCAAAGCAAGGAAAGCTTCAACGAGTTCAGCAAACTCGGCTGGCCGTTGACCGCCGATACAGAAAAAACGGGATTCCACAAATATCGCCGGGAGAACAGCTTAAGGACTGTTTTGTGCAGGGTGTTCTTGGGTGTACTGGGGTCTCGAAAAGTTGGATTTCAGCTCGACACGAGTGGAATTGCCGGAGGGTTCAGTGCGGAGCTTTAGATTCTTTGAAACTCTTCTGGTTTCTGGTGGAAAATATTAAGGAGGACGACGGACAGCAAGCGGCGTTAGCAATAAGACGGAAAAATTGTGAGTAGAATTGAGCTTAGATAGGGTTAGGTGGATTAAAATAAAATAGTGATTTTTCATATCACTGTAGCTGATTGTATGAAGTGGCGAAGCGGACGTCGCGTTTTCGGCTCTTTGTATGCATTTGTTTCAAATTCCGTTTTTTCGGTCGGTGGCTTTGGGTCGTCGCGAATCCTGTTCCCGTTTCCGGATTCGCGGACAGGGCAGTTCCGACGCAGAAACGGGTGGCGCCTTTTAAAAAAATATTCCCACACCAATGTTCGCGGGTTTAAGCCGGGTGGGATTGCCAAACCGTGGCCAGGATCGGCTGCGGTGTAGTATCGAACGTTGCACCAATTACAAAAGTAACACGTCTATCAATTCTGCAAAATTCTTTTGTTTCGATTCAATTTAGGCGATGAATGAATTTGATGATTCGTTAGAATCTTTCAAGAGGCAGTATTAGTCGGTTCGTCTGTATTTTTTTCAAAAGTATACGAACAGTAAAAATTTTAAGTTCTAGATTTCGCAATATATAGTTTAGAAAAAAGACCAAAAGAAACAAAAAACGGGGCGAAAATCGCCCTGCATAGCTTGAAAGTTAACTGAACGAGAAACCACGTATTTTAAAATTATACGAGCTCAGATAACTTTTAGTAAAATTTGTTACGTTTCTCAAAATGATGTAAGGACTTAAAAGTAAAGCGCGAAAAATTTCAAGATCTTACCTCGATGTTGAAACAAGTGTGTGGTTAGAGAACTTGTGGATGCACAAATTTTTCCGCATACGTTACAGAGTAGCTTGTTATCTATGTGAGATCTCCTCAGATGAGTTTCTAGCTGTCGCTGTGAATCTGAAAGCAAAGATTAAACTCGTGAGACACATCGAAATAAAGCTACGTTACTAAACAATTTTGTGCATTGACTGCAGCTGAATTTGGCCTTGTTAGCTCGCTGTTCCTTTGGCACCTCATCATATTCTTGTGTGGCAGTAACATCTTCTACTATTCGCTCGATTTGAAATGGACTTCTGTCGAATGTGCTCTTACCGAGATCCTCGACATCGACATCATATAGGATTTTAATAAATTCATCCTGCAAAGTACAACTGTAGAACTATTACTGGGATGGACAAAGCCGGTACTACCTCTTCTGATTTATGTTCAGCTGCATCTGAAATGCAACTGGAAATAGTTTACACGTTCAAGTGTACAACGAACTATTACCTTCGCCCGAGTGGTCATCGCTTGTCCGTATAAACAAATATTTCGTATCGTCGCGAGTTTCCTCGATTTTACTTCGCAGCATCCTGTCCGCCTCTTGGGCCTTCCGTATAAATTCAAAGGCGTTTCGCAATTCATCGTTGCAACTAGTGCACAAATGTTGTGGCAAGTCGTCGTCCTGCGTCGCGTTCAGTTGTGTACAAAAATTGTAACTTTCCAGGACGGTGAACAGCAATCCGTCGTTGATTTCACTTCCCAAGTCTACCAGCTCCATGGCTATTTGTGTGCACACACGACACATGGGCGAATTTGTGTCCATTTTAGCCAATATTTGAGCATTTATCCTAGTTAACTCACTACCATGGCTAGAATCTTTTCAATTTGATATGACAGCTGTCACGATAGCAGCTCGAAAGTACAGTTGTTTGCAGTCGCCGCGAAACAGAAAAGGTTCAGGAGATTTCGATCTCATTGCAAGCTGAACGTCAAGGCTGCCGTTTCCTTTCAACTTTTTTGAACGTAAGGAGGTGGTAATCTTCAAAACATACCGAATCGCTTCTGATTCTCGGCATGTCAAGCTTTTACTGGATTTACACTGAATACAGCACTGTGAAATTAGATAGAATTGCGGAAAACACTTACAGCATGAGAAATATGAATAATATAGCTATCGCATTTGCCAGAATTGATCGACACTCCTTCAACAAGGCAGCTAACTTTTTCAATACACTACCAGACAAAACTAGAAATATAGCGAACCCAACTTCCTTTAAAACGACACGAAAAATACTTCCTGCAGGACCTACATTGGAAGTAAGTTAGAATTACAATCAGCTCCACTAAAATCAAAGCCAAGCATGTAATCAACATGGTTATTTTCTTTAATTCATGAGGCAAGTTGTTGTAGAAATAAGCCGTAAGGTTATTTGGATCCCACCTTAGACGTTCTGTTCTTGCAAATTCTACCAAAGTATTATCCGCGTTTCTCATATTACAGTCATTTTCCCCAAATTTTCATCTTGTTTGATCGCTTTACTTCATAGTATTGTAAACTGTTATGTATGGATTTCTCTTTTCCATGCAAATCAACCCATTTAGGTTGAGTTCTTGGACTTTTTTGTATACCTCGGCCGTAGAAGGCAGTCTTCGTAGGTTGTAGATAATCTTAGATGCCTTGGCGATAATTCGTGCTATGCCCATTATGTTATTTTTTTTCGTTTGACTCCATATTAGGAGTCCATATACAATTCTCGAAATTATGTGATTTGGATTTTAGTGTGGTTAGGACCTGAAACTGTTAGGAGACAGCAACAATAGCTACGAGTTTTTTCTGAATTCATTAATATGTGCTGTCCATGAGAGTTTTACGTCTATTGTAAGACCCAAGTATTTTGTTTGCTCAACTCTTTCTAAGATATTACAGTTAACTTGTATCAAAAGTCCAATGTCCGTTTTGTTTTTTGTTCATAATGAATTTTGTCTTGTTCTTGTTCATGGTGCCAATAATTGTCGAAGTCTCTGTTTGTTGTTTGTTCTATGTCAAATTCGGTTTTGCTTGAGTAGATCAGAAATGTATCATCCACGTGCATGACTACTTTCGCAGTTACCCCTGAGTTAGATAAGGTGTTCGTATATAACAAGAATAAAATAGGACCTAGGATAGATGCTTGAGAAACCTCAACGCTAAATCACACTGATTGGTCATAGTTGTTGCCAATTCCTGTTTTTTTGTGGGCGTTCATACAAGTAACTACTTAGAAGATCTTTCGCCTTACCAACAATTCCTACTGCCTCCAATCTTGTAACTAACTTATGATGAACTACTGTATCAAAGTTTTTTTTTAGGAAAGCGTTTTTGAAACGACTGATTCAAATGTGACATTTCGTTATATTTTGTCTTGTCATCTGCGCCGTCTCCGATTTGTTACTTTGGCAGCCCTAATTTCATTGAATCCATGACGTACTTGCGTGAAATGTGCGAGCGAAACAGGATGACGATGTTCGAATGGGTTTACCACCTCTGCTATATACTTTGCCAAAAAAGTGAATTGCATTGTCAACCGTCAAACTGACAGTATTCGACCGCATATTACTTTGCATTGTTTCGGCGCACGTGTCACTTTCGAATAAACACGGCTCAGCTAGTATTTTGTCCACGTCCTATTTCAGTTCTTTGCCAGCAAAATGACCGATCTGGGAAAAGTGTCAGACGACGTTAATTCACTAAACCTAGACAACAATGGTTTGCAGGAGGATGATGACATTGTGAATCCATGGAATGTGGAAAGTAAAGCAGGCACGGGTGTCGACTACGACAAACTCATAAGTACGTATTTCCGCCTTTCACTACCTGTTTTTTGGCAGTCACCTAATACGATTTGTCCTTCGATTTTTGTCCCGTGTAGAACGTTTCGGATCGTCGAAAATCGACGAGGAGCTGATAAGTCGATTCGTGAAAGTAACGGGCAAACCGCCACATCACATGGTACGACGAGGCATATTTTTTTCTCACCGCGATCTGCACAGTATTCTGACGCTGAAGGAGCAGGGCAAGCCGTTTTACCTGTACACGGGCAGAGGCCCCTCCTCGGAGTCACTGCATCTAGGCCACTTGATTCCCTTCATCATCACAAAGTAAGTGGAATGTCGTCAGTTGATTCTTCCGGTTTAAATGACTTTCTTGCTTCCTTAGATGGTTACAGGAAGTGTTTGATGTACCGCTAGTGATACAATTGACTGACGACGAGAAGGTGATGTGGAAGGATTTGAAGATCGAGGAGGCTATGAAACTGGCCAGGGAGAATGCAAAAGATATTGTTGCGATGGGATTTGATGTGAACAAGACGTTCATATTCTCGAACTTGGATTTTGTTGGGTAAGCAGTTGCCATTCATGAAATTATCCGCCAAGTAGAAAGGGAAACAGGTTATCTAATGGTTGTACCGATTAACATTTCCCATCAAACGATATAACCACTTTCTTGTATATTAAAAAGGCTTAAAAAGGTTCTGAAAGTACCAAACACAACCGTATTCGTGTACACTAGTTCAATCAGTATAGTGGTTTGTTACGCATACTGTTCGACCCAAAGTTGCGACTAGCCACACGCGAGTGGTAGCCACAGGGTGTGTACACTCGCTTGCATGCAGGGGCGTAGTAATTCAAATTCATCGAACCTTAACTGAGAAATAATTCGGAACCAAGAATTTGGCAACTTAAAAATACACTTTCCATTTTTGCGACCATTACCATTCAGCCGATACCGGAGAAACAAGAGGGGGATCAAAATAAATATAAAAAGAATAAAAACAGTCCACGTTGACTGAACGATATAATATTAGGTTGTTACATTAGAAATTTCCAATTTTCAAGTAAAAAATTAACATGGTTTTTTAAAGACTTACCTTTATTGTTCAAAATAATTTTCGTTGGCTTCCTTGGTTCGTTGCCAACGGTTTTCCAAAGTTGCTATACTATGCTCTTTCGAAATGCCAACAAAACCGAAACAGAACTGAGTATGTATTAAGCTTTTTTCCAAACCCCCTAAGCTTGTGACAGGTCATGTGTTTAATATTTGTCGAGAGGCAAAATAGAACCACGCCTTTTCATCGATCTCGATTGCATTCGGAGCAATTTCTGGTGCATTATCTCAATTTCAGGACCATACGACATGGCTGTAATTGTTTCACCACACTTTAGGAAGTTGTAGTGCTTGTCTACCATACTTCTCATGTAAACCAATATTTTAAGAATCTGTCCTGGTCGTCCATCAGCAGCTAGTCACTGTCTAGACCTGTGGAGTAGTGTGTTTATATTTTCGAGTTTCCCACGATGGTTCAACGGCTATTCTCACGATCATTTATCATAACATTAATGACACGATACATTTCAGGTTTGATTGTGTGTGGTTTGCCTTCATTTGTTTCGCTTACATTTCAACAGTAATGTAAATTTGTGTGTCATTGATAATGATGACCAAACAGTTCCGTCTAGCATGTAAACCAGTGGCGGCTCGTGGAAACAATAACATTACATAATCATTTTTCGCCTGTGTTTTTACACAAGATGAGTTGTTATCAAATGTTTATGTATTCGCTTGCGCCCTTTTAATTTTTCACCAGGAGTTTTCAGACTGCTTTCATTGATCTCATTTTGCAAAAACACAATTCCGGGCTATACAAGTTGTAAATGACCAAAATATCGCAAGTTTGGTATTCCGGGTTCGCGTTGACAAAAAATAAATAAAATTGTGATGATGGAATAAAAACACAACCCATCACCACTCAAGTAATAACAAGCCACTAGGTGCGATCCTTGAGGTTCACACGGTCAACTTCCCAGTAATATCTACATAAATATTAAAAACATTAAACAAAAAAATATTTATGAAATTAATATTACTTTAAATAATAATAATGAGAGGCAGTGGCGATTCGTAGGAGTTAAGTATGGTGGGGCTACTGGTACGAATTTTTATATCACCAATATAAGTTCTTATGTGAGTTTCCACTCCACCCAAGAGGTACCACATGTGGAGCGTTAAGCGATTTTAAGTGATCAGTTTCCCCAAAAGTAGATTCGCTGGCAATCAAAGATATATTCCTATTATCGTGTTTTGAATAACATTTAAAGCTTTAATAAAAGTTCAGTGCAAAAAAAATTGCTTAAAAACATTTGAATTTTTGCAACGAAACAACTTTTAGGCCTGTCGCACTTTTCAAAATAAATAATTTCTCTACTAAAATAAATGCAACAAAAACAACAATAACAATCGAAAAAACTAGTAATAAATAAATTCAACTAAAGCAACAATAACAAGAGTAAAAACCATCAATAAATAAATTCAGCAAAAACAGTTTTACATTGTATATAGTTCTTCAATCAACATCAACAACAAAAGCAATTTCTTTTATCTAGACGTTTTATTTGTATAAACATTCAGCACGTCGATTTTTTTGTTGAGCAAACAAGTCAATCACCCTTTCATTCATTTTGGGTATTTCTTTAATGAATTTATTACAAACAGAGAGTACTGCAAGCGAAGACGAACAAAGGTTATTATCTTCAAAAAAACTGTAAAGCTGAACAATGGAAGACATATTTTGAAACATTTCGTTCGAATAGCGTAATATTAATGTTAATTATGTTACGTTCATATTTTCAAACACAGAAAATCACTTCTTAATATATATAGAATCAGAGCCCGTCGCGGAACTACTCCCTGCCTCGCCTTGCGTACGATCAAGGATTAATCTGCCACCTCTATATCAGGAAACCGTCCGGAGACTAGCCGTTACATATACTCACACACATAACCAGTCACAACATACCATTTACCCACGTGCATTTTGTTATCATTAGTCTCTTGCTAAGTGTTAATTGCTATGTACTTTTCCACTGTTACACAATTGGTAAACACATGCGTTTTTATGGCTAGTCCCGACGGGTTATCCTTTTTCTTTATTGCTATTTACCCATGTCGGTACCGAGGCAAGGAGAAATCCCAGGTTTGATTCTAAGAACAAGGGATAGTCCAATCATCAAGCAAGGATTTCGCTTGGGTCACAACAGTCGGCCATCCTTCGGTTTCACTGTCCTCAGTGAAAAGAACTTATTTTCCGATTTTTTTATGTCCAATACAAACTCTAGCAACGAAATCACAACCACGTCCATACTATTGTGTGTCTATTTGAAAATTATTACCTTTCACGCACCACCTACATGTATCTCTCTTTTATGAATCGTTCAAACAATGGTTTCTCTAGACCAATCATTCTAGATCAAGTCTTCCAGAGAACAACTCCTCAAGACTTAAACAATCACTCCAAATCAAGTCCTCCAGAGAATTGCTTCTCAAGACTTATAAAATCACTCTTACTTAAGTCCTCCAGAGAACAACTTCTCAAGACTTACATAGTGATTCTACCTCAAGTCCTCCAGAGAACAACTTCTCAAGACTAATAAAATCACTCCAACTTAAGTCCTCCAGAGAATTCCTTCTCAAGACTTACACAGTGATTGTACCTCAAGTCCTCCAGAGAACACTTTCTCAAGACTTATACATTCACTCCACTTAAGTCCTCCAGAGAATTACTTCTCAAGACTTAGACATTGATTTTACTTCAAGTCCTCCAGAGAACAACTTCTCAAGACTAATAAAATCACTCCAACTTAAGTCCTCCAGAGAACAACTTCTCAAGACTTACATAGTGATTCTACCTCAAGTCCTCCAGAGAACAACTTCTCAAGACTAATAAAATCACTCCAACTTAAGTCCTCCAGAGAATTCCTTCTCAAGACTTACACAGTGATTGTACCTCAAGTCCTCCAGAGAACACTTTCTCAAGACTTATACATTCACTCCACTTAAGTCCTCCAGAGAACAACTTCTCAAGACTTAGACATTGATTTTACTTCAAGTCCTCCAGAGAACAACTTCTCAAGACTAATAAAATCACTCCAACTTAAGTCTTCCAGAGAACAACGTCTCAAGACTTACACAGTGATTGTACCTCAAGTCCTCCAGAGAACACCTTCTCAAGACTTATACATTCACTCCACTTAAGTCCTCCAGAGAATTACTTCTCAAGACTTATACAGTGATTTTACTTCAAGTCCTCCAGAGAACAACTTCTCAAGACTAATAAAATCACTCCAACTTAAGTCCTCCAGAGAACAACTTCTCAAGACTTATACATTGATTTTACTTCAAGTCCTCCAGAGAACAACTTCTCAAGACTAATAAAATCACTCTTACTTAAGTCCTCCAGAGAACAACGTCTCAAGACTTACACAGTGATTGTACCTCAAGTCCTCCAGAGAACACCTTCTCAAGACTTATACATTCACTCCACTTAAGTCCTCCAGAGAATTACTTCTCAAGACTTATACATTGATTTTACTTCAAGTCCTCCAGGGAACAACTTCTCAAGACTAATAAAATCACTCCAACTTAAGTCCTCCAGAGAACAACGTCTCAAGACTTACACAGTGATTGTACCTCAAGTCCTCCAGAGAACACTTTCTCAAGACTTATACATTCACTCCACTTAAGTCCTCCAGAGAACAACTTCTCAAGACTTAGACATTGATTTTACTTCAAGTTCTCCAGAGAACAACTTCTCAAGACTAATAAAATCACTCCAACTTAAGTCCTCCAGAGAACAACGTCTCAAGACTTACACAGTGATTGTACCTCAAGTCCTCCAGAGAACACTTTCTCAAGACTTATACATTCACTCCACTTAAGTCCTCCAGAGAATTACTTCTCAAGACTTATACAGTGATTTTACTTCAAGTCCTCCAGAGAACAACTTCTCAAGACTAATAAAATCACTCCAACTTAAGTCCTCCAGAGAACAACTTCTCAAGACTTATACATTGATTTTACTTCAAGTCCTCCAGAGAACAACTTCTCAAGACTAATAAAATCACTCCAACTTAAGTCCTCCGGAGAACACTTTCTCAAGCCTTATAAAATCACTCTAATCTAAGTCCTCCAGAGAATTACTTCTCAAGACTTATACAGTGATAATTCAAATGATGCGAATGACGACTCGAATTTCTATCTTATTATATTTACCAATCTTCTCAAAACGTCACACACATTTAAGGTAAAATATTCTGAGCCAGAAACACAAACTCAAATGTTCAGTAACTACATGCTTCTATTTGCAAAAGGGTAAGTGATGAGATACATATTTCTGGACTAAATTTGGCTTAATATAGTTTTAAGTAAAGAACTCAAATATCCGACTTACAAGCCTGAAAATTCAACAATCCTACACTAAAAGAAAAACAATTCAAATTCACATCTGTGCTACACATCGATATCACGAATTATAGCAAGAATGACTGACTCTAGTATCGTCCGAGGAAATGTCTGCCGATCAGAACAGAATTGATAATCATCGAGGGTAAACAATTTCTTCAATCCATCTGCGAACTGCACAGATTCTTATGGTTTCTGAGAAAATTGAACCGCATCACCAAACAACGATCGTGTTCTAAACATTTGCGAACCTAACATGGCCCACGATACGCTGCATGAAACTTTCTCGACACGCCGTCTGCAGGCGAATGCCATTTGCCCAGTACTAAGTCATTATTTGAAATGTTTGCAGCGATTTGTTATTAAGATGGAATTCAGCAGCGAGGAATCACTGAACCCAATTGAAATTGTCTAATGCTTCCAACCTTGATCCTCCTACGTTTGAACTAATTTTTTTTAGGTTAAACACATTCACCTTCAATTCCCTTAGTCGGGCTAAGGGAATACTATCCTCGATGTCGAACGAAGCTTCGGCAGTTCACTTTAGCGCTAATATACTATCCGTTTGACATCTCGGAATATAGTCCATAAGCAATTCAAAATGTGTCTTTTTCGTAGAGTTTTTCTTAGTTAAATTTGCAAATACGACTGGTAACTTTCTTCAAAGACATCTCTCACCTAAGTTACAAAATCTACTTTATCGTTAGGGCACTTCACAAATGACTGACTTTTGACTTCTCCCTTTTCGAGACAATTTGCTCACATGCCGCGCCTCTATGGTCGTCAAATACGCCACACAGAAACCCATTCGTATTCAGGAAGGACGCCTCAGTCCTTGAGTCCTCCATTGGCGAGTTAGATTCAAGTCGTAGCCCTTCACGCAGCCTAAACAATTTATTTTCCTTCAGATAAGGTCAAGACGAAGTCTTTCGTGAGCCAATCAATCCGACCAGAGCCACAATTCAACGATTTGAGGTCAAAATGAACCCGAAGAGGAACCCCAGCAAATATTACATGATATTTTTGCTTCACATCTCAACTAACCAACATTTTTTTAACATCAAAGGTCTTTCAAAGGACGCGACATCAAAGCAATACTCGACGATAGATTAATCTTTCGTAATTCCCCTATTTATGAATTCTATTTTTCGAAAAGTTATACTCCCTTATTTTTGGTCTGTAGCTCCTTTTCAGCCCACCGCAGCTGCTGGTTTATTATTTCTAGCGTTTTCGGTCGCCATCTCAAAACGTTGAAAGTTTTCTTTTTTCTTGGTGTTCGAACTCACTCACTGATCACAAAATAATAACTCCACTTCTTCGCTCAGGCGATTATATAAATATTTATTTTCAATCACTTCGAATTCGAATCCCACTTCTGAAGTTGTTACGTTCATATTTTCAAACACAGAAAATCACTTCTTAATATATATAGAATCAGAGCCCGTCGCGGAACAACTCCCTGCCTCGCCTTGCGTACGATCAAGGATTAATCTGCCACCTCTATATCAGGAAACCGTCCGGAGACTAGCCGTTACATATACTCACACACATAACCAGTCACAACATACCATTTACCCACGTGCATTTTGTTATCATTAGTCTCTTGCTAAGTGTTAATTGCTACGTACTTTTCCACTGTTACACAATTGGTAAACACATGCGTTTTTATGGCTAGTCCCGACGGGTTATCCTTTTTCTTTATTGCTATTTACCCATGTCGGTACCGAGGCAAGGAGAAATCCCAGGTTTGATTCTAAGAACAAGGGATAGTCCAATCATCAAGCAAGGATTTCGCTTGGGTCACAACAATTATATTTTCTACCGAATTCATATTTTGAAAATACCGAAAAAAATTTACTAAAATTGAAATTCAAACTTCTAGCAAGTTTTAACACATGCAAGAAAAATTTTGTTAATTATTTATTTAATCAAAATCATAAATACCATAACCTGAAGAACCCTTTTCTGAAACAAACTTTAAGCACTACAAAACTTTAAAAAAATACTAAACACTACGAAGGCACACTAAGTACTAATACCATGCACTACACTGATGAGACTACTATTGCATTAACAGTCATCACCTTCACCCCCTGCGGCCCGTCATAAAAAAATGTTGCTCATGCCTGCTCAAAAATATTATCCAGACCATGCCACGACTAAACGTTGTCGAAGCACTGAACGGGCTGCATATGATTAGCCCGTCCGCAATGCATACATATGTTATTTCAAACACGCACACTCCCGTCGCTTCACCATAGAATTCACGCAGCCGTTCAAATCGAAATTCTCTTAATCGGGGCTTATTTCATGTAGCCCTTCCTCATAGTAAAGGTGGAAAATTGTCAAAGAGAAAATAAGTTTGAATTTTACTCTTAGCTTTTACTCGGTGCAGGCACAACGAAGCGAGTCGAAGAGAAAAACAAATTTTTCTACAGTGCGTGACAAGAAGATTATGTGAAATTAAAATACAGCATGGGTGAAAAAAATGCTACATTATATTTTGAAATGAAATGAAATGATGAAAACTATATTGAAATCTTTAATGATATTTTATTACATTTGCACTAATATAGGCTCATCAATAAGTGGTGGCTGAGCCCCACTAGCCCCAAAGGTAGAGCCGCCACTGATGTAAACTGAAGTAGCTTAGTTTCAAGTGGCTCATGATTTTTGGGCCCAGAAGCCAATTCGTTTTTAGAATAAGAAAAATATTAATGATTTATCTAGTAAGTAAAATTGTATCAATTAGTAAGTAATTGATTTTCGTAACATATAACAGAAAGAGTCCGACAACGAGAATCCATTCCTCCAAATACTGAGCAAGGTTAGGTTAGGTTAGGTTGAAGGGTGCTAAGCCGCACGGCTTCCGCTTCACTTAGGCCCCGTTGGCCCATTGTGCCCTGAAGACATGGAAAAACTACCATATTATTCCATGAACCACCCCGATTCCTTGAGGAAATCCAGGAACTGGTCCATTCTCATAACACTAAGCTCACTTAGCTTCACGAAAAAGAAAGCACCTAAGTGTTTTTTCCTATTATTCGCTAGAGCCGGACAACTGCAGAGAAGATGCTCTACAGATTCCGTCTCCTCTTCATCACCGCAGCTTCGACACAGGTCGTTCGCTGGGAGCCCGATTTTCCTTGCATGTTCACCGAAAGCCACATGACCCGTCAGTATACCCACAAGGTTTCTTATTGCACCTCTGTCTAGGGATAACAAGCCCAGAGTTCGCTTTTTGTTATAATTTGGCCACATCTGTCTAGCGGTACAGCATGTGCCTAAATTTCTCCAGCGCCTCAATGCTAGCTCATAGGCTGATACCTTTATATCCTGCCTAAGAACTTTCATTGAGACCCCTACCCCCACTTTCTCATGCAGGTGCGCCTCACGGGATCCCTCCCTAGCGAGCTGATCCGCTTTTACATTTCCGTGCACTTCGCTGTGCCCAGGAACCCAACACAGTTTTAAACTGTTCTTTTGAAAGATCCTCCCCAGTTCCGACCTACAGGTTTCAACTAATTTGGAGGACACTAAGACTGATTCTAGCATCCTTATGGCTGCTTTGCTGTCCACAAAGAAAGTGATGTCTTTATCGACCTCCCCTCTCTTGTTAACTTCTTTTGCAGCTCTCAAGATTGCCATTATTTCCGACTGCACAACTGTGCAGTGCACGGGGAGCTCCAACGATATACTAAGGCCCCAGTACTCAGAAAAGATTCCTGCTCCCGTGCCCGTGCTCGTTTTCGAGCCATCCGTGTACACTGACACAGTTCCTTTGCCGGCTAGCCCCCCGCTCTCCCACTCTTCTCTTGAGGGGACGACGGTCAAGAAATTTGTTTCAAAGTCCAGTGTTGGCACTCTATAGTCCATGTTGACATAGCCTTGCTTCCCACAAAGACTTTTCAGTACTGTGGAGTGCCCATAGGGCCTTTCCCTCCAGAAGCCTCCACCCTTCAGACGCACAGCACTGGCGGCTGCCGCCTCCTTGCAGTGCAGATCTAATGGAAGAAGATCCAAAATGATCTCTAATGCAGCTGTGGGAGTAGTACGCAAAGCACCCGTTATCCCCAAGCACGCCACTCTTTGGATCTTAGTGAGTTGAGCCAGGTTACATTTCTTGCTCAGCGCCTCCCACCACACCATAGCCCCATAGGTTAGAATGGGCCTGACTATAGCTGTGTACATCCAGTGTACCACCCGTGGTTTGAGTCCCCACTTAGGCCCAAAGAGCGCCTTACACGTGAAAAAGGCTACTGTAACCTTCCTCACTCTCTCTTCCAGATTTGCCCTCCAGGTAAGCTTATGATCTAGCACGACCCCTAAGTACCTCACCTGATTGGAGAGCGTAAGACTTTCGCCATTAAGTGTGGGCGGCCTAAAGTCTGGAATTTTACGCTTCCTTGTAAAGAGGACAAGCTCCGTCTTAGAAGGGTTCACTCCCAAGCCACACTTTGTAGTCCACCTGCTGGTTAATTCAAGGGCAAATTGCATCCGTCCGACTATGACGTCGATGAATTTGCCCGGTACTATGATGGCCACGTCGTCGGCGTAAACAGAGACCTTGAAACCCTCCCTTTCTAATTCCGACACAAGATTGTCCATTACTACCAGCCATAGTAGCGGTGAAAGAACTCCCCCTTGAGGGGTTCCCCTGTCCACGTATTTCCTGATAGTCAGGTGACCAATGGACGAGCTAACTATTCTAGTTCTGAGCAGTGTATCAATCCACCTACAAAGGCTCATATTAACACCTTTTTGTTGAAGCCCACGACATATGGCGCCCGGCTCAACGTTATTGAAAGCCCCTTCGATGTCCAGGAATACCCCAAGTGCTACCTCCTTGTACCGAAGGGCACTCTCGATAGTGGAGACTACGGAGTGTAATGCAGTCTCTACGGACCTTCCTCTCATGTAGGCATGCTGTGACCGTGCTAGTTGGTTCCCAATTTTGCTCCTAATGAAGGTGTCCACTAGCCTCTCCAACGTCTTGAGAAGGAAGGATGCCAGACTAATTGGTCTGAAATCCTTGACAGAACTGTGGTTTATTTTACCCGCCTTAGGGATAAACACCACTCTTACTTGTCTCCAGGCTCTTGGGATATAGCCCAGCTGGAGACATCCGTTGAAGATTCCTTCCAGCCATGGTGCGATAATCCCGAGAGCCTTTTGGAGCATTATAGGCCAGATCCCATCCGGCCCAGGAGATTTAAAAGGCATGAAGGTTCCCACCGCCCAATTAATCTTTTTGACATCCACGATACGCTTTATGTCGTCGTCGTGCTGTCGGACCTCATTTCCACAGCTTTCGTTGACTATGTCAGAGCACCTCGGAAAGTGCTGTTGAAAAAGTGCGTTAAGCTGTTCTTCTTTAGTGTTAGTCCAGTTTCCGTCCGAATCCTGAATAAAGCTAGGAGAGCTCCTGCTAAATGAGAGGACCTTTCGGAGTCTGGACGCTTCTGCCGTTTTCTCTATTGACGCGCAAAACACTCTCCATGAGTCCCTTTTTGCCTGTCTGACTGCACTCTTAAAAGCTCTTAGACCATCCTTATATTTGGACCAGTCATTTGGCAATCTAGTGTACTTGGCTTCATTAAAGAGCCTTCTTGCAGCCCTCCTCAAATCCTCTATCTCGTGGCTCCACCAATGCGGCAGACTCCTCGAGGCGGACTTTCGTAAGGGACAGCAGCTTTTGAAAGAATTGCTCAGGATGTTTGTGAGGGAATCGACCGCCGAGTCGACTTCCTTCACAGTAGACAGTCCTCCCAAGTGGGACCTCTCTAATCCTATCTCAACCAAATTTGCGAAACTCAACCAGTTGGCTTTCCGCGCATTTCTTAACTTGCCAGACCCAACAGTCGACGATGATACCTCGATATCGAAGTGGATCATACAGTGATCCGACAAGGATGCCCTGTCCGAGACCCTCCACCCCGATACCGCCGATTTAAGAGATCCCACGACAAGCGTCAAGTCGAGAACCTCTCTCGAGCAAGGTTACGGAGAGCGCAGCTGCATTCAATAAATTTAGGTTAGCAACTATGCTGATAGATAATGCATAGATAGATAGATAGATAGATAGATTTTGCGTTTAACACACCGGCAATAATTTCTACAATTACAAACATAAAACGGAAACATGTTGTATATGTTAGTTACTATCTGTCTGGAAATGAAAAGACTTTATTTCTATTAATGAGTAAAGTAACCGTCTCATGTCGTGAAAGCATGTTCGCTGAGGTTAGTTCGTGAAGTGCACATCTGTGAATTTTTTGGCTTCACCAATAGCTGCCAGGTGAGGATTTATTGTTGCAATAAATTCCCCTAACTTTACTGCTAAGCACCATATAGTCGCATTCGTATCACATTCAATTTCCAGTTTCAATACGCTGTTTTCCAAGATGGTATCTGCACGAGACAAATTTTCAATTGCTAAAAATCTCCTTACTTAAATTTTGCGAACCAGTTACGAATTGTTCTTTCTTCGCAGCACTTTTGTTGCCCCCGTTACCACCGTTGGTGATTCTTCGTCTAGCTTTCGGTCTGTCGCAGCTCGGCAATTACTCCTTCGAGTTTTGGCCCTACCAAAGAGAAAATCTTTCGGTCGTCGATTCCGCACAAAGAAAAGATGATCGTCAGCTTGTATTGAGTTCCATGTTGAAATTTTCGTCCGTCGAATCCTGTGGACGATGTTCTTCCAGCTGAATCATCATCGTTGTCTGTCGTCCAAAATGGAAAAAAAATGAAAAATTCGGACGGTTTTGGAGAAAACAAACGATGGCGAACAGAACTGTATCGAAATTTCCAGTGAGTGATTTTCGTCTCCGTGCGTTCTTTGATGAACCGCATACTGCTTTTTCGATCGGCACGGCATAGTTAAGTCCGAAATATTAATGATGCTTCTCAGTTTGCATGGTTTGAGACATGAACAAAACTTCATCTTCGTCCGCCTGGGACTACTAGGCCGCTATTGCAATCGGTGGTAGCTCAGTGCTATCATCCAAAATCCGCTTCGTTTTCTTATTTATTAGAAATGATGCATTCATATAGGGTTCATTTAAAAGGCAACAATTGCCATTAAAAAATTCGAATGTTTTCACTAGGAGCTCAAGTGGAGTGGTTTAACAATATCGAAGGTCACTATTATTGAGTGGCTTAAATTCTTCGAGGTAATATGTCTGAGTCCTGAGTGATTTTCGTCTCCAGCGAAACTTAGTCAAGACTTTATTTATTTTTTATAATCAATGATACGCGATGAATTTTGACTGTAACATGTGGTCCGAAATATCTCTTCCAAAAGATGTAGGAAAGTTCGTAACCAAAAACAACGGAATGTCGCCTCTTGCCGAACAGATGGATTGACAATGAATCTGGTATGTGTCCTTTATCGACAAGAGTCGTGCGGGCTGTGGCTTTTGTCAATGTTGATGTTTTCATGTCCTTCTGCTAGTTGTCCGTTTTCTAGATGAAGCAGGAATGATTTCTTCTTCCCTGGATAATTTATTACGTTACATACACGATATGTATCCTAATTTTCAAGCGTTTGATTATATTCGTTAATATCACTCGTTTGAATTCATAAGGGGTAATTTATATCTCGATTATCTATACTTCACACCTAAAGTTGATAACTGACCAATTGATTTAACGCTTTTTGATTTCAGAGTCACTGTTCTTTCCGGTGATGGTACAGGTGCTACCTAGCCGTATCTCTAAATGTACATACGTACTTTTACACCAAATAAATTCAAAGATACAATAATATCTACAAATTCTTTGATGTAATTTCAACCTCTATTTTACGAGCCTTAGTGGGGTGATTTCGATAACGATAGTAAGATATAAGTTATCCTTGGTGGTCTAACCTAACATTTAATAATTTTTGCCTTTTTGTGGACATTATTCCTGGCTTCTTTTTTATCTGAGTGGCCACAATGAGAAGCAAATCTAACCAGCTTTCTTCGTGGCATAAAAATTATAAGCTTTCAAAAATCATGGCATCATTCAAACGGTCCTCCTCAGGCCCGATTTGGTCTGTCACGCCATTGATGTTTCTCTTATCAAGTATAAAATAAATACTAAGCGGAATCAGTGATGATATATGATAGATTTTTTCATCTATTATGCCATCGGGGTAAATAGCTTGATAATCATTCACAAGAGTGCGACTTTTGATTGGTTTTTTCTAGCGACTAGCAAGCAACGAAGTGTGGAGTTAATGGTTCAGTTTTCAATCTTCCAATTATGTATTAAAAGTGCTATAAAGCGTCCACACGAATTTATAGTTTCGTCCTCTGGTGCCCACAGAAAATTGTTCAAAATATGTGCGCGAATTTCTGCTAACACATCTTCATAAATACCTGGAAGGTTTTTTTTAAATCGTTGATTCCTCTGAAACTATCTGATCCGTGCAATATTTTTTAAGAAATTTTATGTAGCTATTATTGTTTAGTTGATACAAGTGGCATAGGTCCTTACACTTCTTGCACTTGTTTTCATTGAAAGTGGTGTCGCTTTCGAAGCCATTTGTGAGCTAGCATTATTTTACCGCTGTTTTTTCATGTTATTAATAAGTTTAAATGATTAAAAATATGCACAATGATCAAAAAGTATCATTACATGTAAAGAAAAGGAAGAGAAAAGTCATACATATTGCTTATGCAAAAATGCAAATGCATAATGACCGATGTCTAATTATAATCCTTTCCTCCCTCAGCAAATGCCCAAGCATGTATCAAAATATGATCAGAATCCAAAAATGCGTAACATTCAATCAAGTGAAAGGAATCTTCGGTTTTGGAGATTCAGATCCCATCGGGAAAATAGCATTCCCAGCTGCACAAGCTGCCCCAGCACTATCAAGCACGTTCCCGTTCATCTTCGGCTCGGCAAAAGTGCCTGTCCTAATTCCGTGCGCAATCGATCAAGATCCATACTTTCGCATGACACGAGACGTAGCTCCACGTTTAGGTTTTCCCAAACCGGCTCTGCTGCATTCAACATTCTTCCCAGCGTTGCAAGGAGCCAAAACGAAAATGTCGGCTAGTGATAATAATTCCGCGATATTTCTCACAGATACACCGAAACAAATCAAAACGAAGGTGAATATCTCGAGTATTTTTGCAGCTGAGAATTTATTCGCATTTATGTGGTTTAGATAAATAGCAAAGCATTTTCGGGTGGTCGGACAACGGTTGAAGAGCATCGTGCACTCGGCGGCGATCCTGAAATAGACGTTCCATTCCAACTGTTACGATTTTTCTTAGAGGACGACGATCAGCTTGAAGCAGTTCGTGTTGCTTACAGGAAAGGTGAAATGTTGACGGGCGAAATGAAGAAACTAGCAATTGAGGTAGGTTGAATTACATTCAGGAGACTAAGCCTTCGATGTGCTTTATTGAAATCCATTGCAGACCATCACACCGATCGTGGAAGATCATCAAAAAAGGCGAAAGCTTGTAACCGACGAAATTTTAGATAAATTTATGACACTTAGAAAGCTGGAATTTTCCAAGTAGATAGAAGAACAAAACACTTTGTGATAAAGTTTTAATTTATTTTTTCGCTCCCGAGTTCCAGCCATAATTTATTTCGACATGCGCATTTCATGTAATGAACGATTTCCGCTTTAAGCCCTTCCTAAACGAGAGAATTCACAAATAAATCAATCGGAAAGTAAATAAACAAAGCTGTTTCATTACAACGAAAATAAAATATTGAATAAAACACGCATTGTGTTCCGTAAATGTGCATTTATTTAAACATTACTTAAAACTTAAGGCAAGTAATAACAGTTGATTGGCGGTTGCGGTAACATTGCCATCGGCCAGGCGGGAGGTGGGCTTGGTTCAATGTACGCACCAGGATGATGAATGACATTATCTCCGTAACAATATTGCGGTGGAAAGTCCAGCATGGCTTGCAAATGGCGAATGTAACTGATAGCTATCCTAAAATGTTTCAATTTGTATTATATCTCGCAACAATCTTTATTCGTAGCAAACGTAATTACCTTAAACATTCAATTTTGGAATATTTTTTGCCAGACGGCTTGGATACAGGCAATTTGGAGCGTAGCATATCAAATGCCTTGTTCATGTCCCGCATTCTTGTCCGTTCTCTGTCACAAGCTGACTTTTTATAATCTGGCGATAAGTCTTTTTATTTAGTCATTATATGTTAGAATTTTGAAATGATAGCGTGATGTAATGTGTGTAATATTTAAATTGAACTTAATTTTAATTATTTATAGATGAAAGTGACCTTGTTTTGCTAAATAGATCAACATAGCCCAGAGTGTAGTCATAGACATAGTCTAAAATATCACAGGAAAGAGCTATCAAGAGCGAATTATGTTTTTTTTATTTTAGTGAAGTTTACAAAATCTTTACTTTTCGACAGTTACGTAAATCGGCGTTGTTGAATTTCTCAGGGTTTTGAACGAAAAGAAGAACGAATAAATTAGTGTTGTAGAGATATCGTAGTCTATTTGCACTTTGTACCTTGAAAGGTAATGCCAGATTGAAGCAATTAGTCTGGCTGATGAAGCATCGCAGTCTCAAAAAAATCTGGAGGGTACATAACTTGAAACCAATTTCACTTCTAAAATCTGCAGATGAGCATGTTAGTTTAAAAGAGTGCCGAAAAAGCAGCTCGGTAGCATATTCGTTCACTTTAATATGTGAGTATGCTTCTTTCTCTCATTTTATTTATAATAAAAACTCCATTGTTCTTGGTACCTTTGTACTGGACTGTTATTCTAACACATCTAAAATAATTTCACAATATCAACATCAAATACTTTGGAGAAAATCTAGGTTTCGTCTTGCTCGAGTGTCAAATGGCATAACCATCTTTAAAAGAGAATTTAAATTTTTTTTTCAGCATATATGTAATACATACTTAGAATTTTTAGTGCGGTTCTTGAACTGTCTCTAGTGGTGTGGCAATAGGCATACTAAGGTTTAAGGGGGGAAACCAGTGTAGGATTTTCAAAAAATTAATTTTTTTTTGTTCTAAAGTATACCTTATCATCATAGAAATCATGTAGCAAAGTTTCATATAGTGGAAAAATCTCTAAGTGTTCGAAATTTTAAATTAGCGCGGCGCCTCTCACTGCTCTTTCGGAGCGCGATCCGCACGTATCCCCGCGCGCTGTTGGTATTGAAATTTAGAACAATTTTAAATATAAATCTTTCAAAACTGTACACGTGCTCTGTTAGTTGAACGTTAGCAGAGAACGCTGAAGTACGAATTTTGCAGTCTAGAGGTATATCAAATTTATTCGTGATTTTCCAATAACTTAAACTTTAAACGCGTTTATCTCGGAACAACGTTTTTCAAACTGACCAGACTCCTTTCTCAAACAATTTTTGTTCGATTTATTTGAAATTTTTACAGTATGTTCAAAACTAGTGTCTGCTAGGAAGTACGTAGGATTTTTTTAATGTTGCATATTTCAATTGTAATAAACAATTTTCGAGCGTTTTTTTTTGGTTTTTTTACATTTTGTTTTGAAAATGACGCCATTTTGTCAAAAATCAATTTAAAAAAATCCTACGTACTTCTCTGGCTGTTATTACGCTTTATCGACAATTATTTGTTTGATAACTATAACCTTAACAATTCAGGAGAAAACGGTCCGGCCGCGAAGCCATGAAAAAATAAGGCGTTTCTGGAGATTGCTAGGGAGCCGCCATTTTGTTTTTTAAAGTTCTGAAAAAATTCGAAGAGGATCTCGAATACTAGTACAATATAGATGTTTTTACCAAATTTCGATGTGTTGTTTGGTTTTTGAGAAAAAAATTCCCCAAAAACACAATATTTTTGCACCTCTACAGTGGTGTTCTCCCTTAAGTGAGCCACCCCTGAATAGGAAGGCTGACACTATGACCTATCTGGGTATCACATTGCTCAAACCGAAAGCTAACATTTACAAATTTTAAATAAATTAAAAATATGTGAATATTTCTCGAAAATTCCGTTATTTTCGTGATGAAAAATATATTAAGAGTCTACCTGAAATTTTAGCCATTTCATTCAACAAAATTGATTTATGTCTATCAGTTATATGTACAAAATACGAGGGGTGATCAAAAAGTAATGAGAAACAGTTTTTTGTAGTCCACATAAAAATCCAACAAATTTTTTTTTCGCTTGCTTATTGACTCACTAGGTCAGCATGAAAAAATCATATAAATAGACTACGATTCACGGGAGGGACATTTGGTTGAATACTAACCGCCGAAGAGATAACATCAAAATGGAGAAAAACGAAATTAGAGCAGTAATTAAGTACCTCTGTTTGAAAAAAATGTCTACCAAAGACATACACAGCGACTTAGAGAAAACATTGGGGAACTCTGCTGCTCCATATTCCACAGTTGCACGCTGGGCCAAGGAGTTTAACATGGGAAGGACTTCCACTGAAGATGAACACCGCGAAGGACGCCCATCTACGTCCCACACTGAAGATAACGTGAAAAATGTCGAAGATGTTGTGTTGGCAGATCGAAGAGTGACCGTCAGACATGTCGCTGAGGTCACGGGGATCTCATACGGTAGCGTTCGAACAATCCTTGTGGACGAATTGCAGATGAAAAAGGTCTCTGCGCGTTGGGTACCGCGAATTTTAACCGACGAGCACAAGAAAAAACGAGTCGATAGTTCAACGGTGAATCTCCAAAAGTTCCAAGCAGATCGGAAAAAATTTCTGTCACGTTTCGTGACCATGGACGAGACCTGGATCCACCACTTTGATCCTGAAACCAAACAACGAACGATGACTTGGAAGCGAGCCTCCTCACCAACACCGAAGAAGTTCAAAGTGTCAAGTTCAGCGGGAAAGGTTATGGCGTCCGTTTTTGGGACGCCGAAGGAATAATTATGGTGGAATATTTGGAACAGGGAGCCACTATTTTGGGCTCTTTACTACGCGAACCAAATACGAAGATTGCGGGAAGTCATTACGGCAAAAAACGCGGCAAACTGCGAGCTGGAGTGCTGTTTCACCAAGACAACGTTCCGGCTCACAAAGCCGCAGTTGCGATGGCTGCCATTCAAGAAATGGGATTCGAACTGCTGGAACACCCACGCTATTCGCCAGATCTAGCTCCCAGTGACTTCTACCTCTTTCCTCGTCTCAAGCAACACCTCCGAGGCAAGAAATTTGAAGACAATAGTGAAGTGATGGCCGCTGTTGAGACGTCAAGACGTTGAGGGTCAAGACAAAAAAAAATTCTCAGGGAATCCTGGGTTTAGAAAAAAGATGGACTAAATGTATTGCCTTGTTAGGAGACTATGTAGAAAAATAAATTATTTTTGTAACTGTCATCACCGTCATATATAGTGATTCTCATTACTTTTTGATCACCCCTCGTATAAGCTGTTGAGCTGTAAACAGCAGTAGTGATTACAGTGTAATAAATTGCAGCCACAGAGATAAAATACTACTGTTGCAAAATTTATTGCTAGTCTTTAAAAGAATAATGGTTTGGTGAGAATTTGCTTCTGTATCATATTTAAAAATAGTAGCTTTTCGTAAAAAAGTGTAGCATTCTTTTTAATTTTCAACTTCCCAGTATATATTAAAGTTATTGTATTTGGCCCGAGAATCAAAATCGAGATTTTCAACAAGTACTTGTGTACGTTGATGGTCATTTCATTCTAGAAGGACATCTCATGAAGACAAAGTTGTAATGACCCGAATTGCTTCGATTTTGGTAGGATTCGGTACAGCATTTTGTTTTGTTTTACACATCCAAGGCGATTTCTGTCACCCAAGATATCTCACGAATATTATTAACATTTGAATGGGTCCATTATATTTTCAATAGATTAAATAAAGCGGGTTTTTTATTTATTAAAAAAAATTGTGAAGAATTCGATTTTTTAAAGTTTTTTAAAAATCTATTCCGCTCTTCTGGTAATCAATGGTTTAAAAAAATTAGTAATTAAAAATTTAAAAAATTAATCATAAAAAATCATTAATAGTTATAAAAATAAGGAGTTTATATGAATAATATAAACTAATTTTATATACTCTCATGATGTGTCAAATTTTTCGTAATCCCCTTGAATTGTCCATAAGAATCAATGTAAATAATACCTTTACATTACGAAAAAAAATTTATGAATAACCTCTTTATAACGAATTTTCAACTGTCAAGAAAAAGTGTAAATACCTCTAATTAACGAATTTTGTCAACTCAAAATCTCTATATCACGTTCCCACCAATATGACTCTTAATCCCAAAGTATGTGATTCAGTCGCGACAGGTTTCGACACGTTTTTTTTTGTAAAACAATTGAAGTCGTTTGATGGAAGGTAATGTAAACAGTGCTGCGTGTCACTACTGTTGAAGATTTTAATTGCAATGGCTCAGAAACGTAAAATGTAAAATCCTTATCAGTCGCAGAAAAGCGAAACATCATTAATTATGTTGACAAAAATCCTACGACGAAAAAATTAGACATAGCTAATAAGTTGGAGATTTCCGAAAATACATTGGCTACAGTTTTAAAATTTAAAGATAAGGTTTCGGAAGAAAGTGGTTTGCCTGTAAACAGTAGAAGATTAACATCATGCGAGTACAGTGACGTAGAGGAATGTGTGTTGAAGTGGTTAAAACAATGTCGAGACAAAGGAGGCCCTATCCTTTAGGAAAAGGCTCAGCAGTTTGCAGTAGAACTGGGACATGGAGAGTTCCGTGCTAGCAACGAGTGGCTTAAAAATTTCAAAAAACGAAACGAGATTGTTTTTCGAAAAATTTGTGGTGAAAGTGGTAGTGTTGATGAAAAAGTATGTGATGAGTGGAAACACGAACTGGCAGAGCTGAACGCCGGAAACGATCCCGAAGACATCTTCAACGCCGACGAAACTGGACTTTTCTATCAATGCTTACCTGACAAAACCTTATCATTCAAAAGCGATAAATGTAATGGTGGAAAAACAGCAAACTTCGCTTAACAGTACTGCTAGGAACAAATTGTACTGGAACCTACAAACTGAAGCCACTCATCATCGAAAAATATAAAAAACCGCGATGTTTTAAAAATGTCAATAATCTGCCAACAGATTACACGTCAAACCTTAAGGCCTGGATGACCAGTGATGCTTTTAGCAATTGGCTTAAAAATCTGGATAAAGAGATGAAGAAAAAAACAAGAAAATTCTTTTGTTCATCGATAATTGTATTGCACACGGAGAAACTCCTAACTTGGAAAATATAAAAATAAAGTACTTGCCTCCAAACATCACTTCGGAACTACAACCACTGGACCAAGGCATTCAAAGTTTCAAAATGCATTACAGAAAAGAAGTTGTCAGACGATTTCTGGCTGATGTTGAACGCGAAACGCCAACTACAATTGATGTTTTACAAGCCATGTGGATGATCACCAAAGCTTGGAATGTGGTCACTGAAAGGACCAACTGCTTCAAGAAGAGTGGGTTTAAAGTAACATGCGAAGATGAGGAAGACGACTTACCACTCGCAGAACTTGCAAGGACCTGCCAAAGAATTCAAGAAGAATTGCACCTTCAAGGGACTGAGTTCGAAGACTTCGTTACCTTTGCTAATGATTTAGCCGTCTGTGGAGAACTAACTGGTGCTGACATTGTCACATCTGTGTTGCCGGTTACTAATGTAGAAGCGGATGAAGGCGAGGTAGAAGGGGGTGACATTGATGAACCTGACTTTACAATAAAAGATGCTCATAATGCTTTGAATATAATAAAATCTGTGTTTCTCAAAAAGGGAGGTTCAAGCGACGATGTAGTCAAATCCATCACGACATTGGATTGCGCTTTGGATGTGATAACTCTTACCGGTGGTAAACAGACAACAATTTATGACTTTTTTTCTAATCAAGATGAAAAAAATTAAGATTAAGCCACCATAACCACATTGTTGATTTTTTACTTTTAATTCGAGAGTTTTGTTCTGCGAATCTTTGAAATTAACATTAAATTACCTACATAATGTATGAAGCCACCTTGATATGTACCTACTTTTATGGATTTTACTGTGTTTAATTTTGATTATTAATCTAAGGGAAAAAAATATGTTACATACAACAAATTTTAGACCAACCGTACCTCAATATAACAAACCTCAGTTTAACGAATTACTTGATATAACGAATATTTACGAGCTCCCGTCGGATCTGTTATACCGAGGTTGCACTGTATTATTGTTATAATTTGGTTAACTTTTCAATGAATTGGGTTTTTTTCATGAAATATCAAAATTTCAAAACAAATTAAATTTTTTCTTACTTTTTTCAATCTGATTTTCACGTGTAACAATCAGTGCTTTTGAAGATCGAATGCTATATTGTATTGTTTTAATCAAACGAAAATTAATTGTAAAAAATATTCATACAAAAACAATAAATAATATATATTTATAATTAATAAAGAGATGTTACGTTAATGTCTCATTTTCAGTATTAAAAGTGTTATAATTTTTATTATTGTTTTTATTAGTTACGTAGATATTAATGAAAGGTTATACGTGTGAATTTCAAGAGTCGCACCTTGCTGCTTGTTTGTGAAAAACTACAATAATGTATGAAAAATACCAAAAAGTTATGAATATACACTATCATTAATTTCAAAATCTGTTTCATGTAACCGTTTGTAAGTTTCTGGGACTCTCAAAAAAATTTAAGGTAATTATTTTCTGAAAAACTAAGAGACGATTGCCAATATAGAAATTAAATACAAGCTTATATTTTTGTATAAGTTAGTGTATTGCTTGCTTGTTGTTTATTTTTAGTTACATTGACATTTTGTGGAAGCACAGTGATACAGTTTTATTTGTAATTATCAACTTAAAGTGTACGAACAGTATAGGTTGACATGGATATCAAACAACAATTTATAAATTTGAGACTATGTAGTTTGTAAGAGCTATGACGCCTGTTCTTACAAACTACGATACAGTAAAGTCTTATTTTAGATTTCACTAAAATTTTATAAAGTTTCGTGACTTTTACTTACAAATACTAAAAATTTCGTGCTTTTTTGACAAAATTAAAAAAAAACAGGCAAAAAATTAATATCGAAGAAAAGACTTAATAATAAACTATCTTAGCACTGAATTAGTTCAAATTACTTCCTTAAAACTGAACCAAAATCATAATTTCACTATCAACGGATTTTGCAAAAGTTTCACCAAAATTGATGAAGAAAACTTTTGTAGTGAAAGTTCTAAATAGAAAGAGGCTCTTAATTTCAATATAAATAGTTTTAGAGTGTATATAAATTTTAACTATCTAAGTAAACGATAAATCGCTCCTAAAAATTGCCGAAAAAAATTTATTGAAATATATTATTTAATATAGAAGAAAAGTTTTATCCAATACTTTTTCAATAATATATATAATGGAAATTTATTAACTCATTAGCTACGGCTCCATGGACCAGTTGACTGGGAAACAACACTTGTAGCTTACTAAGAAAAACTCAATTTGTCATTGAATCCTTCGATATAACTCATTCGCCTTAGGTTTACTGTCTACATTTTTCAAAGGCAACTGAGGAAGATAAAGCGTTAGCTGATGTTAACTCTATAATGACAACAAAGTCAAAGATTTGAAGCGGACACGTATTGAGAAACGCTGTGTTTTACTATAAATAGGACGCCATGCAAATTCTTTATGATCAGTTCTACAAAGCCAGTGTAATTCGTTGCAGTTTAAACGTGATTTTCAAAGTTTTAAAAAGACTTTAATTTCAATAACGATGGGAAAGGCTAAGAGATACACTCCTCTTGTTAGATAAAAGATTGTAGACTTCAGAGAGTTAGTCTTGACGTACCGACAAATTGCCAGCCACCTGTGTTTCATAAATATGGTTTACGGAGCACTGAAACACATGGAAGCCGCAGGACTGTCCAAGATATTTCCCGAGCTAAAAGAGCCCGAAAAACAACTCATAGTACGGATAGACAAATTGTCCGCGCATCGAAACGGAGCCTAAAAGATCAGCTGTCGAAATCCATCGACAGCTTTCCGGAGAGTGGCGATATTTCGTACGATGTCTTGTCCGGACTACATGGTTGGATAGCCAGCAAAAAGCCCCTATTAACGGCAATTAATCGGGAAAAAAGGATTTCGCTCGGGAACATTTAACATTGTTAAGCACATAGATCGCTCAATCAATGTTTGGGGATGTTTCTCGAGGTTTTGTGTTGGACCCATACACCGTATGGAAGGAATATTAACCATAAAAATTAAATACTTCAACATCTTACAAAACATCATGTCGCCTAGCCAAGAAAATCCCCTGGCAACGGCAACTAGTCGGAAGGGAAAAATAGAATGAACTTCGTACGGGAAAACCAGTGGAAATTCATCTATTGTATTGGCCCTAATGGCAGGAGGTATATAAGACGACCAAAAAGTAGAGAATTCGACCCTCGCTACACGTAGCCTGTTGTTAAGCACGGACGTGGCTCCATCAATATTTGAGGATATTTCTCGTGGTGGACATTGGTGTATTGACACCTTATAGAAGGAATATTAACTAAGAATAGTACGCCCACATCTCAGAAAACATCATGTTATTTCATTTCACCTCTAACGCTTTACCTCCTTCGATTGCCATTAAATCAGGTAAAAAACTAACCCAAGGGGAATGAGTTATATCTAAGGATTCATTGGTAAATTGGATTGTTCTTTATAAGCCGCAAGTGTTTCTAATTATATGTACGCAGCTGTACATATCCTAACTGAGTGCTAAGGATACTAAATCGAATTGGAAAAACGAAAATTTCAACATTAAATAAATTCTTACTATTTCTCTTTCTGAAACGAATGAGCCTTTCGTAAACTAAAAGCTTTGAAAGAATTCTGTAGAAAACAGAAACATTTAATCTACGTTAGTCAAAATCCACGAATATTTTAGCCCAACTTTGGGCAATGAAAATACCCGCCAAGAAACTGAAGGATAAGCAAGAGGGTTCGTGTACATTCTACATACTTTCTACGGTGTGATATCAAGGATAGGACGCTACAACCATTGGTATCCTAGTGGTGCTTCAACTATAATAAGATGTATGGAGCTTGAAAAGATAAAGATGAAATATTCCACCATTAATCAAAACTGACCTCCCTGCAGAATTTGCGTTTCAGCGGAGCCTAGGATAAGGTTCAATGAATTCAGAATCCCGACTAAAAGCTTTTCAAAACCATTCATGCTAAAAAAATCTAGATGGGAATCAGTTCCATTTTCGAAACCTAATAAACGCATTTTGGAATCCTCAGATGGAAATCAAATATGATATTGAAAGGTAAAGATCATCTTGAAGGATCACACAGCTCGGAGTTATACAGTGAAGTGAAAGGTGAGACATTTTTTACATGTAAGAGAAAATAGTCTCGGAAAGGCTACAAAAAACGTCTGAACGAAAGAAAAAGTCGGTTGAAGAGCACCAATTCTATGAAGCAAAATAAAGGATTTGATATGTGTAATAAATCTTTCATCAAATACCACCGACGTGCTGAAATCTTAACAGAAATAATTATTAAATCATCAACAGCTTGAAAACTAAGAGAACCTGTCCGACTTATTATTTTTCGTTACCATAGTAGGAATTAAACAAAGGAAACATTTTAACTTCATTCACGTTCAAATAGGTATTACCTAAAATATAATCCATAAATACGAAGGATGTATGGACATCTGAGGCATCCAATTAGACTATTGCCATAATTTTTGCATATCACTAAAGCATTCGTAGAAATAGCAAACACGAAACCCCTAATTAAAAAAATGGGCTCCACTCTTCAAAAAAATAAGTACTTTGTGGAATGATTGAACTTTATTATCATAAATTGCTATATAGAAGGTTCAGGACTAATTCCGTAAATCTAGATCCTGAGCTAGTCAAGAGTGATTAAGAAACAACTGTTTTAAATAGTTTGAACATCGAAGTGTTGGAAGTATTGAACGTAGTACTGAGCTGGTCACATTATAAAAAGATGAAGAACCAATCAGGAGACAGAAATTACTTAGGTAACTTTTTTTGGAGGAGCCCATACATACACAGAATAGATCACACATATCATATGCGAGGATATGTTAATGGAAGTTGCGAAATGAGGTAGCTGAAGAGAATATGGCACCAAGAACACAAATCCACTTATTCATTTAACATTTACAAACTGTTTCACATGCACTTTATTTTTACCTCTCTCCATTTGCAAGGCACGTTCTTTCCATGATAAATTCGCCACCCTAACGATTTTGTGCTCCTTCAATTCAGGATAGATCGGATTGTAAGCCGGCGGTGCTACATCGAGTTGGGGCCACTGCATCGAGGATCTTTGCGAAGAATAATAAGACATGGATGGACTAGTGCCGATTTCCAGGATAACTTTGCGATCTTCATCGTCCTGCAGTTGCGACTCATTCTCGTCGCTATTCGCACAATTCACACCCGTCACCACACTTATTTCCACGTCCATACTACGGCGACACGCGTTGCACTTCGAATGAGATCTTTTCCCGGGAACCTATCCGAATGCGACCTGATCGGTTTGCGGAACATTCTTGGCAATGTCGGTTACCGATTTTATTCGAACCGTTTCATATGTGTGGTGTCGGAAATTGTAAGTATTGTGGATTTTATGAAATAAATATTAGTTGTTTAACTATTTTTTTTAGCATTTGAAGGCATATAAGTGTGTTCACAGTGATGGATGAAAATCTTTGGACAGATTTTGATATTTTTTAACTTGCTAGTATATGGGAAGTTCTTGTAGTAGCCTAGAAATCGAAATTGAAATTTTCAACATATCTTTACGATGAAGACCTCAATTAGAATATATTTAATGTGTATTTAGAAAGAAGTGTGTGTGTGTGTATGTACGCAGGTACGTTCGTGGACAGTTTTTTTGCGAGCATAACTACGTAAAAGAACCCGAATTGTTAATCGAAGCATTTTCTTCTATCTCATGAGCTAATTAGTTTTTGGTAGACTTCGGTGTTTTGACCCATTTAAGATCATTTCTGTCATGCATTATATCTCGCGAACCAAATATAGGATTTGCATTGTTAAGGTGCGTACTAGCATTTGTATGAATCTGCCAATTTATTTTTTTCAAAAAAAATTATTTAATAAAAACAAAATGTGCAAAAAATCAGAGTTTTTTTTCCATAAAAATAAATGATTTCAAAGCACAGTAATCAATGTTTATAAAATTTATATATTCTATACAGTTTTTGTAAAAAAAATCATGTCAACTTTTGATGATTACATAAAAACTTAAATAAAAAATCATTAAAAGCCACCACATAGAAAGGGTTCACACGAACGATAATACCTGATATTTCTTATTCTAAAAACATTGTTGCTATGTCAATCAAAGCTTATTAATATTTGCATGATTTGAGCAGATATTCAATAATTTTCACAATAACGGTATTTATTGCGATGAAAAAACTGTTTAATTTTTGAAGGAAATGTTTTTTTTTTATTTTTCAATCAAATTTGCATTTGTGGTAATGAACGCTTTTAATGGTTTAATGTTTTGTAGTCAATACTTTGCCAGACCATATGTTTTAAAAGGTTTTGATCAAATTAAAAATTGTAGTTTTTTGTAGTTTTGTTGTTTAGTGTTTGTAAGATTTCAATTACTTCCTCTCTCATCTTTTGTAATACTATTTATTTGTTACATGCATCTAAACTGATTATTTGCTGCATATTTCATATTTTTAATATTATTAGTCTCATTGATGTAAAATCGTGAAAAAAATACAAAGTCAGTGATTATGTCGCAGTCATGGATATTTTGAACGAAACTATTCAAAATGGCCGTCACGCCGCAAAATCTCTTCAGTCGGCGTAATAACACAAACTGCATTTGTTTTCGCTAGCTAGCTTTGTCTTTCTAACGTCGAAATGAAAATAACAAATGACGTAAAAAAGGCTTTGCAGCCTGCCCCCTCGATTGATCCATGTGAATATTCAATCATGCCCCCGCCCCAATCCTAACGTAATCAATCGAAGTTCTCGTAGATTATACGGATAATATTAAATTAACTCATTTCAATTACTTAGCATTATTAACTTCCCAGTTCCCTATGGAAAGTTATTGTAATGGGTTCGATTTTGCGAATCCCAAATTTTGACATATCTCCACGTTTTAAGGTCTCTAGAATCCAAATCCATCGTTTTTAGAGAGATGTCTGTGAGTGTGTATGTACGTATGTGCGTATGTACGTATGTACGTTCGGAATTATTTTTCGTCTCGATTATCTCTACAACCAAAGATCGGATTGACGTGAGACCGGTTTCATTTGACGCGTAATTACGTAACTTAGAACTCATTATTATTTTTGTGTTTTTAATATTTTTAAATAAAATATTATTGGGAAGTTGACCGTGTGAACCTCAAGGGTCGTACATCGTGATTTGTTATTTAATTTAAATTTCATAGTACGGGACGCTGTTGTTTTACTGGTGAAAACTGGAAACTGGAAATATTTTTACATTCGCTGCTACTGAAAATCTTTTTTTAAGTTAAGGGCTAGCTCTAAACGTGACAATTTTTTTAGAAATACCCTGTTGGTGAAAAACATACAAACACAAGGAGTTCTAGTGTCATTGCCAGAGCGTGCTATGCCAGAAGTAAGCTCACTGAATCTATTCATGCCTGCAAACAAGTTCAATAAATAATGCGTGGATCGGATTTTTCAACTTAACAATCTTCTGGGCTTCTCAAAAGCCATCCCAAAACTTTTTGCTAACAGTGAACACATCTAAGAATCATCAACGAGCGACTTCATATGTTCTTTCCATCGATGATCTGATCCACCCCAACGCCATGTCAACGGCAATACTTTCAATAAAACTCAGAAATATGTAGAATAAGAGCCAACGAAAAATAAATAAATAAAACAAACTACCTATGAAATGAAAATGAAATAATTAACTCGAACACAATCATTTGCAAACACAAGTGTGTCGCAGACTTTTGTTGGATGGAAACGACGGCCATGACGATTACCTGAGCACTGTTGGATCCTAAGAAGAGAGTTCAGGTTCTTTCTTCTGTTCAGCGGAAATCTATTCGAACTCGAACTCTCATATCGAGCAAACCGTTCATCGGATAATTACCAACTGGGTTGGCTGGTGGCCGACTATCACCTCTGTGTGGAAATGGAAAACACCTGAAACGGGAGCCACGTAATGTTCGTGTTTTGTAAACAAACGATATGTTACTATTATGCCACCCGCTCCGCACATATTTGATGATATATGTTACGAAGGGTCGCGCAGGGCACCAACCCGGCGTTGGTCAAAGACTCCTGGATGTCGTTAGTTCCTTCCGCAATCTCACGCATGCACCACTTACCATCTCAAGTAATGCAAAGGGACTACCTGTCCTACGCGGAGTGTGTACTCTGTCCGGGAATAATGGACCTCCGGATATGTTTGTTTGACTTTCTCCGCTTCCTAATGATCCACCAGCAACCCATTGTTATACGATGTGTTCCTCTTGCAATCTGGCTCGAGTGTGGAGTATGCTGCAGTGGATGGGGTCTACCCTCTTATATTTTGTTTTGAAATCGATAAAGGTGTTAAATAAGATCGAATTTCAAAGAGTTGAGTTGAAAGATGGACCACATTCGCAACCTCAAATGGAAAACGGCGACTCTATTTAATCCGCAGATAAGCTCGTGGATGGCGGCAGATGCGAACATAATTATTTATAAGTTGTGCTAATGATTCACACATGGCAGGGTGATGACTTTCCGAATAAGCTACAGATTCTTATTAATTTTTACTAGCAAAAACGATGAATTGTTCGTTAAACTCGTCTTTTAGCGGAAGCGTTTTGCCCCTTTCGCGATTCATAGCTCCACAACTGATTTCAAGATGAGGAAAATGTCTTAAACATACACAAAAAAAATTATTTAGCTACGATAAAAAATTATTTTCACCCAAATATCTTCTATGTTTGTACTTTCAAAAAAATTTTCTTTGTTTCGAATATTGATTTACAGCCTATATATACTGTCACGAAACTACATAATTTTGGCATCGTGATGTTCACCAATATCCTGTTCAAAAACACGTAAATTCAATGAATCATAAATACTTATTTTTAAGGCAATGTAAATACAAAATAAAAACAAGTCGTGAGGTGCGACCCTTGAGGTCCACAGTAATATTTACATAAATATTAAAAATATTAAACACAATAATAATTATGGAAATAATACTACTTTTAATAATAAAAATGTACCTCTCATAAAAGTTATTGGAATGACTTAATATTAATCGTAACATCTACGCGAGCGCCAATTGATTATGTAAAGATTTTCGTGGATTGGTTTGATTTAATATTCATGTGGATCAATCTGAAGGGGGAAAGGTTACAAAGCCTTTTCTACGTTATTTGTTATTTTCATATCGATGCTTGAAGGACAAAACAGCGCTTGCAAAAATGAATGCAGTTTTTGTTATTACGACAACTGAAGAGATTTTGTCACGTGATGGCCATTTTGAATAGTTGCGGTCAAAACTGCTAGCTCTACGGCATAATCACTGAATTTGTATTTTTTCACGATTTTACATCAATGAGATTAATAGTTATTTCTTATTTTCAGTTGATCTTGAAAAACATTGAATGTGCAGTCAAAAATCGGTTTAATGGCATGTAAAAAGTAAAATATATATATATTACAAATGATGAAGGAAGTAATTGAAATCTTACGAATAATAAAGAACAAAACTCCTAAAAACTACAATTTTTTATTTGATGAAAGCTTTTCAAAGCATATGATCTGAAAAAGTATGGACACAAAATATTTTACCATTCAAAACTTTGATTATCACAATTGCAAATTTGATTTGATTTGTATTGGTTTTCAAAATTTAAGCAGTTTTTTTTATTAAAGTTAAAACACGGTTCTGTGAAGACTATTAAAAATCTCCGCAAATTATGCAAACAATAATAAACTTTGATTGACTTTACAACAATGTCTTAAGAATAAGAGATTTAAGGTATAAAAATTCGTATGAACCCTTTTTACATGGTGACTTTGAATGATTTTTTTTATTTTAAATTCAATTTGTTTTGAAATCATAAGAAAATGTTTTGCTGGTCTCTACAGAAATTGATAAAAGTTTATAAATTTTATAAACATTTATTATTACGATGTTAATTTTATTAATTATTAATTAATTTTTTTATGGAAAAAAAACACTAATTTTCAATATTTTTTTATTAAATTAAAAAAATGGCTTCAAAGATTTTTTTAAAAAAATTAAAAACATCATTTAAATGTTAATACGCGTCGATTGACGTCTTAATGATGCAAAGATTGTATTTGGTTCTCGAGATATAATACATAAATGACCATGAAGGTCATGATGACTTTTAATGATTTTTTATTTTTAATTTAATTTTTTTTGTAATCATGAAAAAAAAATTTGGTGGTTTTTTTTACAAAAACTGTTTCGAGTATATAAATTATATAAACATTGATTACTGCGTCCTGAAAATCAGTTTAAAAATTTGATGTTGTTGAAAAAAGACCCAATTTTTTGCACTTTTTTTTAAAAAAATTAAAAAACGGCTCCAACGATTTTTTAAAAAATTTGATAGAGTCACGTAAATGTCAATACGCGTGACCTTCAAGGGGTGAAAACAGCAAACCCCCCGACCGAAGTCTCCCAAAAACTAATCAGCTCTTAAGATTGCAAAGACGCTTCGATTGACACCTCAACGAAGTCAATCCGACTTATTAGGAGAGGCTCCGACTTTGTAGATTTGGATGAAATTTGGCAGATAAGCAGAAGACGTCAAGGATATTCGATACTTAAAATATTAGACCGCAACACTCCCCCCTTTTTGAGAAAAACGCCGTTAAAGTTTTTAGCGTCACTTATGAATTAGTGAGTTTTTCATCTGACAGAAGCTGTGCAGTGTAGGTAGCAGTGCTACGAGTCCGCGGTCAAGGGGTCGTGTGTTCGATTCCCGCTCGAGGTACTGTTTTTCTTTTTGAATTATTGTCGTCGTCGTGTGTTCGATTACCGGGGTGAGTATTGTTTTTGCGAATAATTGTGAATGTAATTTTTTATGGTGAATCAGCAATGTTCACCTACAAATACATTTATTTTTACAAATCAGCAAACTGTTCGTTCATTTAGATATGTAAATTATACTGAACTTATACTCCAAAAGTTCGACGGAATCACACAAATGTTAATATGCGTCGATTGGCACCTCATTGATGAAAATCGCATGTTTGGTTCGTGAGATATAGCGCATAACAGCAATGACCTTCAAGGGGTCAAAACAACAAAGGTTGATTGAATCTTCACGTGAATCAATCGTATGAATCTAGGAATAAGTAATAAAAAGATGTTTTATTTGACGAGAATTTAAATCATCTGATTTCGAAAAGCAATGATTGGCAGAAGTGTAAATTTGAGAAAACAGACTTTTTTTTAGAAATCACGTCTTTAGGACTAGTGAAATTAGATGATATTAATTTTATGAACCTTTTTCCATTATAAATATGAATGTTGTATTGTTTTTATATGCGTGTGTTTTGTTATCATGAAAAATGTTGTTTTTGCTTAAATAAGATGTCTTTATCTTCAAAAAAATTTACCATTGAAAGCGTTGATTACCAAAAACGGAAATTTGATTGAAAATTTGTATGTTTAAATTTTCTTTTTTAAGTTTTCTCAATAAAAAAACGACACTGTGGAAATTGTCGAAAGTCTGATCAAACTATGCAAATATTAATGAGCTTTGATTGACGTAACAACAATGTCTTAAGAAAAAGAGACATCAAGTAGGATTCGTATGGATCTTTTTTATATAGTGACTTTTAACGATTTTTTTATTTATAATTTGATTTTTTTGTAATCATAAGAAAAGTTTTAATGGTTTTTTCACAAAAACTACTTTAAGTATATAAACTTTAAACATTGATTCTGTATTGTGCAAATTAATTTTTTTTAAAATAACTCTAGTAGGTATTTTGCATCTTGTTTTATATTAAATTAAAAATCGGCTGCAACATTTTTTTTAATTTGATAGAATCATACAAATGCTAATACGCGTCGATTGACACCTCAACGATGAAAATCCTATATTTGGTTCGCGAAATATATTGTATGACAGAAATGACTTGGGAGGGGACAAAACAAAACAAGCCGTGAGGTGCGACCCATGAGGTCCACACGGTCAACTTCCCAGTAATATCTACATAGATATTAAAAATATTAAACACAATAATAGTTATGGAAATAATATAACTTCAAATAATAAAAATGTACTTCTCGTAAAAGTTATTGGAATGAGTTAAAATTAATCATACCATCTACGCGAGCGTCAATTGATTACGTAAGGATTTCGGTGCATTGGTTTGATTGATTATTCACGCGGATCAATCGGAGGGGGGACAGGTATCAAAACAGTTTTTTCATTAAAGTTAAAACATGGTGCTGTGAAGACTATTGAAAATCTGCTCAAATTTTGAAAATATTAATAAACTTTGATTGACTTTACAACAAGGTCTTAAGAATAAGAGATTTAAGGTATAATGATTCGAATGAACCCTTTTTACATGGTGATTTTTTTTTATTTTTGCTGGTTTCTCTACAAAAGTTGATAAAAGTTTATAAATTCTATAAACATTTACTATTACGATGTGCAAATCAGGTTAAAAATCAATTTTTTTTTGAAAAAAACACTACTTTTCCAAAAAAAATTAATAAATCAAAAAAATCGCTTTAACGATTTTTTAAAATATAAAAACATCATAAAAATGTTGATACGCGTTGATTGACACCTTAATGATGGAAAGATTATATTTGGTTCTCGAGATATAATGAATGACGTAAATGACCTTGAACGTTTAATGATTTTTTATTTTTCATTTAATTTTTTTTGTAATCATAAAAAAAACTTTTGCTGGTTTTTTCACAAAAACTATTTGGAGTATATAAATAATATAAACATTGATTACTTAGGTTTGAAAATCAAGTTAAAAATTTTGTGTTTTTGAAAAAAAACCTAATTTTTTGCACTTTTTTTTAAAAATTAAAAAACGGCTTCAACGATTTTTTTGAAAATTTGATAGATTCAAAAAAATGTGAATACGCGTTGATTGAAACTTTAATGATGAAAATCGCATGTTTGGTTCGTGAGATATAGTGCAAAACATGGTTGACCTTCAAGGGGTGAAAACAGCAAACCCCCCCGACCGAAGTTTCCCAAAAACTAATCAGCTCTTAAAATTACAAAGACGCTTCGATTGACACCTCAACGAAGTCTTTATTTACGTGAGTTATGCTCGTAGAAAAATTGCCCACGAACGCACGTACGTACGTACGTACATACACACACACACACACATACATACATACTTCTTTCTAAAAACACTTTATATATACTCTATAGACCTCAAAACGTAAAGAAAAGTTGAAAATTTCAATTTCGATTTTCGAGGCGATTACAAGAACTTCCCATATACTGGGAAGTTAAAAAAACACTTGACCCTAGTTTCCCAAAAACTAATCAGCTCCTAAGATTGCAAAGACGCTTCGATTGACACCTCAACGTAGTCGATATGACTTTGTTTACGAGAGTTATGCTCGTAGAAAAAACTGTCAACGAACGCACGTACGTACGTACGTACAAACCCACACACACATATAGACCTATTTTCAAAAACACTTGAAGTATATGTACTCTAAAGACCTCAAAACATAAAGATATGTTGAATATTTTAGTTTCGATTTTCCCATATATTGGGAAGTTATTAAAAATATGTTACAGCCCATTTACTTAACATTGCCCCGATAGTCTACATTAAGTTGATATGGTTTCCTTTGTCAGATGTACGTGTTCAACTGTTGGGTAAACAAGTTTAGCCACGTAAATGAAACCAGACATGCAATCGGGCTAAAGTCTGCCAGAATTATTTTTGGAGGACTCCAACTTTGACCAGTGAAAAAGTATGATTAAGTATGATTACATAATTATATCTTCATATCTACACCGAAGCACTAGCAAACGTACCTAGTCAAGACTTCAAAAATATGAACCCCCTTATCAAAATCCTGCATACGCTACTGCTCAGGAATGTCATTGTTCCCTTGGAAACTATAGAAAAAGTCAATAAAAATATATTTAAAACAATTCTTTGCATTCATGCTTGTTTCGATATGGTTTATTATTCTTGCAGTGGACAAACTTTTGTTAGAAGCACTACATTTCTTATGGAGCACTATCAAACAATGTGGTGAATTTGAAAATATAAACTAGCGACATCTATTACTTACGAGTATGTCAAAATCGATAACTTGCTTGTTTTGATCAATAGTTTCGTTCTCACTAATTTGGATAAAACCACGGATCGAAACAACCTAGTAATCGATATGCACATATGCAATAAATGCCGCCAGTTGATATTTTTGAATTCACCATACTACTTGACACAATTTATCAATGAAATACAGTTATCCTAACCAGAGTTTGCCTATCGAAAGAAAAATAAATCGTATTCAAGCAAGTGTGAATGCAGATAACTGCTTTAAATGTATTTCCATCAACTTTTCCTTTAGTTTTCAAGGAGAAAAATGACATTTCCGAGACTATTTTCATTCATAAAAGCTTTTATAACTAATTAAGCATCCTCATTTTGAGAATACAACTGTTAAACATGTGCATTTGACAAACAAAACCATTTCAATGCAATGTAAACCGTCCTAGGCATTTTGTAGCGTCAATCATAAATATGCATTTGCAATGACCTATAACGTTTTGAAGGTAATTTGGAAATATACGAAAAATGCAAAATGAATGGTTTGAAAAGTAAGTAGTTTCATAGAAATATAACCAAAATATGTTAAATTGGTTGAAAAATTGACGAAACCTTTTGTAAAAAAATTCTGTAGTTACAATCATATATTTTTTCATCGAAAGTTGAGGATGTTTTACATCAACTGCTTTAGACATAACGTTTACAACATGGAAAAAATGAGTTAATAAATCAAAATTTAAATTCAATAAATTTAAAAAAAAATTTAAAACATTATAAAACTTTATTAAAATCCAATCCATTTTTACATTCTTTCTCACCGAAAATTACATTTTATGACATCTTTACATAAAAAAAATAGAATAATAAAAATTTTCACAATTAATATTAGCTGACAAATCAATCGTTTTTTTCACCCTGAAAGGTCGTGTAAAACAACCACTGTCAAAAAATTCAAATGCTTGGAGCTCGATAATACAACATTTCATTAAACTTTTCCACGACAATTTTGCAGCCACGAGTTCAAATTATCAGAAATGCGTTTGTGTTTGAAAATGTCCCAACAAACATAGCTTCTATAGCATAACAAAAAATTAGTATTTTTTCTCCTAATAAATATTTTTGGGCCAAAAATTAGTAATATTTTTTCATGACTACAAAAAAATCAATCAAAAACAAAAAAACATCATTAGTCACGATGACAAATACTATTTGATCTTTTTTTATTAACGGCATTGTTGTCATGTCAACCAAAACGTATTAACCATTACTTAATTTGGCAGATTTGCAGTAATTTTCATAAAACCGTTGTTTTTATTGTAATGAAAAAAAAAATGTTTTTTCAATCGAGTTTCCAGGTAATCATTGCTTTGAAAGATCAGATGTTTTGAAGATATCTTATTAAACAAAAAAATATAGTTTTTCGTGATTGGAAAACATATTCATACAAAAACAATAAACCATTAATATTTACAATGAATAATGGTTGACATGAATAATATTACCTAATTTCACTTACTGGTATGACGTGGTTATGGTATTGATCGAGGCGTATTATCACTTTTATAATTTGTTTGTATTTTCAATAAATTCAGTGTTGTTGTTTTTGTTTAATTTAATAAAAAAACTGCAAAAAAATAAAATTATATTTCTACAAATAAATGAATTGTCTAATTTGCACCTCTGTCAATCATTGGTTCACAAAATCAGATGTTTTAAGCTAACATCAAATAAAATGTCATAGCTTTTTATATATTCAAAATATGTTCACATACACTCCCGGCCACTTGAATAGGGACAAAAATAACAGCAACGGTTTCTCGAAACAGTTTTTGTCACTGTAGGACTTGAATCGATGTATTTATCGCCACAATTTGTACAACTTACACATAATTTAAAACCAATTCCTCGCTGTCCATATTGGCTAAATGATAAATCACCGTCACACTATTTACATTTCACATATTTTTGTAACTCAGAAAAAATCATGAAAAAATTCAAAATGCAATAACTTGATGTTATTTCACATTTCACGTCAAATGGGCTATCTTTGATTTTTTGCGAGGTTTTCTGAAGTTTTTCGGCCGATTTGCTAGTAGCTTCTTTATCTTCATCAAAAGAATATTGATTTCCTGAAAACTTTCGCTTTTTTGTCCTATTTTTACGCGTTTGGTTTGATCTACAGCCTTTGTTATCCCGTTGGCGTTTCATTTTTACCAAGCGCGTGAGGAAAAGATGGTTTCAATCTGACGATCACAGTGAGACTAACAACTTTGAAAATACAAGTTAGGCAAGTTTATGCTCTGGAATTCAATATAACGGTACTATTATACTTATTGTATTGTATCTCACAGCCATCTGTTCATAAATATAGAGCTAAAACAAAGGACAGAGCAGCTGCGCGAATATGTACAAAATACGTGAATTTTCGTGTGCGGAGCGCGCTCGCTTCAATCGAGCATAACTATTAGAAAAATGTTCGGATCGATCTGAAATTTTGACACAACATTCTTAAAACTCAAAATCGATTTTTTGAAAATTCTAATTAAGAATACCCCCTTAAAACATCTGATTTTGTGAACCAATGAATATGTACGCATAAAATGGTCATTTGTCAAATTTTAAAGTTCATTTATTGTAAGGGTTCGTAAGATTTCAGTTACTTCTTCCTCTATCTTAAGGAAGATTTTTTATGTTTAACATATAATCAGGCATCGAGTTTTTACTGCATGTCACATGTTGCTCTATGATCGACTTCAAAATAAGAAATGATTATTGGTAATGTTAATATAAAATAGCGCAAAAGTATGAAATTTTGGGCCCAACTATCATAAAATGGTCATCATGTTACAAAATCTAGTTCAGTCTGCGTAAAAACAACAATTGCATTCAATAATCCTTTAATCTCAATTTCGTTTGCATCTTTCAAGTGTCGATATAAGAATGACCACTCGAAAAAGCCTGTGGGACCACTTCTGAATGCTTCGCGTAAGGATTCAATCAGAATCTCTTCCATTAACTCCCTTGCCTTATTAATCGACGCTCGCAAAGTGATACGATTGATATTAACTGACTCCATTTTGTGATGAGTTCTCATCATTAGTAATACACAAAGCAAGATTATTTTCATCATTATTTTAATACAATATTTTTAATTGTTATGTAGATATAACTGGAAAGTTGTTCGTGGGGACTTCAAGCGACGCATCTCGCAGCTTGTTAACTTCCCACTTCCATATGGGAAGTTATTGTAATGGGGTCGATTTTGCGAATCCCAAATTTTGACATATCTCCACGGTTTAAGGTCTCTAGAATCCAAATCCATCGTTTTTAGAGAGATGAACTATTTTTCGTCTCGATTATCTCGAGAACCAAAGATCATATTGATGGGGGACTGGTTTCATTCGACGCGTAATTACGTAGCTTAAAACTGAATGACTTTTCATTAAAATCGGTTAAGCTGTTTTTTTTATTTAGAATGAAAAAACTGAAAAACAACTAAAAATTGCTCATTTTGAAACTGTTGAAACGCACTTTTAACTCGAGCAGATCTCAAATACCTTCATAGTAATATTATTATTATAATTGTGTGTTTTAGCAAAATTTTGATCAATGTTGTAAAAAAATTATTTAAAAATAAATCAAGATTAATTTACATAACTCCAAACTTATATTATGTAGTTTGGTATGTGTAACGCTAATGCAGATAATAATTGAATATTGTTATAAATATTTTAAAATTGTTAATAACAATCAAATATTATTAGTTGTAATTTGATATTGTAAATATGAACACAATTATAGCAATTCAGTAACGATCAAACAGTTTTAATAACGAATGATTAATATTTATAATAATTAAATACCCTCAATAATGGTCGTGGATTCCGGGGCCTAGATGGAGGACGAGGAGAGTGACAAGGAGGGTGGCGAGGAAGATAGCGAGAACGAGATTGCCGAGGCTTTGGTAGAGGACGACCAGGTGGGGGAGGCGTCTTCCTCTACCAAAGCTTTTATGGTTAGATAAAAAATAAATAAAAACAATAAAAGTAATTATAATAATCTAGAAAAATAATTATTAATAAAAGTGATTATTAATAATGGTAATTAATAATAAAAACAAATTATAGCTTCTTTATTCACCCCACTGGGAAGTTAGTCGTGTGGGCCTCAAGGGTCGCACTTAGACCACATTTTACAAAATTAAAATCGGATTATTATGGCGGCCTCAGCATTTTTTTGTAATTATTTTAGTTAATTTTACTGATGAATCGGGAAATATTCTTCAAAGTAATACGGCTGCATATAGCAATAAATTTATCGAAGTTTCAATGTTGCTTAGCCGAATAGTATCAACTGAAACCGACTACAATTAATTTATTTAAATTATTCCACCCGCTCAAACTCAACGAAAGTTCACGAGTTCGAGCCTCGAAATTTGACGTTACTTTCGCACGACGTAAATGTCACTTGTCAAATATGTTCCTTGCAAAGCAGTTTTTGTTGGAGCTGTAACGTGAAAGCGCATTCGTGTAAATTCCTCTCTCCGCGAGCGTGAAAAGTGAGAAAGGTGTATAGCGAAGTGATTGATAGAAGATTTTTCATTCATTCATAGATTTTCCGCGACTCGATTCGGCGAGTGTGTCGCGCAATTTTTTCGCGTTTCCCTCCTGTGCGGGGCGTTTCTGCGACGGCATCACAACAGTTCGCGGCCTCCACAATAGTCTTTGCACCGAGAAACAATGGTGTGCATCTAATTGCTCGAATTACTTCCGATCCCGCGACTGTTTGGTCTCGCGAGTCAATTTGGGTGGATGTGAAAAGTGCTTGTTTCCCCAGAGTGCCCGAAAATCGCATGCATGCCGAATCTGATCTAGCGGCTGGCACTGGCGAGCAGTGTTTTTAGTGAGGGCGGTGGCGCCTTCGGTGCTGATTTGCGTGTCTCGTGCGAAATGCTGGACGCATCCCGCCCAGTGCATGCAACAGCGTGAACGCTAAAGGAAGCGCCGCGACTTGTGAATGTGAAAGGACTAGTGGGAGACGCGAACGACGCAGTGCAATAGCCACCACACCCGGGAGCATGGATAAGTTCACGAAAGGGGACAAGAACGCGAGCGGCATGAAGCCGGTGCCCATGAAGCTGTTCGCCGCCTGGGAAGTGGACCGCACCCCGCCGAACTGCATACCAAGGTAGAGGTCATTGCTTCTTGCTTCTTCGCGCTTTAGATTCCAGCTAAATCGGTGCATCTCGAGGCGCCCTGGGCCTATTTCTGGGACGCATCCATGTGGCGACGTGCGCTGCAGCAGTGTCGACAGTGGCAGGATTTCTAAAATCGTCGGTGTTTTGCATCTGCGCTTGGCGAGTCCTGCTCCCGACGCAGGACTCCCTTCCCTAGCTTCTCTCGAGAATGTCCAAAATAACACTGCAGGAACAAAGGCATACGAAAGAAGTGGAAAGTTGTTTGGAATCTTGGGTACCCAAGAATTCGACATCACCAGAATCAGGACCTCTTGATCGATTGTCGTGAGAACTCGCGACCAAGAAGAATATCCAATACTTGACTGAATCAATTCTAATGTGATCCGGCAGCTGCAATCCAGCGACAGGCACGCACTGTTCATGTGTGACTCACCGAAGCCGCCACTAGCGGCTAGAAATTCTATTGCCAGGTCCCACATGTACGTGTGAGATAGGTTCGGAATGGGTGAATCACAGCGTGTATGGGGAATCGACGTCTATTTAATTATAATTGAACTAGTGCCCAACCGGCAATAGAAAGCATACTTAACGGCCTGACCTTTTGCACTTATTCTGATTCAAAGCGTTGGATATTCATTGGCTTCCAGGTGGCATCTGTTGCCCAAGGAGCTGTAAACACTTCGACCCGGTGTCGGCAAACATTGAAGTTTTGTTGCTCCCACTTTTAGAACTTCGTGGAATAATTATATAAAATCCGATTTAATCTTAAGACGAAGCTGCAATCGCCGAAAAGTGCGGAAATGAGCAAAGCCGAACAGTCCTTTCAGGGAAATAACAATTTACTGGATCTTTTTCGAACCAGCCTCACAAATCCTCGAAAACGTCTCATTAATCGAACTACGTGAAAATCGCGTAGAACAACATCTTCCTAATTTTACAATTGGGAGATTTTGGCTTTAAACGAATTCCAAACTAAAATACTGTTAGATTATTTTTCTGCCGACACCCATTTGAGTCACCAGAAAACGGCACTAGTTTTTATAGACAATTTTTTCGCCGTTTGGAGGTGAAAATTTCAAAAGATATCGGATTGGCTCTTGCTTCTCGGCATGTAGGAATTTTACCGACTAGAACCATTTCCGCATCCTACAAACCTCTCATATCGCTCATTGCCTGCAATGTCCGTGTGCAATGTATTCTCTGAATGCTTTTTTACAGGTATTTACTTAGTAGTACGTAGATGTATATCGGTATAAGAGATGGTACCAGGATCTCAATAATTCTTATTCAGTAGTGTTCAAGATTTCCAATTTTGTTTCTTCGTAGCAGAATAAACTTTAGCGTTTTTATTTATCAATTTGTAAAATTTTGAAGAATTTTATGTTATACGCTTCTCTTATTGTGAAATTAGCTGTGGCGTTAATCGGATCCCTCTCCAGACGCTCCGTCCTAGCGATTTTTATCAAAATATCATTCGCGTTACTCATATTATAGTCGTTTCCCCTATTTTTATCTTGGTTCTTTATTTTCATTTCTTCATGGTGTGAATCATTATAAAGAAATTTTCCTTTTTCCATGTAAATTATATACACAGTCTAGCCATAAATACTGTCATTAGCCTATAAAATGAGAAATTATGCTCCCAGAAAGTTGGTAACACTGTCTATGTAATCCCACATGTCTGTGCTATTGAAAAAACAACGCATCTGGTTTAGTTGTTACATTGTATACCCATGGAGTGGAGCGATTATCACGTGCGCGTTACTGTCATCGGTTTGATTAAGGCACGACGACACGACGAAGCAGATTACCACCCTATTCGCGCCGCTTAAAGTTGGCGAACGGTTTATATACCGCACTATTCAACGTTATAAGACTACTGGCGATGTAGTAGACCGTATTAGAACCGGCAGACCACATTCTGTACGTGTTAAAAAACATCGAAGCGGTGCGCTCGAGAATCAATCGAAATGCTTTGCGCAAGCAGAAAATCATGTCTCGAGAGATGAAAATATCACCAAGGACGGTTTCTCGTATTCTTCGTGATGATTTTGGCATGAGGGCTTACAAAAGATGTACCAGTCACCTTCTAACTGAGAAATTAAAAGCAATTAGGCGCGAAAGATCGAAAAAGCTGTTGCGCTTGTACGGCAAAAATCGATACAAAAATATCCTATTCACAGACGAGCAAATTTTTACCATCGAAGAAAAGTTCAACAAACAGAATGATACGGTGTATGCCAGAACGTCGTATGAAGCGAAGGATAAGGTTCCAAGGGTCCAGAGAGGTCATCATCCCACTTCTGTGATGGTTTGGTGGGGAGTGTCATATCACGGCGTCACACCAATTCATTTTTGCGAAACAGGAGTGAAAACATCGACCAAAGTGTACCAAGAAGGTGTTCTAGAAAACGTAGTCAAGGCTCTGAGCGATGATTTATTCGACGGAATCGATTGGGTGTTTCAACAGGACTCTGCCCCGGCGTTCGAAGCCAAGACAAATCAAGCGTGGCTTGAGAACAGCGTTCCATGCTTTATTGCTCATCAAGATTGGCCGTCCGGATCTAAGCCCCCTGGACTATGGGCTGTGGAATATCCTCGAAGAGAAGGCTTGTAAGAAGCGCCATACCAATTTGAAGGCTTTGAAACAAAGTATTGTGGAAGCTGCTGCCGAAATTCCGATAGAAACGATACGTACATACATTGATGACTTTCCAAAACGACTTAAACTCTGTATCGATAACAATGGCGGTCATTTCGAAAAACTATTAGTGCATTCGATTTCTATTTTCCTATATTTTAAAATAAATTTTTATTCGATTTTCTATCCCTTATAGTTTTTGAGCTATGAACACTGAAACTACTGACAGTATTTATGGCTACACTGTGTACTTTAGATGTAGCGTCATTCTTTGCAAATTGTATATGGTGTTGTATGCTTTGGCTAGTAGCCGTGATATGGTCATAAAGCTATTTTTCGTTTTCTGACTCCAAATTATGATCCCGTAGGTAATTCTCAAACGTACATACTTATATATGCAATTTTAATTTATATTTTATTTCTAACTGAGAAATAGCTGCAACGATTAAGCAGACCAACGATAACTGCTATTTGTTTCCTCCGGTCATTTATTATTATTCATTTTAAGTCCTCCTCTCTTCTAAAACTGATACCAATGTATGAATTTTATAAACATTTAATAGTGAGCTGTGTAAATCAGGCTAAAAATTTATTTTTTTATGAAAAATCCTAATTTTTCGCACTTTCTTTTATTAAATTAAAAAAAAACAGCTGAAACGATTTTTTTATAAAGTTAAAAACAGCACAAAAATGCTAGTACACGTCGATTGACACCTTAATGTTGCAAATATCATATTTGGTTCGTGAGATATATTGAATCATAAAAATGACCTTGAAAATCATGATGACATTTAATGATTTGGTATGTTTAATTTAATTTTTTACGTAACCATGAAAAAAAGTTTTGCTGGTTTTCTTACAAAAACTGTTTGGAGTATATAAATTTTATATACATAAATACTGGGTGCTGCGAATCAGGGTAAAAACTTATTGTTTATGGGAAAAAAAACCTAATTTTTAGCACTTTTTTTTAATAAGTTAAAAAACGGTTCAAACGATTTTTTAAAAAATTTGATAGAATCACACAAATATTAATACGCGTCGATTGACACCTTAACTATGCAAATCGTATGTTTGATTCAGGAGATATAACGCATGACAGAAATAACCTTCAAGGGGTCAAAACAACCCCCCCCCCACCCGAAGTGTCCCAAAAACTAATCAGCTCTTAATATTGCAAAGACGCTTCGATTGACACCTCAACAAAGTTGATACGACGATATTTACGTGAGTTATGCTCGTAGAAAAAAGTGTCCACGAACGCACGTACGTACGTACACACACACATCCATACTTTTTCTCTAAAAACACTTTATATATACTCTATAGACCTTAAAACGTGATGAAATGTTGAAAATTTCAATTTCGATTTTCGAGGCGATTACAAGAACTTCCCATATACTGGGAAATTAACAAGCCGTGAGGTGCGACCCTTGAGGTCCACACGGTTAACTTCTCTGTAATATCTACATAAATATTAAAAATATTATACGCAATACTGTTACACACTCATAAAAGTTATTGGAGTGACTTAATATTAATCGGAACGTCTACGCGAGCGTCAATTGATAACGTAAGGATTTTGGTGGATTGGTTTGATTGAATATTCACGCGGATCAATCGGAGGAGGGACAGGTTGCAATTATTATTTTAACTTCCCAGTATATGGGAAGTTCTTGTAATCGCCTCGAAAATCGAAATTGAAATTTTCAACTTTTCTTTACGTTTTGAGGTCTATAGAGTATATATAAAGTGTTTTTAGAAAGGGAGATGTATGTGTGTGTGTACGTACGTACGTACGTACGTCTGTACGTTCGTGGACAGTTTTTTCTACGAGCATAACTCACGTAAATCCAATCGACTTGGTTGAGGTGTCAATCGAAGCGTCTTTGCAATCTTAAGAGCTGATTAGTTTTTGGAAAACTTCGGTCGGGGGGCTTTGGTGTTTTGCCCGTTTGAAGGTCATTTCTGTCAGGCGCTATATCTCGCGAACCAAACTAACGATTTTTTTGAACAAGGTACCAATCGACGCGTATTAACGTTTGTGTTATTCTATCAAATTTTGAAAAAAATTCTTGGAGCGGTTTTCAATTTTTTTAAAAAAAAGTGCAAAAAATTAGGTTTTTTGTAAAACAGTAAATTTTTAACCTTATTGTCAAGTCTAAGTAATCAATGTTTATAGAATTTATGTACTCCAAACAATGTTCGCAAAAACGTCATCAAAACTTTTTCTCATGATTACGTAAAAAAATAAATTAAAAATTAAAAATCATTAAAAGTCATCATGATTTTCAAGGTCATTTTTATAATTCACTATATCTCACGAACCAGATATAATATTTGCATCATTAAGGTGTCACTTGACTTGTATTAACATCTTTGTGAAGTTTTTAACATTATAAAAATCGTTCAGCCATTTTTTTAATTTAACAGAAGAAAATGCGAAAAATTATAGTTTTTTTCCATAGAAAATATTTTTTAACTTGATTTGCACAGCACAGTGATCCAGTTTATAAAATTTATACATTCTTATCAGTTTTTGGAGAGAAACCGGCAAAATTTTATTCCACGATTATGAAAAAAACTAAATTAAAAATAAAAAATCATTCAAAGTTACCATGTAAAGAGGGTTCATTAGAGTGCTATTACTTTATATCTTTTATTCTAAAAAAATTGTTGCAAATTCAATCAAAGTTTTAAGATATTTGCATAATTTGAGCAGATTTTTAATAGTTTTTAAAGTCTTTCCCGACCGAAGTATCCCAAAAACTAATCCGCTCTTAACATTGCAAAGACGCTTCGATTAACACCTCAGTCGATACGACTTTGTTTACTTGAGTTATGCTCGTAGAAAAAACTGTCCACGAACGTACGTACACACACATACATCTCTTTTTCTAAAAACTATTTAAATATACTCTAAAGACCTCAAAATGTAAAGAAAAGTCGAAAATTTCAATTTCGATTTTCGAGGCGATTACAAGAACTTCCCATATACTGGAAAGTTAAAAACTATCCACACGATCGGAAAAATGCATAGCCAAGCAGGGGAACTATATATATGTAATGTAGATAAGTGACGGAAAAGGTTTTTATTTTGTAAATGTAAAGTAAATTTTTTAAAGCAAACGGTTCGCTTATATTGGAATATCCCTCGTATCATTTATAATACGATTATCGTTGAAAAATTGAGCCCCAAAAATATAAGAGCCAATTCGACAGATCAGATATATTTTCACTTAAATGTAGTTGATATTGTTTTTCACTTATCTGCTTTACAAACAATTGAACAAATAAAGCTGTTACTTAAAACAATTTTGCATAAGCTAACAATCAATTTCAGACTTATTCAACTAACGCAAATGAAAAATATATTTTGTACCGAAAAGAAAACATCCGTTTTTTCTTGTATCGTATAGGAAATATAACACCTGACTTAAATTGTAGAAAAATAAATAGAAGCTATTTATCTTTGCATCACTTTTTTATATACATAGATAGCTTGTTTACACCAATCACCACCAATTGAGCTCATAAAAACACATCTATATTTAATCCCAACAATGTTTTTTATCAAAAAGCTGCTTCTATAATGATAATATGCTTATTTAGCAAATAAAAGCAGCTTGATATTCTCGCGCCAGTGTATCCATTATTTTCTCAACTGGTGATGCTAACATAATTTAAAAGATACAAAAGAAGTAGATTTCAAAATGTTGTAATACTTTGACTAAAGGTTTACTGAATCGAAAAAAGTATCTTCAAATGGGCATCAGATAACCTGGAGGGTCAATCCATTTACTACCTACACTAATGATTTGTTTCTACCTGTCCGGATTTCTATGGCGACTACTGTTCTACTATTTTCCAAAAATCTTCAACACCAACACGTAAACGCTTTCATACTCAGAAGTTACATTTTTTTCTTACATTGATTTGTTTGGTTTTGAATCAGGGTTCAATTCAGTTTATTTGCTTCCATACAAGCTTTACCTTTCTTTTCCCTTTTGTTTCTTTTAATCGACTCAGGCGTATAGATTCAAAGAATGAAATATTAATGAAAAGTCAGCGTCAGTGGCGACAACACTTGTAGTTTCTGTTTTTTATCAGATTTTTGAGAGATAGCCTACTCTTTTTGGAGTCTTTCGTAGTAAATTCTTCTTCTTGAGCTCACTAAACCCGATATATTCAAGAATACATGAGATCCTTTCATATGCGCTCGAAAATTTCCCAAAAATATTCTTTTCTAAGCCTACTGCCCACCCATTTGTGTATTCATTATACACAACAATGATCTGCTCCTAGAAACTTAGACTTGATCAAATACACACTGTCTAAAAACTTTAAAATGTCTGTGAGGTGATTTAGAGTTTTTATTTTTGGATACATTTTCAAGTCAAATAAATGTTTTTCCAAGTCTAATTAACACTTTTGCAAGTCAAATTAACGTTCCTACAAATCGAACTACCGTTAATATTTTTAGGGTAACATTTGTTTTGTTTAAGGAATCGTTAGATTCACAAGAAAAGGCGTTCATTTGACTTCGAAAAGTGTTAATTTGAGTTGGATAAGTGTTAATTTGGCTTGAAAAAGCAATAATTAACCATCAATTTCATTTCAGATGCTCCGATTTTTTATGAAAACTGTAGAATGACCTTTTATAAAAAAATAAGTACCACCAGTCTTCTTCCAGTACTCCATGAAAGAATTTAGTTTATTTTCACTTTAATATATACTTGAACAAATTGACGCTGCTTCAACTTACCACTGGATGGATGTTGATGGAATGGAAGGAAAGTGGACTATCGAACATTTGTCAATTTCGACTGCAGCAGTTGGTGGTAAAACTTGAAAACACCCCATCCATGTTTCGTTCATCAAATCTTCATTCAGTGGACTTCGTTGTAAATATTTCATGATGATGCGTTTGCAATTACCACTAATCACTTTTACCCCAATTCACCCTACCAGAATAGATGAAACTCATGATATAGACAAGCGCCACCCAAATGTTGTAAAGCAATTTTTTTTCTTGTCCTTTCTTCTATTCTACGTTTCAACAATGCGTGTACATAATCATAAAGAAAGGATGTTATCAGTGAAATCCGTTCACATTCATTAACTTTCATGTTTGTAGTCTGTGCGAAAGTTTCATCATATGATTTGCCTATCTTTCATACTACAAAAGTAATTTTATATTTCTCATACCAGTCACGGGGACATAAAGTGAACTCACCAAGTCGGAGAGCTCTTTTTGTCAGGCCATAAAATGTAAGTTTGTAGTAGGAACTTCTTTTGAGCGACCATTGACTTAACATTCATGGTTTAATTCTTTTCAGTGGAAGTTGTAGTGGATTTGAATTAGACTGAATTTTTTTCAAGATATCTGAAAAATAAAAGCAATATTTTTATTTGAAATTGGAGAGATTGGTTGTTGAATTTGAAGAAATTGAAATTTGAATGTGCGCTTTAGACGTGATACTATCAATAGGTTACATTTCCAACGAGTGATAAGCCTCTACGAGAAGGTATCTGCTTCTAGGAAATTTTTCTGATTGCTGATTGGCTTATTAACTTTCCAGTATATGGGAAGTTCTTGTAATCGCCTCGAAAATCGAAATAGAAATTTTCAACATTTCTTCACGTTTTGAGGTCTATAGAGTATATAACAAGCCGCGAGGTGCGACCCTTGAGGTCCACACGGTCAACTTCCCAGTAATATCTACATAAACATCAACAACATTACAACAATGAGAGGTATTCATAGCAGTAAAAGGAATGAGTTAATATGAATCATATCGTCTACGGGAGGGTTTTTGGTCGATGAGGACAGATTGAATATTCACGCGGATCAATCGGTAGTGGGCCTTTTTGGTCTGGAAAATTTTTGTTGGTTTTCAAAATTTAAGCTTTTTTTTAATTAAAAGACTATAAAAACTATCAAAAATCTGCTCAAACTATGCAAATATTTTAAACCTTTGATTGAATTTACAACATTTTTTTAGAATAAAAGATATAAAGTAATTGCATTCGTATGAACCCTCTTTAAATGGTAACTTTGAATGATTTTTTTTATTTTTTATTTAGTTTTTTTTCATAATCATGAAAGAAAATTTTGCCGGTGTCTCTTCAAAAACTGATAAGAATGTATAAATTTTATAAACTGGTATCACTGTGCTGTGCAAATCAAGTTAAAAAAATATTTTTTATGAAAAAAAACATAATTTTTCGCATTTTCATCTATTAAATAAAAAAAGAGGCTGAAACGAATTTGTATAATGTTAAAAACTTCACAAAGATGTTAATATACGTCAACTGACACCTTAATGATGCAAATATTATATCTGGTTCGTGAGATATAGTGAATGATAAAAATGACCTTGAAAATCATGATGACTTTTAATGATTTTTTATTTTTAATTTAATTTTTTACGTAGTCATGAGAAAAAGTTTTGATGTTGTTTCTACAGACATTGTTTGTGCGATCCACAAAGGAAAACGGTTGACGCTACTCAACGCTGATCAAGGAAACGGCTATTCGTGGTTATTCAAATACTTGAACTAGAAAATAATTAGAAAATTAGAAAATAAGATACCTTTAACATAGAATAAAGCACCAATTAAAAACTAAGTGATATAATAAACAAGTAGGGATAAAAGTTTAATAGATAGAGATATAATTTACAAATAAGGAAGGATGTAATTAAAGAGTAAAGATATAAATAAGGACAAGATGCCTGGAGAGAATCAGTCGTGAAAACATCACTGAAGAAGGCTGCAAGTAGTAGCCGAAAAATATATATTTGAAAATAAAATAAAATTTGGTAAAAGAAAAACTCACGACTTGTATTATTACTCCAAACAGTTTTTGTTCAAAAACCAACAAAATTTTCTCTCATGATTACAAAAAAAATTAATTAAAAATCAAAAATCATTAAAAGTCGCCATGTAAAAAGTGTTCATATGAATGATTTTATCCGACTACTCTTATTCTGAAGACATTGTTGTTAAGCCAATCACAGTTTATTAATATTTGCATAATTTAAGCAGATTTTTAATAGTCTTCATAGCACCGTGTTTTAATTTTTATATCAAAACTGCTTAAATTTTGAAAATCAAAAAAAATTAATCAAATTTGCATTTGTAGCAATGAACGCTTTGAATGGTAAAATGTTTCGTAGTCAATACTTTGCTAGATCATATGCTATAAAAAAAGCTGTCATCAATATGAAAATAACAAATAACGTAGAACCCCCCTCCCCCCCATTGATCCGCGTGAATATTCAATCAAATCAATCTGTCACCATCGACCAAAAACCTTACGTAATCAATTGACGCTCCCGTAGATGATACGATTAATATTAAGTCATTCCAGTTACTGTTATGAGAGGTACATTATTATTATTTAAAGTAGTATTATTTTCATAATTATTATTTTGTTTAGTATTTTTAATATTTATGTAAATATTACTGGGAAGTTGACCGTGTGGTCCTCAAGGGTCGCACCTCGCGGCTTGTTTTTTTTGTAATCATGAGAAAAAATTTTGATGGCGTTTTTTAAAATCTTTTTGGAGTATATAAATTATATAAAGATTTATTATTTGGACTTGACAATAAGGTTAAAAATTTATTGTTTTTGAAAAAATCACAATTTTTTGCACTTTTTTTTTAAAATTAAAAAACGGCTCCAACGATTTTTTTCAAAATTTGACAGATTCACATAAATGCTAATACGCGTCGATTGAAACCTTAACCATGCAAATCGTATGTTGGGTTCGCGCGATATGTATAATGCGCGACAGAAATGACCTTGAAAATCATGATGCCTGTTGATGATTTTTTATTTTTTATTTAATTTTTTACGTAATCATGAGGAAAAGTTTTTATGTTGTTTTTACAAGCACTGCTTGAAGTATATAAATTTTATAAAAATTGAACACTGTCTTTCGTAAATCAGGTTAAAAATTTATTGTTTATAAAAAAAAACCCTTTTTTTTTGCCCTTTTTTTCTTAAATTAAAAAACGGCTCCAACGATTGTTTTTAAAATTTGATAGATTAGCACAAATGCTAATACGAATCGATTGACATTTTAATCATGCAAATCGACCAAGTCGATCGGACTTTGTTTACGTGAGTTATGCTCGTAGAAAAAAGTGTCCACGAACGTACAGACGTACGTACGTACGTACACACACACACACACATACGTCTCCCTTTCTAAAAACACTTTATATATACCGTAAGACCTCAAAACGTAAAGAAAAGTAGAAAATTTCAATTTCGATTTTCGAGGCGATTAAAAGAGTTTTTAGAAAGGGAGATGTATGTGTGTGTGTGTACGTACGTCTGTACGTTCGTGGACAGTTTTTTCTACGAGCAGAACTCACGTAATTCTACCGAGTTTCTAAAAAATTTCTTAGAGCGGTTTTTTAATTTTTTTAAAAAAAGTGCAAAAAATTGGTTTTTTTGAAAAACAATAAATTTTTAACCTTATTTTCAAGTCCAAGTAATCAATGTTTATATAATTTATATACTCCAAACAGTTTTTCTAAAAGTGTCATCACAATTATTTCTCATGATTACCAAAAAAAATCAAATAAAAAATCAAAAATCATTAGCAGTCATCATGTTCTTCAAGGTCATTTCAGTCATGCGTTATATCTCGCGAACAAAACATACGATTTGCATCGTTTAGGTGTCAATGGACGCGTATTACCATTTTTCTGAATCGGTCGAATTTTCAAAAAAATCGTTGGAGTAATTTTTTTTAATTTAAGGAAAAAAAGCAAAAAATTAGGTTTTTTCATAAACAATAAATTTTTAGCCTGATTTGCGAAATATAGTAATCAATGTTTATAAAATTTATATACTCCAAACAATGTTTGTAGAAACACTACCAAAACCTTTTCTCACGAATACGTAAAAAATTGAATAAAAAATTAAAAATCATTAAAAGTCATCATGATTTTGAAGGTCATTTTTATCATTCACTATATCTCACGAACCAGATATAATATTTGCATCATTAAGGTGTCGGTTGACGTGTATTAACCTCTTTGTGAAGTTTTTAACATTATAAAAATTCGTTTCAGCCGTTTTTTTTAATTTAACAGAAGAAAATGCGAAAAATTGTGGTTTTTTTTCCATAAAAATATTTTTTTTACTTGATTTGCACAGCACAGTGGTACCATTTTATAAAATTTATACGTTCTTATCAATTTTTGAAGAGAAACCAGCAAAACTTTCTTCCATGATTATGAAAAAAACTAAATTAAAAATAAAAAATCAGCCAAAGTTACCATGTAAAGAGGGTTCATACGAATGATATTACTTTAAATCTTTTATTTTAAAAAAATTGTTGTAAATTCAATCAAAGTTTTAAAATATTTGCATAATTTGAGCAGACTTTTAATAGTTTTTATAGTCTTTTAATTAAAAAAACTGCTTAAATTTTGAAAAGCAACAAAATTTCAATCAAATTTGCATTTGCGGTATCAACGCTTTGAATGGTAAAATGTTTTGTAGTCAATACTTTGCAAGATCATATGCTTTGAAAAGCTTTCATCGAATAAAAAATTGTAGTTTTTAGTAGATTCATTCTTCAGTAATCGTAAGATTTCAATAACCATCATCATTTGTAATACATTTTACTGTTTACATGCAATTGAACCTATTTTTGACTGCATATACAAAATTTTTCAAGACCAATGATTTATCCGCGTGAATATTCAATCTGTCCTCATCGACCAAAAACCTTACGTAATCAATGGACCCTCCCGTAGACGATATGATTCATATTAACTCAATCCTGTTTCTGCTATGAATACCTCTCATTGTTATTACTTAAAGTAGTATTATTTCCAGATTTATTATTGTGTTTAATGTTGTTGATGTTTATGTAGATATTACTGGGAAGTTGACCGTGTCGACTTCAAGGGTCGCACCTCGCGGCTTGTTTCTTTTAGACCTTAGTATACTAACCATATGCCGTCATAAAGTAGTAAGAATCAATTGTGACATTCTAGTTGTTCTAAGAAATATAATTTCTATTCGAACGGTAATTTTTCGCAAGATTCAAATATATTTCTTCTCCACTTCAAACCTTCCAAAGAAGTAAAATCGCCATAAAACCGTCAATTTCTTTAAACAGATCTACTCATTTTAGTTGAATGATGCCTTATTAACAAAATCATTCTTAATTTTAGAAATTTCTTTAAATTTATTCGCTTTCAAGCTTACACATCATTTTCACATTCACGAAAATGCATTCGCGGCTCAAATTAATAATCCACAAATCTGCATGATATAAAAAATCAATTCAACGGAATCAACAGGTTCCTTCATGTTCACCAAACTTGATCATATTATTATTCACATTTTTTTAAAGTGGAATTCAACGTCTTTTGCGATCAGCCTATCAAAAAGAATATTAACATTCTGTTCATTTCAACAAATATTTATGAGACTCAAAAATGATGCTTTCCGTCTATTCCGCATACCGAAGAAATAATTAAACGCCATCAGCGTTGCATTAAAAAGAAACTTTCTTCAATAAAATCTAACAAATTATAAACTGAAATTCGCAAAATTAATTCTGTTATGTTAAAGATATTGCAATGAATGCAATCAAAGTTGAATTTTAAAGAATCAGATACAGAAATGGGTTCTTTGTCGACAAAATCCTTTTATTTTTACCAAAAGCGCGATGAATAATGGATGATGATTTTGCTGTGGCGCAAAATCTGAACATTTCATTGAGCCTCAAATTTTCAGTTTTTTTACACTGTGTCTCACCATTTTTGGATCGTAGTGAACACACTACGGTGCGGAAAATATTCCCCAAAGTGGAACTTAATTGAGTAATTGCAATGCAAGCATCATAAAAACATCAAATATAAAATTAATTGGCGACTTTTTATGGTGGGTCATAAAATGAGGTGGCGGCTTCAATATAAAACTTAGCTTACGAGTAAAAATAAAAAGCGAATCTTTTAATTTTAAACTCCAAACCTAGTATTTCTTATCAGTCAATATGCAATGCAAATGTAGGTTTATTAGTGTTTTGTCCATAAATATTTTATGTCCAAATAAATTTAGATTATTTTTGTGGGAAGCCCAATATGAAATGACTGTGTCGTGTGTGATATTTGTGCCATTGATTTTGGAGTGTTTTTGGATCAGTAAACTGAATTTCATAATCTGAGATGAATAGATCGTAGGACAATCTACCCAAAAACATACGCTGTTCAGATTTGGAAATTGTTTTAAATTATTCAACTTCGAAATTTTACCAATCAACTCGAATATCTTCAAATTGTTCATGCTTTAATATTTACGATATAAACTGTGCACAATTTTTTTTGCGTTAAATGCTTGGCTAGTTCATTTAATAACGCCAACTATTTAATCTTGAATTTCCTTTTGAAAATATTATCGGCGAACAAAGCCACAATATTGTGACTCACTTCCTGAATTATTCATAAATTCTGTTTTGTTGAAATATATGAAAAAGATTCATACGTAACAAAAAAAGTCATTCTTTCATGCTGTAACACATTCAGTGCATTGTGTTTGGTGGTGATCGTTTACTCAAAAAACTTATGTTTATGAATATCAAAAGCAATTAGCAGCAATACTCCATTGTTGTTATTGGTGAAGTTATCAGTTTCTTCTGAATTTTTTTTGTAAGGTGTAAGAAAATGAGTATGTAATGATAAACGTGTTGTTGAAAGTGTCGCAAAGACAAACGAGTCTATCATTTTATCGAAGATGACTGTCCTAGCAGTAGTGTTATTGTACTTTACTGGGCAATAGTATTTTTTTTGTATTTAAATGAAATGAATTTTCTACAATCTCACAAGGCAATATTATGAAAATTGATCTCTAAAAATATATTTAATGTCGTAATTTTTTTATTTTAAATAAGAACCAAAACAAAAACAATTAGACGCTCCAACTCGCGATGAAATTTCTACATAAAAATAGCAGCCAAATATTTCTATTAAAAATATTCACAGGCATCCCTTTTGAAGGCCATAAAATGCTAAACAACAATATGCTAAACTATTCGCAAATCTTTACACATATATTTCAAAATAGCGTTTTTACACAAACCCAAAACTCACTATACTGCCACAAAATTCACAGCTTGGAAAATATTTTATTAATATCCACTTGCTATGAAGTTTTTGCTAAAATTAAAAAAAATGCATACATTCAAATTTTAAAAGAAAAATATTAACTATCAAAAATATATTGCAAAGAATTCATAAAAATTTAATAAATACATATGCCAGTGAAGTGTTACCGTGAAACATATAATTTTTTTAAAAAAAAGTTGATGCAACATATTTCTACACAAAGCGAACATTAGACGTAAAATTTCAATTAAAAATCTTGGCTATAAAATTTTATCAAACAATTTTCGTTCACAAAGAAACATAAAAGTATTCAAATGAAAAGTTGTCCTATTAATGAACAAATTCAAGGAAGTAGATTTCGTGACTGGGCGCTATTTTTACGAGAAAAAATATTATTAGAGAAAAATTCATGCGGAAATGATGATTTATTACACGTTCAAATGTGTATAAAAACAAAATTGTGTCAAATCATCATCTTTTTAAACCACATTCTACGTACAAGGCAAGCGTACGGATAATAATTCGATCCCAACTGCAATTGCTGGATATTATGGCGCGGGGAATTGATAGCACCTAAGAAATGTTAATGGACCTTGAATCAGCAGCTAAAGAAGTTGAGTTGAGAACTAATGAAAACAAGGCCAAATACATGACCCAAACGAGAAAAAAGACGCCAACCACCCGGAATATGACGATGGACAACTACAGTTTAGAAACTGTTGACTCATTTGTACATCTTGATGATCACTTTTCTGAAAAGGGTAATGAAAATGTCGAAATCGAACGACGAATTACTATGACCAATAAGTGTAGTTTGAATAATTAAATTGAATACGAAAATTTAGCTGCATGTCTGTTCGACATAATTGCACGAGTGTGAAACGTGACTCCTGACACAGGGCCAAAAACAACAATTGAACTTTTGAGTTTGTCATGCTAAGATGTATTCTAGAGCCTATAAAGAAAGTTGTTACAACCGTGATTTACACGTATTTATTGACGATCCAGCGATATCGATCCTGACGAAGCCGCCCAGATTTCAATGGACCATTCATGAAGAGGCATGGTATGAAAGTCCGAGCAACCAGCAACTGCTCGCCACGAAAGCATTGAAAGGATTCAGTGGATGGAGATAGTAAAAAACTCAGTGGACTCAGAGAGTAAATCACTAATCTGATACTCGAACTGAAGGACGCAATCATTGAACCGAGAGAGCTGGAAGCAGTATCTTCAGGAGAACAAGACTGGATTGGGTGATCACCTCTACTGCTGAGTAGCATCCCGTCATTATCTGAAACAGATTCGAACCACGACTTACTATAAGGATATCTGACGCTTTTGCTACTAGGTAAACTACTCATCCACATTAAATTTTCGCAGAAACTTAAAAGAAACGGACTGCGAAAGATGATAAGTTTAATTACTGACATATTTAATGCTGGTAAAATCATAGTCATAAGTAATAAGTTCAGAATTTGATAGGATTTTCGGATTTATCAATTGAACCTAAGAGGACAATGTAATAAAAACGTCTGCCTCCTTTTGTGCTAATGCTTCTCGCGGATTAAATTTGGCCCGATCCTTGTTAATGGATTTAAAGTTAACTCATTCCAATTACAGGGCCTCGGATATGAGTCCTGTATTGAATAAGCATGGCATGCCTTTTCGTTTATTCAACAATTACAAGACTAATGCACTAAAATATTATTAACTTCCCAGTATATGGGAAGTTCTTGTAATCGCCTCGAAAATCGAAATTGAAATTTTCAACATATTTTTACGTTTTGAGGTCTATGGCGTATATTTTTAGTGTTTTTAGAGAGAAGCATGTGTGTGCGTGTGTATGTACGTACGTACGTGCGTTCGCGGTCAGTTTTTCTACGAGCATAACTCACGTAAACAAAGGCGTATCGACTTCGTTAAGGTGTCAATCGAAGCGCCTTCGCAATCTTAAGAGCTGATTAGTTTTTGAAAAACTTTGGTCGCGGGGGGGGGGGGTTTGCTGTTTTGACCCCTTGGAGGTCATTGCTGTCATGCGCTATATCTCACGAACCAAACATGGGATTTTCGTCATTAATCGACGCGTATTAACATTGGTGTTATTCTGTCAAAAAATCGTTGAATCAGTTATTTAATTTATTAAAAAAAGTGGAAAAAATTAAGGTTTTTCTCCTAAACAATACATTTTTAGCCTGATTTGCAAAGCGCAGTGGTCAATGTTTCTAAAATTTATATACTCGAAATAGCTTTTGAAAAAAACAAGCGAAATTTTTTCTAATGATTATGGAAAAAATTAAATTAAAAATAAAAATCTTTAAGTCACTTTGACCTTCAAAGGCGTTCATGTCATTCTCTATATCTCCCGAACCAAATATAGTATTCGCATCGCTGGGACGTCAATCGACGCGTCTTAAAATTTTCATGATGTTCTCATGTTTTTAAAAAATCGTTTCAGCCGTTTTCTAATTTAAAAAAACTACAAAAACTTTTAAAATTTTTTTAACCTGATTTGCACAACAAAGTAATAAATGTTTATAAAATTTATAAATTTTTATCAGTTTTTGAAGAGAAACCAGCAAATTTTTGTTCAATGATTACAAAAAAAAATTAAATTAAAAAAAATTCAAGGTCACCATGTAAAAAGGTTTCATACGAATTTGTATACCTTAAATCTCTTATTCTAAAGACATTGTTGTAAAGTCAATCAAAGTTTATTATTATTTGCATAATTTGCGGAGATTTTTAATAGTCTTCACAGAACCGTGTTTTAACTTTAATATAAAAACTGCTTCAATTTTGAAAACCAATACAAATCAAATCAAATTTACAATTGTGATAATCAACGTTTTGAATGGTCAAATGGTTTGTAGTCAACACTTTTTAAGATCATATGCTCTGAAAAAATTTCATCAAATAAAAAATTTTAGTTTTAGGAGTGTTCTTTAGTATTCGTAAAATTTCAGTTACTTCCTTCATCATTTGTAATACATATATTTTACTTTTTACATGCAATTGAACCTATTTTTGACTGCATAATCAAATTTTTCTCAAAATCAACAGAAAAAAAGAAATAATTATGAGTTTCATTTATGTAAAATCGTGAAAAAATACAAATTCAGTGATTATGCCGAAGTGCTAGCAGTTTTGACCGCAACTATTCAAAATGGCCACCATGACCAAAATCTCTTCATTGGACGTGATATCAAAAATTGCATTCATTTTTGGTAGCGCTCTTTTGTTCTTCAAGCATCGATATGAAAATAACAAATAACATAGAAAAGGCTTTGTAACCTACCCCCACCCAGGTTTACCAGGTTTTTCTCACTCTTCGCCCCCAAAAACTTCAATAAAAACCCCCAAATCGGATGAAATTCTTTTAAAAAACCCCAAATAATTTGAGAGCAATCTTTTTTACTGTTTGCCTACATACATTTGTCGTTTGATTTTGGCCATCAGGGGAATCCCAGAAATTACTGCCTCACATTCATGAATTCCATGGTATCAATGATAATTTGCTGGATATGCCAATACTTGAAGTTTCCGAATGGCACAATAAAAATTATTTTTAGTGTGCAACAAGTGAATCAGAATTCATAAATTACATTTTGCAAACAATTGATTAATTTTATAAAACCCCCATTTCACCCCCATAATAAAAATATAATTAACTGACTCCCAATTTCTCCCCAAAGGTATGTAAAATACCCCAAAATGGGGGTGAAAACCTCCAACTTGGCAACCCTGCCCCCACCACCTACCGATTGATCCGCGTGAATATTCAATCAAACCAATCCGCCATCCATCCACCAAAAGCACTACGTATTCAATGGACGCTCCAGTAGCTGATATGATTGATATTAACTCATTTCTATTACTTTTATGAGTAGCTCTAATTATTATTATTTAACCCTTAACTGGTCAGCGGGGGTCTGACAGACCGCTTGAAATTGCTAATTGTATTTTTCCTATAAATATCTAATTTTCAGGTCTGAGACTCCGGCTATTATCTAGTTTCTATATCCTCTTTGATATACTGTAGGTAAAAATTAGCGAATTCATCCCAACTCAGAGATAATCTCATGCAGCGGTCTAGTAGACCGGTGCTGACCAGGTACGTAACTTTTTTTGGATGCGACATTGTTTTACGCCAAGCAATTTTCTTTGAGAAAATGCAGGAAAATTTTTCCCACCCCCTCAAAAGCCGAGATAATCTGATGGAACACTCTACTGGTTATTGTGACGACGTTTGTTCGTTTTTTGAAGGTGTTAATCTATGCACATCACATCACAAATATAGTGTGTAAATATTGTAATTCTAGTGTTTTTCCAATGTATTATGTTACAAAAGATTTTAAAATGTTACGAAACAGTATAGATATATTCACCGATAAAATAAATATATTTCTTCCATATTCTTAATGTTTTGTCTACATTATTCCAATAGCAACTTTGAACAAAAAATATAAGGTCCTCAAAAGACGGATTTATAAATTTCTTGTATTTTCTGTTTATGTTTTATGTTTGAAGCTCAAATCAATCAAACATATAAACAAAAAGTCGTTCACTTTCTCATTTTTGCTAATTAACCAGCAAAGCAGCTATTTTTGACAGCTTTTAAACAATAAGCTGTAAATTATGGGAAATTATTTTAAAAATTTTATTTTTAGAATTAATTTGAAGAAAACGCATGAAATAAACTAAAAATTTACTGCATTTTGCATTCCCGCTTACCTGGTCGACAAAGCATGAAAATAAGTATAGCGGTCCAACAGACCGCGCTGACCAGTTACGGGATTTTTAGCCTGCTGACCAGTTAAGGGTTGAGGTAGTACTATTTTCATAATTATTATTGTGTTTAGTATATTCAATATTAATGTAGATATTACTGAGAAGTTTACCGTGTGGACCCCAAGGGTCGCACCTCGCGGCTTGTTTCTTTTGTAATCACTTTATAAATCACACAAGAATCATTCCTCACTGTTGAATTGGATGTGGGGTGCATTAAAAATATATACATACATAGTAGACAATCCGTGAAAGCGGAAGCATCTACTTAGCATGGCTTGCTTCACGTTGCCCTCAACATTAATGGACATGAATTTGTTTATTGACATTCCCATTCCCATTGTTTATTTTCGTGCATTTATTAATCTACTTGTGTTCACTCATAAGAAGCTATAAGTTCTGTACCAAAAACAACAATAATTGTTTATATGGGAAAATGCGATGAGTGCATTCAATTTTGCAGCCAATATGAAATAAATTATTGGCAGAATGCCGGATCTAATTTCGTTTTGTTTGGCGAACACTTACAATATTATTCTACTGATCGTAATTTCATGACAATAAGGATGATGTAAATATCAAAAATAAACTTTTTATACACAAATTGCGCGTTTTCGCTTTGTTTAAAATTATACTAAACAATTTGTTGTATGAAAATAAAAATTTCAATGAATTCTAATACACAATTTCAGACTATTAAATGAAACGAAGCCAGACTGGAAATCCTTTCAATGAATAACACTAAATGGTCTAGTTCTTGGTAAAAACATAATCTGAAAATACAATGAGACATCCGAAATGGAAATTGAAAATATGACTAATTTAATTGGAAATGTTTTGCAAAGCATTGAATCAACTGAATTCTTTTATTCGAATTTGCGTTTTAATTTGCTCTGAATGTTTCTCATAGGTGTGTAGTGCCATGAAACAAATTGGCTTGATGCCAAAGTCAAGTTCATACTACATTTCGATTTGTAGCCATACTTGAAAAATGCGTAAGTTCTCTCTTGATGTGTTCTAAGAATGTCCTGGTGTTTTGCGTGGGCATCGTTGAGTTTCTGATAGCCAACTTTTATTAGAATTCTTTGAATGTTTGTTGGGTTTTTTGATGGCTATGCGGTATTAAATGTTGCCATGTTCTCTGTTCGGATAGTGCTGAAAGTAATAGAAATAAACAGATCTTGTATGTAATCAAACCACTTTTCATCTGTATAAATAATATTTTTTTTGTTTAAATTCTCAAATTGGTGGGAGGCTTAATGTCTAGTTAATTTGAACAGCATGCTCCACACTTTCGAATACGTTCTGCGTTATTCTGAGTTGTGATAAATTGATAGCTGGTTTCAATCATAACTATTTTATTGAAAACAAAGATTCTGTTTAAAGAATTTGAACATTTGTTTAAGAGGCAAATTAGATGTTTTTATAAGCGCAGAAACGTTTTTCGCATTATAGTTTATTTTGATTTTGAACCAAAGAAATAAATGTTTCTGGTTTTTAAGCGGCATTGATGGATTATTCGTGGGAAAATTTTAAAAGCAAATCTGCATTAAAATGCAATAAATTTAGATATTTTGCTTACACAAAATTTAAATCTCATCGTAATACAAAAAGTGAAAAACATATCTAATGTGCAAATTTGCTGTATTTTATATAAGTATCTGAAGTCAGTCGGGCTTAAGAAATTTAGACTGTACGTTTTAAGAGATAAGCCCTTAAGCTTTGATTATTTTTTGACAAAATCATCATGTGTGGAAGAGGCTCAACATAGGCAGATATTTATTATCCCAGCCAAATTAGCTAATTTAGTTTTAGCTATTTTTGTTACATGCTTCTTTATTTTGGCATAGCAAAACGCATGTAAAAAGCACTTTCAAAACTTCGTTCGCATCACGACTTATTGAATGTTAAAAGTCAAAAGAAAATATTTTTTTGCGAATATGTATTGGAATCTATTCGTTGCTTTAAGATACAAATTGTTCATTGCGAAATTGTCTACAGAAAAGGTTATCATCAAGTTTTGCGCAGGATTAACAGTTTTCGAGATATACAGGGGCCAGGGCTTGTCAGAGACGAAAATTTCATAACAAAATATGAAAAAATTTGGACTGTTTTACACACGATTTGATACAGTGGCTCACAGCTTATTTGAAACAGTCAGTATTCATAAATGCAAATCACTGTACCTTTAAAATAAAAAACCTTGTCCGAAAAATTTAAATGCAGGTAACTAGATGCATTCCTTCGCGTCACGCAAAAGAGAAATACCACGGCCGCAGTAGAATCGCAGCTCACAGCTAATTTGATACAGACACTTCAATGCGAACAAACTTCTCTTTGTCACGCCATTGGTCTGTGTTTTTTTTATTTCTTGAATTTTTGATTGTGTTTAGACATTGGTTTAGGTAGTTTTTGGCAAGATCTTGCAAGCTGAACTGCCAAAATTGAGTAGATGTTGTAAAATGGATGATCGCACCACAATTGAAGAGCGCGAATTAGTATTAAATCACTTTAAAAAAGGACAAAGCATTTGGAAAATTGCTGAAAGTGTGAATTTGAGTGCCTCTACAGTGCAGCACATAATTGAACGGTTCGTACAGGAAAATCGGGTAGAAAATAAGGGCAGAAATGCGAAAAAACAATTTTCACCGTATCGGACGAACGATACATTGTAAGAAAAGTGAAGGCGAATTCGAAGATATCTGCTCCAAAATTGGCTACTAAGGTTCATCGTGAATTAGGGAAGTCATACATTGCTGAAACCGTCCGACAAGTTCATCGCGACCATGATTTCAACGGGCGAGTAGCTCGTAAGAAGCCATTCATTTCCAAAAAAATACAATAAGCCGATTTGCCTTTGCTACAGAGCATATGGCCAATTGCGTTCTGGAATACGGTTTTTTTTGCGGACGGGTCCAAGTTTAACATTTTTGGCTCCGACGGAATGTCATATGTTTGGCGCAAGACGCACACTGAGCTAAACAAAGAGAACCTCAAAGCTACTGTGAAGCATGGTGATGGCAATGTGATAGTTTGGCCCACAGTATGCAATCGAAGCCTTCAAACACGAAATTTCCTTCCAAAAAATGGCGCCATGTGCTTGCAAAAATTGACGAATGGCAAGCACTGCCAGATTTGCAGAGGATAAAGCACTTTCGCGGACTTCATCTTTCACTTCAACCCATGAGGCATTTTTTCAGTCATATTGGCTTTTTCTCGAAATCATTTTGTCAAAAACAAATGAAATTTGTGTCAGCGAAGACGTTTTACCATTGTAATTCAATTAACGGAAGTTTCTAATGGCGTGTTTCCCGCCTAGCATGAAACGTGCATATACGAGTTCTGGCAGTGCCCAAACCAGTAGATAGCTGCCATTTTGTCATAAATGGCAGCAAACATATGATAAATGAAGGAAACCATATGACTTTGTTCCGTAGAACCGCGGCCCGTACTTGATTGTGTGTATTTATATGAAACATTACATACTGGTCTTACCTATACTGTGGTTTGGGCCACTAGTATACATAAGACCCAGTATGCAATCGAGGCATTCAAACATCGAATTTTCCTCCAAAAAATGGCGCCATGTGCATGGAAAAATTGACGTTTCTCAAGCACCGCCAGATTTGTAGAGGATAAAGCACATTCGCGGACTTGATATATTACTTCAACGCATGATTCACTTTTTCAGTCATTTTGTTTTTTTTCTAAATCGATTTGTCAAAAGCGAATGACCTTTGTGGCAACAAAGACGTTGCAGCAGAGTAATTCAATGAACCAAAGTTTCTAAAGATTTTTTTCACGCGTATCATGAAAAGTACATACACGAGGTCTGGCAGTGCCCCGACTAGTAAATAACTGCCATTTTGTCATAAATGACAGAAAACATATGATAAATGAAGGAAAACATATGATTTTGTCCCGTAGAACCGCGGGCCGCACTAGGTAGGTTGCTTTTATATGACCGATTGCATACTGGGTCTTACATAAACTGTGGTTTGGGCCTGCACGTCCCCAGCCGGAGTCGGAAATTTAGAGTTTATTGGGGACACAATGGACAAAACAAAGCAATACACAAGACCTGAAGAAAGCACTGTTAGAGGAATGGCAAAAAATTACTCCTGACATTACACAAAAGCGCGTTGACTCAATGCCGAATAGGCTCCAGGCTCTGCTTAAGGGGTATACCTATTTTACAATAAAAAAATCGATTTTTTTACGGATTTCGAAAGGAAAGTACATACTTCAGTAATGCTCAGTTAAAATTTCATACTGATCTGAGCATTCCACCAATATTTATTTCGATATTTTCGAGAGCGCTTCGGAACGCGTCGGATACACCTGGCGCTCTTTAAACGCGTTTTTCTCCAAACTTCTTTTTTTTTGATACGGTGACATCTCAAAATCTCCTCAAGCGATCCTTTTGAAATTTTCACAGCTTATTCCTAATATGTATAGGTATTGTGTGAATAAACAAACGTCGTAATTATTTATATTTTTTATATTTTTTGAAACCACAAATGAACAAAACAAATGACAATTTTTGGACAATTTTTTTGCATCAACGCCATTTTGTTTTTTCGCCCAAAAAATTTTTTTTCATTGGGTCACGCCATAGCTAGTAACATAAAAAACATAATACTTTTGATTTTCGTGTTTCAGGCAAGTCTTCCAGTTAAAATCAATGGCACCGTTTGGTAATCATTTTCTTTTTGTGTTTTGATGACATCACTATTGTGGTAATATGCATACACATATATAAATAAAAAAAATTTTTATTAACTTCGAGTCTTTATTTATTGAATGCACTAAAAGTTTCCCGGTATATAGCACAGGGGCTCCACAATAAATTTGTAAAGTTGACCTTTTTTGGCCTTTTAAAGTAGGTATACCCCTTAAGGCTAAGCGCTATCATACGAAGTATTGAAAGTAAACGGAAACCTTATAATTCAAAACAATTTTAATGTTTAATCAAACTGTATCAAATATGCTGTCATATGAAATTTCTTATTGTTTTTGTTTTTTAATATGCTTCTTCCTGCCTATCCTATATAGTCAGGTTTCCACAAAACTTGTTCTCATCGAAATATCGCTTTCTTCCCCGAAAAGTCGGTGGTGAATTTCGACAGCTAATCTTTTTGTGTTCCGTTTCGATGTGCGGACAATTTTTCTTTCTATACTATGGGTAGTCTTTTGAGCTCTGGATATCTTATATTTTGTGAGTCGATAAAATAAAAAATAAGATTTCTATAAAAACTGTTATTATTAATTTTTAAAGTATAGTATTTTAAAATTTATTTCTTAAAAATGATATCGTCTATGTGTAAACCTTCACGTTCACGGCATTCAATTAGTCAAACGGTATAATTTCCAATGCGCCAGAGAAGTCCGTTTCATGTTATAAACTTTAAGATTTGAGATAACCCTACAGAAAAAAGTCCATAGGAGTTAAATCTGGACTGCATAGAGGCCAGTTTATGTCACATCTCTTGGAAATCATTTGCCAGGGAAAATTTCACGTACTCTAGGCAGAGACGTATTGGACGTGTGTGAGGTTGCCTCGTCCTGCTGGAACTATTTTCTTTGGTTATACCTGGATAAGTTTTGCAGTTCTGGCCCACTCTCCTCTGATTCGATGCGTTCGCGCAGTCAGCTAAACAAATGTGAACTTTCTTTTGAGACACCCTTTATAACAGATGCAACTGGCTTTTTCAAACTGATGGTAACGACTTTGCATGCCATCCTATTTATAGTAAAATACTGTGTTTCTAATTACGTGGCTCCTTCAAGTCTAAGATTTTCCATCGGCCAACTCTTTGCCTTGTCATTGAATTAGGTAAAAAACAAACCTAAGGCGAATGAGTTGTATCGAATGAATCAATCACAAATTTGAGTTTTTTACAAGTGTTTCTCATTATATGTGCGCAGTAACTAAAAGAAGTGCATGTGTTCACTCATTTAGGTGTACATGGCAGTCAAAATTTTAATCAATACTCAATCTTTAGCCAACCTGAATCTCAAAAACCTCCAATTCACACAAAATAGAACCAACCTACATACGTTTAAAGAGCTAACCTTTGAAGCGGCCTCCCTATGTGATAGTGAAAGTACATCTGCGTTGCTTATCTTATCAGCATAAAGTACGTTTCTGTAGACTGTATAACATCCATGTTAGTTTGCATTTGAAAAAAGTGTTATCTTGTTGTGGAAGGAGATCGTTAATTATCTAAAAATGAATATATTTATCTATTGTCGTGTCTAGTCAAGAGTCAATAACAATTAGGCTTTCCAAGCACTGCAATCATTCTATTTAAATCCGTATTTAATCCTTTTTGGTGGTTATTTCGTTATATTAACTCAAATGGAAGCTTCAAGGATTTCACCTGGCAATGAATGAACTTTTTGTGAGCTGAAAATGTTTTGCCGCATGAAAGCCGACGACGGCTCATGAAACTTTAATCGTGAAATAATTATCTGTGTGTAACATCTGAGATTCAAAAATACCGTAGGTATATATGTAAAAAATTCATAAAGCGTTTGGGAAGTTACAGTTGCTACGAATCAACCAACAATTAAGTAGTCGACGTCAGAACAGTCGATTTCGAAGCAAATACGCATTTTACAGAAAATCGAATCGAAATCCACCTAGTCGTTATATTAGTCCTACATGTAAACATTGCTCCACGTAAGCCTATTTCATGTAGCTGTACTGACTTCTAATTCCTTATAATCCTGAAATAATCCTGGTGCGACGCTACCAAACGCAGACAAAGAAAATTTCCATGTCAGGGTGGAAAAAACTGTTTCTGGGATTCAAGTAAATCCAATTTACTGCACGCCAACGTTTTTACATATTTTTCGAAAGTCACCGTCCATTCAGTACTTACCGGCGGCGTGTGGTTCAATGGACGGCTAAACGAAAGCGATTGACTATCTGTAATGGTCGTTAAATGTAGTGACGGCCTAAAAGAAATCATAGTACGAACAGTCAATATATGAACAACATACGCTCGCCGCATATGTGAAGTAATTGCGTAATTATTTTGTTTTCAATGTAGATGGCTGACTGATCTTCGTACGTTGACGGGGGAAGTGCCAAAAGCTTATCTAATGGAAATGATGTGGTATTTTTAAATCTTGATATTGATTTACGTACACGGCGCCATACATTTTTGGGGAGAAAAAAACAATGACTGGAGGCATTTTAGCATAGCGTTCATAATCAAATGTGTAATCTGTATTCAAGTTAACGCCGTATTTGATAATGTGGATTAGTGAACCCATTATGAACCCATTTTGTTAGTTCATGATAAAATATTTAAAATAAAAACATAATTGAGTTGCGTTTACGAATATTATAGAAGCATTCGCTTGATAGGTATTTGATGCTGATGGGAATTATAATACCAAAATATCTTTTTTTTGCTCTAGTCAAAAAATCTACGTATATTTGCATGTATGTTTTATGAATTCTTATAAAAATATTTGATTTTACAAAAAAAGTCGACACGATTGATAAATGAATAACAACAATATATGAAATATTATTGTAATTATTCAGACTATTCTTTTAAATAAATTCAAATGGTGAACAACCTTCTCTTTCGCTGATTACAATTCATATCACCAAGATCGACTGTAACTGCAAACTTCTTTAAAAACACGCATAATGTAACCTACAGATACCAGAAAACTGTAAAGAAAGAGCGGGACTAAACTAGCAGTCAGAAACGTTTCCTCACAGCTTCGTTGTTGATATTCTTGCTTTCTCACGCTTTCACATTACAAAGGGGCCACCCATATATTAGGTAACACTCCTAGGAGAGGAAGGGGGATGTGAAGGAAGGGCTACCAAAATACCTCGACTTAATTTACTTTTCCCGAATAGTACTTGCTGTGTCTACTCAAAATGTTCCACATCGATCGTCCTCCAACATTTTCGGTTGATACTGTTCACACTAGTTTCTTTAGAAAAAATCGAACTATCGGACATGATTATATGCAATTTTTACTATAAAATTGAAGGAACATCTTCTTTCAATGAAATACTTTCCTAAGATCTTCAAACTTTTACCAATCAAAAAAGAGTTTCTTAGAAAAAATCCTCATTTTTATTCTCGGTGAACTGCTTGTACAGAGTGGCCCAAAAGTTTCTCCCCACAAATTTTTTGTTATAAAAAGCAAACCAACAAACATAAATTAGAAGTTCAAATTTATTTGTGATGCTAACATAATACAGATTATTCTTATTACTTATAATGCGTATGTCTACCATTATTATCTATACATTCTAAAATACGCCGTCCAAAGGTATCACATAAATTTTCTACTTCGTCCTCGGTGTAGCTGCTCCATTCTTGCTGTACTCTTGCAATTAATTGTCGTCTATTCTTCGGCATCGAATGTCTAAACACACTCTCTTGAAGCCTAGCCCAAACATGTTCAATTGGGTTAAAGTCAGGAGAGTTTTCAGACCAATCTTCCCAAACAGTTGAAGACATCGATTTTGCCAGTGCCAATGTTGCCTTTGCTGTATGCGCTCGTGCCCCATCCTGCATAAGAATTACCAAATTTTTATCTGGAAACTGTCTTCTGTCATCCAGGCATGCTGCGTAAGCTGGTAAAATGTTGTTTCGGTAATAGGATCCATCAACGGTTGTTTTTTCCTCAACAACATGAAGTCTCGACTTTCCACGTGAGCTGATTCCTCCTGCAACCATGATCTTGAGGTCAAATTTCGGCTTTTGTATGGGTTTAATAGTGTTTCAGTGTGATCACTTGTTCTAACTCTCATATTTTGCTTATTTGGCGTTGGGTGCAAAACAATCGGAGATTCATCCGTAAAAAGTACGTTAGCTCTCTTAGACCTTCCAAGAGCACTGTCTTCACAGAATCCTTCGCTTTGCAACTTCTACAAAATTTAAGTCTATCTGTGACATTCTTTGCAATAACAAGCGGCTTTACTCGTCTCACGCGAACATGTCTTCCCCAATTCGTCGATTTAATGTACCGTTGAATCGTTGATCGAGACGTTATCTTTCGCCGTTGTTGGTAATTTTCAGATTGATTTATCATTTTGGTCGCTGTCCTTGTTCCCATGCCTGTCTTGTTTTCCACTATCTTCCTTATTTTTATTTTTGTTGTAGGTGAAAGAGTTGTCGGTCTACCGGCACGTCTTATGTCCTGTGTATCGCCTTTCCTCCTTTCTAGCCATAATCGTACAGTCTTCCTGTCCACGCCTAGTGTCCTTGATATTTCTGAAACGGATTTTCCTATTTCGTCAAGAGTTTGGATTTGAATCCTTGCTTGTATCCTATTCGAAACCATAACAAAGAAGCACAAAAGTTCTCTAGGATAACCTTAAAAAAATAATGATTTTTCAGGTAGTGCGTATAGAAAAATTACTACTTACGATAAACACGGCAATAAAAAAGGATCCTTGAGGTCAGGAGCAATAAAATTTCACAAAAAGGTTTTCAGAAAAACCCTTAATTACTCCGGTAACTTAAATCAGCTTTATAGAGGGTACGTCTCTGTACCTGGCTATTGGGACAAATGTTTTTTTAATTTTCCCCCCTGTAAATGCACTATATCGCTTTGCACACCTATCATTGATGTGTATGCTGTCGTAGCTAAGCCCTATATGATTTTTAAGAGCTGAAGAGTTGATATTTAATCTCCGTTTAAGATTTTTGCTGGACTGAGAGGGGATAAATTTTCGCGACAAGTAATGAATAATACGTTTACTTAAATAGGTGGGGAGAAACTTTTGGGCCACCCTGTAGTTTGAAATCACGGCTCCTTGATTTCAGAATGCATGTTTTTGTGAAAAGCGTTAATCTGTAATCGAAAAGATGAGTTAGTATTGTGGATGAAGCAGACAAAATTATAAGTTTGCAAACTGTGATCAATGTTTAAGACGGTTGCATGTCTTATAGATCACAGCATTATCATTATTAATCGGCTTTTTCGACATAATCTAACTTTTTCATGGATTAGCCCATTTTCACTGAAATTGTTCCATAGTCTGCAAGATCGATAAGTGTACAAGTTCCTTGAAGGTTCATTTTTATCTTGACGATTTTTGGGTATAGCCGAGCCTGTCCAACGGTTCTTAAAAATTCACTTTTTATCACATCTTAAGTATAAACGATCTATACATATTCCTACTTATGCCAGCGGATTCTGTTGATGGAAGCATGGCTCCTACGACTGAATGTGCAGCCGCTCAGCACAATTTTAGAGTTTATTACCAAATTTAAAAAATGCTGAAGCCGCCATAATAATCCGATTTTAATTTTGTAAAACAATCAAACTTCTATAAGCATAAGATTCTGATTCGCAAGCTTTTAAAATTTTGATTTTTTTAAAATAAATTTAGATTGCACAATTGTTATAGGCAATCTACTGAATTGATTTTGATGAAAATTTGTTTGCTATTTAATGATATTGCAAAGATTTTTTAGGCCAAATATGAAGGTCCTAGGTGCATTTCAAGTGGTAAAAAAAATTAAATAAAAAAAGGCTTTCCCCCTGTTTTTTATATATATTTATTGCAATTCGCGACAAGGGTTAAATGTTTTAAGACTTTTAGCCATTCCTTGCTTATAGAAAATTTTATTATGTAACTTTTACTGTCACACAACTTTGATCTAAAATGAACCGTTTTAACGTAAGTAGGGAGGAAAGTAGGGAAGAAACTTATTTTTGAATTTTTTTGAACATTTCGATTTTTTTTTAATGTTCCCGACTTTTTTGAGAAGGAGCCTAAGTCAATTATTGTTATACGAGTTATTCCACAACTTTTCCAGCAAAAATTAGTGGTGCCCCTTTCAACGGCCAACTGAAAACAGATCCGCCCTGGTCTATTATCTTCCCTAGTTTTACGCTTTTTTTTGCAGTTTCTGTGGTATGAATTGAAGATTCTCATTTTCATAATATATTTTTTAAATATAAACTTAGTGAGTATTTGAAAGTTAGCTGAGGTTAAATAATATTATCATCTCTTTTTGAATTTCTTATACCTCGTATTGCGATCTTTATTGCCAAGGATTTTACTAGTTCAATATTTCTTTAACTTAGATTTTTATTTATTGTTTCCTTTTTTGAAGTAATGAAATTCATGCTAAATTCATTTGATGTTATTTGCGAATTTTATATTGCTTCTTTTAGCCTTGTCTGCACCTCCTTGTTTAGTGGTTATCGATGTATTATCGAACATGCATTCTGTCGTTTTTTTACATGCTGATATTTTCTCACTAACATTTAGTATCCCGTAAAATCCAAGTTGTGTCCTAGTTTCGGTTGCTGTTTTGTATCCCTTACATTATCGTTATATTGGGTTTCGAATGCGTATATCTGTTTGGCGAATGCGACGATGTAAGCGTGTCAACGCTGTTAACCATGGCAGTTTATTTTTTGTTTGCGTTGAATTCTCAATCAAAATATATAAAGTGAGAATACACTGCCGCAAAGTAATCCTCTTTACATAAATTAGCAATTAGAAAAAGAAAAAAAAGCCCACCTCGTAATTATTATAATTTCACATGCTCATGGATAGAGTTATTTGAAGGTTGGCATCATCCACATTAGCTCTAATCCTTATTTACATTGTTTTGTATTTGCACAGATTCTATCCATGCAAATCCGATAATATCTCAAAAAAATTAGGGCATGACTCCGCTGTGATACACCACATGTTCAGGTCGTTTAGTATTACACAAAAATTCGATGAACATGAAATACACGTAGTTGAGATTGGCACAAGCACCTGAACGCATGTGAAAAAGTAGAACATGACAATGTTCATCCTATTTGTTGGATGCACGCCAACAAATAACATTGTGCACATTCTCTTGTTGCACCATTTCGTATTTCAAATCATACGTACATATGTTCGTAGTGTGTATGGTGGAGGATTGTTATTTTAATAGCTTCATAGTAGAAAGGTCATGGATATCGTTTTGTCGTCGACAAAAGTTGTTGAGACCCTCAAAAGAATTTAAGTGCAATTACATGAAAGACAGAAAATAGGTGAATTTGATAATAGACATGGATTGTTATTCTCAAGTATGCTAGGTGTCGACTGGAGCGGCAATTGATTGCCCGCTCGACCCTACTTGGCAATCGTCTAGATCGTGAATTTGTCTAAAGTTCAAGGTAGCAATGAAATCGTAGTAGAAGTTATAAATTTATGAAATTGCCGCCAGAAAGTCTCCGAATTTATTTGAATTTCTAAAGGTGTCCTTGATCGCGCGCAATGAATTTGTGTTTGTGTATGAAATTTTCAAAATGGGTCAATGGGTTAGGCGTATCTGAATTAGTAGCAGCATTGACATACTAATGTTAAAAGATTGGGAAGCGGCCTGACTTATGTTTATAATAATATCAATGATGCTTCATCCAAGAAAACTCGTGAAGCTAAAAACTGGCGCAGATTTGGATGAGTACTTATTGTTTGAGTCTTTTTAAAATACTCAACTTCAAAGGCAAACAAAATAGCTTGTAAGTTGTAATAAGTTTTTCTCAGATCACTTGTGAATCGAGAAACTGAATAGGTAAAAAGTTGATGTGTTTCTTCTGCTGCCTGTGGTTGAAACTTTCGTACAAATATTAGTCAACAAAAAATTGGATCAACGTAGAATAAAATTCCATTCAAAACTACAGGGTGGCGCAAAAGATTCTGACCATAATATTTCTTGTATAAAATTTGAAAGAAGAGAGGTTGATTTAATATTATAATTTTATTATAAACTACATTAGGTAATATAATAAATAATTAGTATGAAGTATGTCCTCCTTCGTTTTCTATACACTCTAAAAGTCGTTTTCTGAACCTTTCACATAATTTTTTTGGGTAGTTTGCAAAAATTGCGTCTCACTCAACTTATGCACGTCAAATCAGATGCTGCCTATTGTTTGGTCTAGGATCTCTAAACACACTCTCGTTTAATGTGGACCACACATTTTCGATGGGATTTAAATCAGGGGAATTACCAGGCCAATGAATCCACACATTAGAAAAATACTCATAAATCGCCTCATAAGTTTTCAAAGCAGTATGCGGCTTGCCGCCATCTAGCATCAAAATCACTTCCTGTCCGCCCCTGAATTGTTTGCAAAATAAGTAAGACATTGCAAAAAAAACGGAGAATATTTTCCCTCTAATATTCTCCATTAACAGACTCTTCTTGCTGAACAAAGTGAAGTTGGCTTTTTCCGCGACTGCTCACTCCGGCAGCTAGCATGGTTTTTAAGTCGAATTTGGATTCTGTATTACGGGAATATTTGCGGGATTGCTGGTTCTCATTTTCCTATTCTGTTGATTGGCTATTGGATGCAGTTGGATCCACGAATCGTTCATGAAAAGGATCTTTGCGCACAGCCTTTCACCACGGGCATTGTCATCAACAAATCCGAGGTTTTTGAGATTTTGGCAGAAATTCAGCCGGTCTCGGAATGTTCTTCTTGGAAAAGAGTGGTTTCTTGCGTTGTCTATAGGCTTGCCAGCCCCAGTTGGTGGATCGAATGTATCGCTGAACGGTTCGCCTCGAAACGTTTTTAATGGCCGCCGAAGAGCTCTGCCGTGCAATGGCCAAACCGTCTAAATGACTTTTTTCGAGATTTTGAGATATGTGCGTTTAGGGACATTATACCTTCCCTTCTTTCATATGAGCTTAACATTTTGTTTCATTTCCCTCCCCTTCAAGAGCTATGACCCTGGCCATTTCATCTATAATACATCTTGCTGTCAATTTCACATAAAAAACAAGTGGCAAACCAACTAAAGTACTTTAGACGGTTTGTCCATTGAACAGCTATACAAATCAGCAGGAAAATAAACGTCTATAAGCATTTAGTTCCATTTTTCGTTGCAATTTTTTTTGCAATGCGTGGGAAATAGTATAATTAGCTTAAGTTCAATTACCTGAGATCCGCGATGATGGCGTTTGGGCTCCATCTTGAAAACAAAAGAAAGGGGGACACACCCATATCTCCGAAACCACGGCTCCCACAAGAAAGTTTAATATGGCAAACTTGTGAAGAATTTTATTTGCAGCAAGTCATGCATACATCACTTTTACGTGGTTTTAACAATAAAAGAATTGCAAGCTCAAAGAGGCATCCAAAAAGGGGGGAACATCTTTCGAGCGCCACAGCATCATTGGTTTGACTTCAACCCCAAAACACATTGAAAATAACTTTAAGGCAATTTTGTCGCAAGTTGTTTGCGGTATTGATCATTTGATCGCTGTACACTGGCGGGAGCTATTGTATCCCAAAGGGGAAAATTTCACGTGACAAACGCATTTTAGGACCAGATGAACAGGTGATAAAATGCTTTTTTCCTATGACTTGTCGCCCTTCGAGACGCAATAACTCCCGACATGGTACAGTGACCGAAACAAGCAATACCGCAAACGTTTGGTGATAAAACTGCCTAAAAGTTATTTTCGTAGGAAATTCGCCGTAATAGGGGAAACAAAGAAGTAGTGGCGCGCGTAAAACATTCGCCCCTTTTCAACGTCGTTTTTGGCGTGCAACTCTTTTAAAATTGACAGCACGTGAAAATGATGTATCCACAACTTACTACAAATTGAGTCTTACACATGTTTGTCATATTAAACTTTTTTGTAGGAGCGGTGCTTTCCAAGATATGGGGCCGTCCCACTTTTTTTGTTCGCAAGATGGAGCCAAGAGGATTGGAGCTGCCACCCCAGAAACTTGGATTTCAGCTCACATAAAGGCATACTACTCATTGCGCCAAAAATTCGGCTGCCTTCCAAAATGCTCCGCGAGTTTCGCAACGGGGGGTTCGCCACCAAAAGCCGATTATTTGGCCTAAAAACGGATTTTTTCACGCGTATCCGCGTATCTCCCGTTAATGTGCAGTGATTGGAACAATCAATACCGTAAACGATTTGTGACAAAATTACCTTAGAATAGTTATCCAACGTGTTTCGCGTTAAACGTGAAATTAAAAAAGTTGTGGCGCCCGAAAGTTATTCCCCCCTTTTTGGGTACGGTTTTTGGATCGTATCTTTTTTATTATTGACACCACGCAAAAGTTATGTATGGACGACTTGCTAAAAATTATATTCTACGCAAGTTTGCCATACACAGCTTTCTTGTGGAAGCCACGGCTTGGGAGATATAGGGGTGTCCCACTTTCTTTTGTTTTCAAGATGGAGCCCAAACTCCATCATCGGGGATCCCAAGAAATTGAACATAAGCTAATTATACCAATCCCCACGCATTGGTAATGTAGGCAAGACAGGGGAAATGCGGAAGCGTTTTCACGCGAAATGTTTGAAGCCATTTATCTCGATATCGAGGAAACTGCAGTTAGACGGTTTGGCCATTGCACGGCAGAGCTGTTAAGCCGTTTTGTCACTGTTCGCATCCCCACTCCTGGTCTATTTTCAGCCAATGTTCGAATTTTTCTTTTTGCTTCTGCTGAAAGTACCAACGGTCGACTTATTGCTTTTCACGGTGTTCTTGCTGATCCAAACTATTCTGCATATGTCGCTGCAGCTGTACCCAAACCGATGCATGCGTTGAATCGCAATACGTTTTTGAATTCGACCATTATCGTCGCAAAAAAATTCAATTCAATTCGTTGAATATTCACGAAGTTTTTGGGGTTTGTACAAAAGAGCGTTAAAATCAAGGTCTTTCGATAAATTTGGTACTTTCATTTCAAATAAGCAAATCTGAATAAATGAATTTATATTTTCAAAAGATTTTTTACATTACAGAATTTAACATCTAAGGCTAATAAAAAAATACCCAAGTAATTATGGGTCTGCATATTTTACTTGTAATTAGGCCTACTTACAAATCCTCTTCGAATTTTCATGCCTGTTTTTGCTGAGTCTTCAATAAAAGTCATTATTTTCGTATTATCGTTTAAATGTGTGCTTTTACTCTTTTTGGAAATTATTTAAAACTATATAGCTAAAAAAATTTAAAGTGGGTGTTAAAATTTTTGAAGATAGTTTTTTGCCGATAAATTTATTCGGGTTGATTTTTCACGTCGAAGGTCAGAAACTTTTGCACCACCCTGTATTACGAACGCTATCCTTTCAATTATTACACCCTTGTTTGCTAATGTAATTTCATGATTTTCGCCATATCAATGCTTACACAAGATTTTAAACTACCCTGTGATAACAATATTTGCTCCAGAGCAAAATCTTTTTTTCTTTGAAAACACATTATGTACAGTTTTTATGTATATAATTCTAACATTACTATCTTCAAATGTTCAACTTAATTACCGCACTTGACCATGTCGAATTATATTTCATGAAATCTACCGGAGCAAAGAAACACGCCATCATTCACATGGTGATGTATTTCTAAAATGAGTCCTTGAATACTGGAGTCATATCTAAAGCCATTTTGAATGCAACGTATACTTCACAGCTTTTTTGTACTTGAGTGTGAATCATTTTTCAGAAATGCTTTAGAATGTGACTTGTTAACCTACTTGCATTTTATAGTGCTATGAATGGGAATACGTTTTTGCGCTATTTGGTGTGAAATTAGATCTGGAAACAAACGTTTGATTGTAACTATGTGTCCTTTCTTTTTTTATGGATTAACTCAAGTCTAAATATTACGTATATGAATGGATCTATCTGATATATTATGATTATAACTGAACATAACATCAATATTTAGGACAAATTAAATTTGCTAAAAAATTTCTTAGTTAACTGGAAGAAAGAAATAACGCACACTGCTTAGATGAGTACGTGATTTAAACTGTTATCGGTACTAAACTGTTTAGAAGGCTGTACATAATAGGTTGTTTAAAAGTAAGGTACCTAACAATGAAACACCTTTTTTGGTAAACTTGGTTTTTATTCTTCAACAGCTGGATACACCGAGTCCAACGATCCTCTAATTTTTTGTAAACCTTTCGAATAAATACGATTTGTTGAGCAGGTCAAAATAGTTGTCCGTTTCTCATTCGACTTAAAACGTTTGCCGGACAGCCACTTTTTAAACCCTTCTTAAATATGTCGGGAGTTTCAACGAACTGAATAAATAAATGATAAACGTAAGTTTCCTTTTTATTCGTTGTTTCTATTTTTAAATTAAATTCACAGACATCGATGTTTCGAAACAACACTTGTTTCTCCACCAGTGTAACCAAAAACTATGCCTAACTCTATGCTAGATCTTCTTATATACCTGCTAATTTTACAGTTTATTCAAAGCAAGAAAAACGCCTACTCTAATTACCTTTTAAATTATATCTTACAACTAATTACTGTCATGAGGGGTGAATGGTTATTCCCTAAATCGGTGTTCAATCGAGTATCTGGGGGGTTGTCTTGATATAATGAGACTCTCGTAGGCGTCCAATTTGTATGCTGCTCTACCTTCTTTGACTAGCTCCAGGTTCTCATCACTTATACTATCTTTTTCTTCTAGTATGTGTCTTGCCACCGATGACTTGATGCTGCTGATTTTTTTACTATTTTTGGTTGCGGCTTCAGCTACCTTCAGGTGCTCCTTAAATCTTGTTATTATTAACCGCTTTGTCACTGATGAAGAAACAAGTGCTCTGTTTCGAAACATCGATGTCTGTGAATTTAATTTAAAAATAGAAACAACGAATAAAAAGGAAACTTACGTTTATCACTTTTTAAGGTTTGGAAACAGATAATAGTTGCTGGGGGCCAAATCTGGCGAATACCGTGGTTGAGAAAGAATTTTTCAAAGCCTAATTCATCCTTTTTTCCTGGGCGAAGAGCGATGTGTGACACGGTGCATTGTCGTCGTGGGAAATGATTGTTTTCTTCTTCAAATGAGGTCGCTTCTTTTTTATTTCGATATTCAAACGATCCAATAACGCTGAATAATATGCGCCAGTTATCGTTCTTCCCTTCTCATGATCGTCCATAAAAATTATGCCCTGTGTGTCCCAAAAACACTTGCCAAAACCTTTCCAGTCGATGATTGCGTTATTGGACGCTTCGGTGCACTTTGAAATTCATCCATGGTCACAAATCGACGCAAAAACACGGATGAATTTTTAAGAATCATTTCCAAATTTCTCATAGAAGTGGTCATACTAACGTATTTTTGGTGGATTGTGAGCGAGACCGGCACCTATATTTCACAAAGCTTTCTTGCTTCCGATTTTTCTTGCTGAATATTATAAGCCGATCCTGTTGAGATGCTTACAGCCTTAGCTAGCTCACGGACTTTCAATTTCGGGTCATCCAATATCATATTATGAATTTTTATAGTCATATTTGGTATTTCTACTTAAATTGAGCGACCTGGATGGTGTTCATCACTTTACTCGTACGACCACGTTTGAATTCAACCATCCAGTATTTAATCATTTTATCTGACGGAGCAGATTCGCCATAATGTTTGTCGATTTTTTTTCTTCAAAAAAAGTGTTTAATTACAACAAGAAATTAACTTTTTTCCATTGTGTTGTTCACTTTCAACGGCTGTCACACAATCACTAAATGTACAACAGGTCATTAAATTTGACATGCGATCGTCTGAAGCACAGTATACGTACGAACCAGTATGTAATCGGTCATACAAAAGCACACTATAAAGTGCGGCCCGCGGTTCTATGGGACAAAATCATATGTTTTCCTTCATTTATCATATGTTTGCTGTCATAAATGACATGTCGGGGCACTACCAGACATAGTATTTGTACTTTTCATGTTCCGCGTGAAAAAAATCCTTAGAAACTTCGGTTCACTGAATTACATTGATGAAACGCCTTTGTTGATGCAAAGGTCATTCGCTTTTGACAAACCGATTTAGAAATAACCCAAATTTACTGAAAAAATGTCTCATGTGTTGAAGTGAAGATAAAGTCCGCGAAAGTGCTTTATCCTCTGCAAATCTGGCAGTGCTTGGGAAACGTCAATTTTTGCAAGCACATGGCGCCATTTCTTGGACGGAAATTTGGTGTTTGAAGGCCTCGATTGCATACTGGGTCTTACATATATTGTGGTCTAAAGGTTGGTTCTATTTGACAACAAAGGAATTCTTTGTTTGTAGCGCCCTCTGTTCTTAGGTACTTTACTTTTTGAACAGCCTAGTATCAGGCCTTTAAAGATTAACAAAACAATATGTAATTACTAGGAATGATCTGATTTTATTCATTTGTAATTGAACACGATTTGACCATCATTTTGGGGCGAAAACCTAAAGATTTTTGTGTTTTTTGTCTACCCGAAATCATTTTCATCTTTCGAATTTTTAATTTTTGAAAGTAGCATATTGCTCTATCTTATATTTGAAAGACTTTAATATTTAGCGAAGCTACACGAAGTACAAGTATGTGTTTTTATGCTTCATCTGGCGCTAAGATATATTGTTTTGACTAACAGAGGTTGAACAATCAATAAACGTAAAAGGTAGGTCTGGCATGGCAAAGGCAAGTGAAAGTGTCATCATCTCTTCCTTTTACTTCCAAACAAATAAATATTGATGGTAGGTGAGGGAATGAAACATCACAAGATAATGTCGGGTAAAAGTGTTTGTCCATAATAGATAAAGTAAGTGTGTCAATCAAACTACTAAAAATAAATCATCAACGCTTGCGTCAGAATATTAATGTAATGTTCTTTTTGGAACAGTAGTCTTTTATATTGGGTCAGTCGAACGTTAACGAGTTTGATTTACAACATCTGACCTCTGACCTTTTTCCCAGCGATTAGAGATAATAAGACTTGGAATAGAAGTTAAAGGCGTATTACTTTATAAATGCGAAGGATATGCATGTCTGTTCAACGAAAATAGGAAAGATGAAATGAAAATTTTATACAAGTGAAAATTTATGTGTATGTGAAAATGCTAACGTTTTCATCTACTAACATGATTTCTTCTCCATAAACACTTAACCAAAACGCAAATATAGGAGAAAGGATGCCGAAGTCAATGACTCCCCGCTGACATTTGAAATCGATTTATATATGTTTGCTGTTGAATCGAATGAAGGGCTGAACAATTTCGTAATCGCTTTCGAATGTCTTCTGACTTTCTTCGGAAATAGAGTGTTCTTGCCACTTGCTGTGCTGATTAGATTCGTTGAGTATGTACTCCTTCACTCCAAGCCATAATGGTATGGTATCACAGCCACTAAAACTGTTTACGTCGAGGCTGTGAGGAATAATCGATAACGGCCTGGGAATGACTCCTTATCATTCTCATTGGGCGTCACGAACCACAACAGTGCTTTTAAAGTAGGGTAAATGGCCACCTTCAGATATCTAGTCTCGTTTCCTTCAAAGAATCATTTGCTCATACTACGAACTGTCATTAAGTTTTCGAGTTTCCTTCTATTGACTTTTGGAGTTACATTTTGGTTTTCGTATCTTTTTATGTGATCTAGATAGTACGTATTGATTTTCTACTTGTTGTTTAGGAATAATTGTTCAACTCGTATTTGAGGCATTTTCGTCCGGATTTTACCATTTGAGTTATGCCTTTCACTTATAGTATAAATCACCCTGTTGAGATTGAAATATATGAACCATATATGTATATTGGATATGTAGTAAGAAGTATGACTAATAATCCCATTTGAGTCCGAGGAACCTTACCTATTGTCACAAATTCACTTGACATTCTAATCGAGTTCATAGTTTCAGCTCAACAAATTGCATACTTGAAAAGTGGTCGCTAATGAGGGACATTAACTTTATGTTGGCACAAAAAGAAAATATTATAATATACGATAAAATGTGGCAATTATGTTCGTTTCGATTAAATGCTAAGGTCAAATATTTGATAGTTTATCTAATTTTCAATCGCGCCTTAGAAAAATGAATCATTAAATAAACATTTCCTTCTGAACGTGATTTGATTTTCACACATATGTTATTATGTTGATAAAATATATCATACATATCACGTATGAGTTGACAATCTTCATTAAATAAACTTGAAAATAATGTTCAATTTAAACCAATTCAATTTTAAATAGTGAAAATTGAATTTTTCTTTCGATTTTTTTTTGGTGTCAATTGAATTATGTTACTTCAGATAAGCATGTTATAAATGAGTATGTCTAATGGCGATCAAAATGTTTTCAAATGAAAAATCAGTAAATTTTTTGATATCTTATCAACTGAATGCATTCAGATTCCAAAGAAAATAACTTTTTAGTCCTAGTGTAATTATCTGGTATTGATATTGATGTGACATATTTAATGTTTTATGATTTCGGTTTGTGTTAAAATTGTGATTGCCGATTATCTAAGAAATTGTTCAATTCATTTTACTAATTTAAATCACACGTGAATCCGAAATCAAATATTTCGATATTTAATGAAAAAAAAACGAAAGTATTCGAATATCGATAAGATCGACTAGTTTTTATGAAATGCATACACTATTTATTCTCTGTTTTGTTTTATTATGCTAAGACTATTGTGAGAAAATTATGTTGCATCAATTTAACAAGAAGCGTAACAAAAAAACTCAGCTTTCAATCCATTTTCAAAAGTAGTTTGTTTATACGAATTTGTGCAGTTGACGTCTTGCGAGTTTTTCGTTAAAATGGATCTGCGGTCATAAACTTCTTCATTTCGGATGGATTAACCTCTGAGAAAATTCATCCGAAGTTGAAACAAATTCACGGGGTCTCTGCTCCTTCCATGTCAACCGTTTGAAAGTAGGCAGCTGAATTTGAGCGTGGTCGCACATCCCTCGAAGTTGACCCACGAGAACGACGGCCACAAACCTCAAACACATCGAAAATCCTCGAAAAAGTACATGGTGTCATGTTAGACGATAGGCGAGTAAAGGTGAGTGAAATAGCTAAGGCTGTGGGGATATCAGAAGAAAGGCAAAAGGCAGCTCAATTACAGGCGAATATCACTCTAACCTTCTTAGGCTGAGGCTCCACATACGATTCGAAATCGGTTTCGGTTTGTTTGTTTTAAGAATGAGCGTCATAGCGGCGCGACCTTTTCTTATTTTGCATGTTATCTATATGAGAACCGGGCGACCCTGTGTCCACGTCCGATTCGAGCAATAACGCCGGTTTTACGACCCGTCTGGTTCATAACGACCCGGGTCGACGTTCCGATTCATAATCATAACGCTCATTTACACGCTTTCGCCATAAGATCGGATGACACCCGGCTCCACGGCCGGTTTTCCATAACCGATTTTCTGTATGCGCATGCGTTGTGTTCATTCGTTAAAAGGCAGTGAACGGAGAAGGCCATGGAGCAGGTGATAACGGCAGTTGCATATAATCCGGTAATATGGAGTATTGCGGAGAAAGATTACCACAACAGGGAACTTTATGATGCGGCGTGGGAGAATGTTTGCCAAGAAGTGTGCCCTAGTGCCAGAATTCATCCATTTTAGAATTTTAGCACTGACACCATCAACAACGCAAGACAGATGTTTTCACGTTGAGCACCGACACGAGAATGAACACTAAACAAACAATATGATTCAAGAGCCTCGCACGTTCTTATTTCAGATTTGGAATCGTACGTGGAGCCTTGACGCCCGTCGTTCTTATTGTTTACGCATTCCAAATAATAATCGGTTTGGAATCGTATATGGAGCCTCAGCCTTAACCAGCTGGATGCCAAAATTCGTCAGAAAACGTCTGGCTTTAAGAAGACAAAAATCATCTTTCATCAGAAGGACGCACCTGCACACAAGAGTGCGATGGCGATTGGAAAACTGCGGGGTTTGGGGTACAGTTCGCTTGGCCATCTCCTTTTTTCTCATAATTTAGCACCCTCAGACTTTCTTCTGTTCCCAAAATTGTAGAAATTTGTTTCCGGGAAGCTTTGCATTCAATCAACAAGTTGAGAGGGTCTTAGAATTAATATTTTCACATCCAGACTCTCACTTCAGAGAAAGAATACTAATATTGGAAAAACTCTGGACCAAGTGTGTTAAAATCAAGGGAGATCATGTAGAAAAATGAAATCATTTTTAACTGAAAGTCGCAGTCGTTCACTGTCAGGCCGAGAACTTTTCACATTACTCTTGTATAACTGCTAATAAGTTGATATAACGAGAAGATGACATGACTTGGTAACCTCAGATCTCCCCCCATATAACACTTAGTAGCATTTTCAAAGACACTCCCCTCTCCTTTGTTACGTAATAAATTTGTTGTAGACTTTAAAATACTTTAATCACAAACTATTAACAATGCATCTAAATTTTGTTTATCGCGCCTAGGGTCTACTGACACCTCGTGGCGCGGTAAATAAATTTAAAATTTGACTTTATGATTTAGTGTTACAAAAAAATTATTTTAAAGACCAACCCTGAACTAGGAAAATATTTGAAAACGTTACAGTTTTTGTTATATTTGAACTAACAATATTTTCAAACAGTTAACTAGCTTCGTCATAAAATTATCAGTTTAAAATAAGTTATTTACAAAAGTTACACTCTTGAAACAGCATTGAACCTCCATCCCTGACGTTGTAATACTCGTACAGTACAACCTATGCTGCTCCGTTTCGTTAAATGGTGTAAAATTTTGTAGATTATCTGCAGTGCTGCAGCTTTTTCTTGAAATGGCCGACTTATGCGCTCTAATTTAGAGGGTGACATCCCTTAACGTCTCTACTCTACGCGATGAGAAATCATAAAGTCGTGCCGCATCCTTGTTAGGGAAGTGGATGGATATACCTGCAATTTAAATATCTTAATTTTAGTGCGAAGAATAGATTCTCAATGTTTCAATGTTTAATGCTTCATTGAAAAGCTTCTGTATGCACACTTCTTCTTTTCGTATCCTTGTACAAAAATATTATAAATATCGAAATTCAAAGGCATCGAGACAATTATCTACAGTGATAAAAAAAGTTGAAAGATCTTTCTATACAAAAAAAAGGTATTCCAAGGAAAAGCCGAGGGTCGAAGGCGGTCAGTGGGACAACCCATAAAACGCTGGTCTGACTTTTGCGAAGCCTGCGCATCCCTGCTCGGTTTTTACAATTAGAGGACGAGGCGATTCTAGGACCGAGACAATTGGAAGCATCACCCATAGGAAACCGAAAACTGAGAGAACCGGTAACTCTACGACTGCGACGATAATTATATTCAGTTTAATTTTAAAAATATTAGAACCTATGCAAAATATCAAAAAATATTTACTAAATAAATACTGTTTCTCTAAAAACTACTAAAGATCCTGTTATGGCGAAATATTCTCGATTTTTGATGTAAACTCAACAAAAACTTGATTTACAATCTACGTTTCTTGAAAAATGAAATAAATTAAACGATAAAAAATTTACTTTAAAATACGAGTATGGTTAATAAAACTACTTAGCCAAGGATATGTAGAATTTATTCAATTTTGGTTAAATGTTCCACTTTTCGATTATCATAACAAATAATTTTGTCACGAACTGAATCTTGAGCCATAAAACTCGAAAGCCGATGCAAGATGATAATAACACGAGTTCTTCCTTTCAGAGTATTATATATGTATAAGGAAACCAACAATACATAGGTAAAAAGTCTGAGTTATCATACTAATTATAAATTGTACTTGTGTCGGCATACATTTGATGATATAGTAAGCAATTTCTTTCGCTTCAGTAATATACCCGGCAAATTTTTAATAAATCGGAGATCATTAGGTAAAGTTGTTCACGTTCATCTTTCCAAATTCCTGAGCAAAATTATTAGATGCAAATCCAATTTATTTACATAGAGAAACCTAAGTTCATAAAACACGTTCCACATTTAATTTAATGTTTCAGAATGTAGAAGTTTAGAATACCTCCAGCAAAAGCCACACCCCAGAAACACTATCATGTTTTTCACATAAAAAATGCAACAAACAACACAAATATTTTCGATGATATGCTTTCTATTCGAAAGGAATTTATGATGAAATACAGTTCCGTCGTTCATATCGCATTTGATAGTGCATATAATGATAACTTTTCCTGTTTTGTGTTTCATTCCATTGTTGAAGCATCCATAAGTTCACTGTGGTATCTGCATCGTAACATTCCATAAAACATTTTATTCTAAGCTAGTTTTTATTGGGCTTTGTCACAATATGAAATATGTGATAGACAAACGAATTGGATTTCGTTGTAAAGAACTTATGAAGCGTTGCAAATGACAAATAATGGAAATGAGTTTCTAGAACACAACGAGCAATAGTGAGTGATAACACTATCAGACTTTATAAATGCTAAAGTCGAATCTTTCAATTAAAATCGATTTAGAAATAGAAATTAAATGAAGCGAAGTTTAAATTAATTAGTTACAAGCGTAAGGGAAAAAGTCTTTTAGGTTCTAGTATTGCATTAGCTACAGGGAGTCCTAAAATAGATTATTGGGATTCACTTATGATTTTGATAATGAGTAGCGGTTCAAACAATTTCTATTTTTAGTTGCTTTGAAGTGAAAGTGTGCACAGATCTAAGAATATTATCCAAGGAGTTCTCAATTTTAGTTTATAAGCTTTTGCACGATGAAAATATGTAACAATTATTAAATTTTATTGGTTGTCCTATAAATTCATGTTTTTGTATATCAATTACATTTAAAATAGGCAATAACAAAACGATATCAAAAAATCGTGCTTGAAAATCTTTGACAATGAATGCTTCCATGCAACACACTTCTCTTCGGTTAGTTTTCTACCTGATTCAATGACTATTGAGAGAGGCAAAGAGTTGGCCGATGCTACCTCTATGAAGAGGACAGAACAATAAATTCTTGGAAAACCCAAGATTTTGAGCGAACACGTAACTAGAAACACATAAACATTATTTGAAAAATCATTTATTTAAGCAAATATTTGACCAAATAAAAACAATAAATTACAAAAATACGTTAGCAACGTTTCGGGAAACCCTTCTGCTTTACAATCTCTTGTAGGCGGTTCGGCATTGTCGTTATAAGTCTCCTGCATTCTCTCCACAAGTATGGACGCTCATGCTTTTTTGACCGCTTCGAACAATTGGTCCAGGTTTGTGAAGTGTCTTACTGCTATCGCTTGTTCAATGTCGCGCCACAAGTGCTCGATTGGATTTAAGTCCGGACTCGTTGACGGTCAGTTTAAAACGGCGACGATGTTGTCACCCAGCAACATCCTCGTGTGTCGTGCTGAAACTTTCATATAATAGGAAGATTCTCCTCATTCCATGGCAACATGATGTTTTCTAAGATGTCGACGTGATTTTCCTTGATTAACGGTACGGCGTATTGATCCAACACCAAATCAAGAGAAACATCCGCAAACATTGATGGAGCCACCTCCGTGCTTAGCAACAGTTAAATTGTAGCGAGGGTCGATTTCCTTACTTCTTGGTTGTCTTGCATATGTCCTGCCATTAGGGCCAATGCGATTTATTTTTGTTTCGTCGCTCCAAAGGATGCATTTCTGGTCATTTTTTAGGTTAAATGTTCTCGCGCGAAGTCGATTCTTTTCTTCTGTTTAATTGCCGTTACCAGGGACTTCTTCCTGGCTATCCTGTCATGTATTTTGGCTTCCACAAGACGTCTTCTGACTGTTCAAAAAGTCGGCGCTGAATTAAGACAGCTGATCTTTTTGGGCTACGTTTTGATGTCCCGTCTTTCGGACTCTTCTAGCCCGGGGAATATCTTGGACAGTCCTGCGGTTCTCCGCGTGTTTCAGTGCCTCGTAAATCATTTTTATGTCTGTCAATTTTGCGATATGACAAGCCTAAAGCCTGGTACACAATAATCTCCACTAGTCTCCACTGTCAAATTTCCAGCAGCAAATTATTTACCAAATGTGGAGACATGCAGAATTTTCTGTTCTGAATCGAACTGTGTACTAGGCTTTACTCTCTGAAGTCTACAATCTTTTGTTTAACTAGAGGAATGAAACTCTTAACCTTTCCCATCATTAGTGAAATTGAAAAAACCTTTTTAAAACTTTGAAAATCACGTTTAAACTGCAAGGAATGCAACTCGCTTTTTCAAACTGATCATAACAAATTCGCATGCCATTTAATGAATTTGCATGCCTATTTATAGTAAAATACAGTGTTTCTAATTGTGTTTCTGTTCCAAGTCTTAAGTTTTCCAGAACATTGTTGTCCCGTCGTCATTATAGACTTTTCCAGGACTTTGTTTTCCTGTCGCCCATTTAGAAGTAGCATCAGTAAACTCTTAACGTTCCTCAATTGTCATTGAATCAGACAAAAAACAAACCGAAGGTGAATGAGTTATATCGAATTGACAAATTGGGGTTTTCTTAGTAAGTTACTAGTGTTTGTAATGATATGTCTGCAGCTGTGTATAGCCCAAGCCTCCTGTGCTCCAATAATCAAAATTCTATTAGCTCTATTGAAACATTATTTTTCTGGTTTTACTATTTCACACAGCTTCACCAATTTCTGTGATCGACACTTAATCTATTCTTGTGACAAATGACTTGTAAATAATCAAAATTGGATAGAATGAATTGGAAATCATATTACATCAAAATTTATAATATAAATCCAGCTGTTGCTAATTTGATTATATGTTGAAGTAAAAATAATTGCTCCGCTAAATGGCTAACTCTGCACAACAATTATCACATTTGTCTAATTCTATTTATATTTTGTCGCAATTTCTTACGTCAAGCTGTTATAGACTTTCCGTCTTATGACAATAGAATCAACTAATTTCTATTAACGTTTGCACTACTTTCACGCATAAAGCGTGGAATTATCTAATAAATTTCTTGAAAGGCTTCATTTAGTGTAGTAGAGCATGAGAAAGCTGCATGAAAGTGAAATGCTAATCGTAATATTCCGATAAGCCTGGAAAATATTTAGATTAGAATGAATTCGATATTACGACATAAAAACCACATAACATTTAAAAAGTGTATAAAAATAATTTTATGTGTAACTTTGAAACTTTTATTCGAATTGATTCGACATGATAAACAACAGATTTATGTGTTACGTCAATTACACTTATATTGAAATTAAAAGAATTTAAAAAAAATCATAGACCTTTTCTATTCCATTTTAATCGCTTGTTCACAAACCCAATCAGTGAAAATGTTTTAAAAGCGCTATTAAAACAAATTATTCATGTATCGATAAAATTTCGAAATTGATTTAAGTGGTTGTAAGTGTATTCAACGGAAACATTTTCACAAGAATATAGCGAATTTTATGAGAATTTTTTGCCATAAAAATTCCAAATACCTAGGAATTCATGTAAATAGGAAGTCTTTCGATTTGTAAGATCACTAAAATCTTAAAGATTGTAATTTTCAAGAGTTGGTGCAACAGAAAATATGTATTGAGTTGATTTGAAACTCAAATAGAAAAATGAAAACCGAGGATACTTTCTGTGAAGAAAATTAGAGTTACATAAACAAACTAGGCAGTTTGATTATTTTTCAACCAAAGAACGTTGTGGTTTTTTAAATTTTTATTTATTCAAAAAAAAAATTGGTTAATTAGAAAAGTGTTATCGTATGTTTGGTGAAAAGTGAAAAGTGTGAATAAAAATCGTTTAATTAACACCTTTTTTTGCTTAAATAATTTTTTTTCAATAAAAAGACCAACAAGGTTTACTGTTCGTAGACGCATCAGCGCCATTTTTCTTTATCAAATCAGAACCTCCTTACGAAGAAGAATTGCAGTTATTGCGTTCCCCGAGACCCTACGAACTATTCTGAAAAAGACCTGACAGAGCTGCTCCCCAGATAGCAAGCCAAATGCTCTGTGATTTGATTGAAAAGTAGACAACTATGACATGAGGGAAATATCGGATGAACAAACGTCAGAGGAAGTAGACTTTGCTTTTTCGTTTCCCTGCCTCCACCACAGTTTCAAGTCAGTTATCATATTTTCTGACAGACAAGCTGCTATCCAATCAACATCAAACGTGTATGCCTCATCCAGAATTACAATGGAATGTCGTACACAACCAAACGTGATATCGCTTCGTTATGAAGTGATCCTATACTGGGTACCGGGGCATAGTGATATACCTGCGAACTAGATGCACTTTCGAGAGCTAGCACTGGGTTCCAGGATTGTACACTAAAACCCAAGGTCAGCTATCCTCTAGCTTTCATAAAGTTAGGATGATAGGCTGCAAACATAACCTGGTTCCTGAAACAAACTTGTAGAACAATCCGGCAAACTTGGCACGCACTGACCCCCAAACAAACAAAGCTCCTCAACACGAGTCGAGAAACATTAAGTTCAATCATATCTACCATATACGGATGAAGTATTGTCCAATTGGCAAACACACAGAACGATTGGACGTTTCTTTTAACGACCTCTGCCGGAGCTGCAAATCGGAAGAAGAGGAAGAAACGGTCCAACGTGTCCTGTGCGAGTGCCCAGCACTATCCAGAAGACGAGTGCAAACTCTAGGCTCCCTCTTTCTGGATATCCTGGCTTCTTAAGAGGATCCAAATGGGTCTTATCATCCTATAGCCGGGTTTTAGTGCCGTCCCAATCTTTTATGATATCAACACGAATATGTCGTGGCCTAAGTGAACAACCTCTCGTGAAAAGAAAGCTGAAACTTCAACCAACCAACTGACGTCATTTGCATGTAGATTTTTTAAAAAGACATTTAAGTTTAATTAAAGTAAATAAAAATGATAAATTGGTTGACATGAATCAGTCATAGAAATATAAACCAGAGCCATTTTAATAAGAACATTAAACAAATCCATGAAGGTATCGAGACATAAATTCTTTAAAAGGCAATGACTTTTAAAAGTCAATGTCGTCTAATATGAATGAAAAGTGTTCCACTTCCTTAAAATGAGACTTCAGAGTTCAAGAAAAATGGCTGGGCATACATATAAAATTCAGACTGAGTAAAATATTTATCAATGCATGCATATCAATAAAAGTTTGATTGTAGTTTTATTCTCCTCCAGAGGAGATTCAGAATGAAGCCTGGAGTTTTTGGCTTCAGTGTAACCCTACCCTTATTAGGAAAAAATAAAACACCTTTTAATGGAGGAAAAAATGTTGGAAGTGATCTCAACCAACATTGCTATAAGACCTAGCTAACCAACATATCATTGAGACATATCACATGGCAGCAATTTCGATAAGGAGAATTGCGAAATCAAAGATGGCTTAGAGTTCGGCGTTTTTTGATTAAATTTCTTTGAACATCTCCCTGCCAAAAAGTGCAAATTAGCGAAAGATTTTGCCACGATTAATTCTTCAGCCTCATACGCTTAGTCTTGGACTCTTGATTGACGGTCAGAGCGCAGGTTATTTGAAACAGCAACCGATCAACTTTTTGAAAAAATAAAAAAGGGAATTTATTTTGCAGGATCTACATTTTTAAATCGACTTTAAAGGTTTTCCAATAATAAAATCAAGAAGAGTTCAGAATTAATAATTCATTCCTTTGTTTTTATCATTCATCCACAAAGAGACTCGCTACTAATCATTTGAATCCCTTCAATTATTGCATATGAAATTGTTTTCGAAATTAAGAATATTAGCTCCTACAGCTAAGATGATGTGGTGTTTTCTGCGTTGTTCTGTAATGATTGAGCAAATTTCGATAAATCGATGAAAATTTAAATGATGGGATCCGTGATCATCGTTTCTCATCTGCAACTAGAACCATATTGGGGAACTTTGTGAAGAGTTGGGAGGTAATATGAATCGATCAAAAAGCTAGATATGCAATTGCCCTTGTAATTTTCTACCAAATCATTCTTCAAATTTTCGATCTAATTTCTCTTGAAATATGTTGTAAATTTTTCGTTGAAGTTTCCCATTAAAGTTTCCTGCAAATTTTTCATTTGATTTTTCTTCAGATTTTACCTCGCAACTTTCATGAAATTTTCCATAAAATGTCCCACTGAATTTGCTTTAGAAACTATCAAAAAAATTGCTTTAAAATTTCTCATCGAATTTTTCATTCAATTTCATTTCAAACTTTCCTTTCCTTTTTCTGGACATGCTTTATACGCCAAGGTTGGGGTCCTGACATGTTAAACTTCATATCCCAAGTTTTCCTGATTTTGATACTCATAGTAGGGCTTATATGAAATGTCCAGTGCAATTTGGTTCATCGATAAAGCTTGCCGCAATTACCGAATTTTTTCGCAAACAATTTTTTTTTTGGAATTTTGTAGTGCCACTGTTTGACCTTTTATCGTTTACGCTGTGAGATGTGGTTGGTAATCGCATGTTCTAAAAAAATTCGCAAAACAATAATTTTTCTAGCATAGTTTAGAAGTTATTAGCGCAAGCCCCCAAAAGCGTGTTTTCTTGTGATTTTAGAAATAGCTCGCGCCGCTCCAAACTATTTAGTAATTAAAAAATTCTGATAATGCCTATCAAAATTAAATAAAATATTTTGTGAAGCTGTTTTTGTTGTTGGTTATTTTTGCCAAATTGTAAAAGTTTTCACCTAATTTTCAAATATCAAAAATATCGAAAGTATATTTTTTGTCGCCTTTTCTCCTCTAAACTTTGACATTGAATTCTACTTGACCTATGGCCATGTAACATATGCCACTTCCGGGACTTATAAAGGTGCCACCACAATAAAAAAAAGTCATGATACATTTTTTTGTTTATATTTGGGAATTTTTTTAGTATCCTTATCAACACTTTCAGAAATAATAAACCAAAATCCTTATTAACTATAATTTGTTTATCCATTCTTATAAATTGTAAGGAGTGATTAATTTAAACGGCGGGTGATTGTTATAAATTTCCGTAATTATATTTGGGACAAATAATAATTTGGTGGAGGAACATGTCTATGTATGTGTTGTGCATCGAAATTTGGTAGATCATAGCTAGATTTTTAAAATATTATAATGGCGAAAAGCTTCCCATGGTACAATTATAATGTTAATGGCATATTACATTCTGTTCATTGCAAATTCGTCATGGTATTGACTACCACACCACACTTGAGACGTGAGAAAATTCTTACACTATCATAATAAGATATAATTAATAACTCAGAAATAAATAGTACATTTATTTGATATTTTTGTTGCATTTATCTGAAAGCCTAAAATTCTGTCATTATACTTCCTTTTTCTTTTCAAAAATTTATGAGAAATAAATTATTTGAAACCTTGGATCATATTTAATCCTTTGCCTCATAAGTATTTTCCACTGCTCAAGTAGTCTCTATGTTTATATCAAACATCCCGAAACATGTGTAGACAACTGAACATTACAAGCAAAAAATGATTCCCATAAAACTATTTCGGATCGTATGAATACATTTTTACTCGTTATTTGCATATGCTTTCTCAATAATCCTAATTGAAATTCCAAGATTAAATTAAGGGTTGTAACATTTTCTCGTGTTCATAGAATATCAAAACATTATCATACTTTTGTTACTATGAATCTTATTTTTGAATCTTGACATGATTACTAATCGATTTTATTCAAAACGCATATTTTATTGGAACGATTCTTATTCCGTGTCAGTTTTCAACACCAAGTTTTTATTGTAAATTAAACGATGGCCTTCAGTTGATCCGTCCATATAGACTATGGAGCGAAATATTCTGCGTAGTAGCTATAATTTTACCTACTTATCAACAATGTTCACCAATGGATAGGAAATGAGAACATCTTCGAGATTATTTGTTGAAAACTATTTGCTTTTTTGCACGCTCCGAAAGTGTTTTAATAAATTTCGTAAGAATTCTCCATCACAATCTAATTTTATATTTGCATGAAATAAGTAGAAGCAAAGAATAGTACTTGTTTGACACCATTCTTTTTTGTACACATTTTGAGGCTGAGCTTATCTAGCGTGCAAAAAAATGGGACTAACATGTGTTTATATGTTTAATAAAAATGAGGCTACTCTGGTGCCTACGAATTTTTTATATTAATTAGGTGAAATTATCATGAAAAAATTTCAAAGGTACAAAAGCTGTTCCATGTGAATTATTACAGAATAAATATTGACACGTGTTTGCGGCAAACACACATGAAAGCTGAATTCTAATTATTTTCACATTTGATAAGTCGTAATTAAGTGTGATGCTTACGATTTTCAGAATGTTGCCTACATGTCACGTTGGCGTAAATATAAACCAGATAAAATATTCAAATGTCTTGAACGAATGTTGGCTAGAACAATGGTAACATGAACTGGAAACAATTTAATCATATTTTGACACGCACATCATTTGTTTCGAATTTTCTTTTGAAACATGCCTACATGTGCATATACATACATATGTATTAAATACCACATATTAATTTCAATAGATCATCATGCTTGCATGCAGAGCATAAATTAATAGTACCTGCTTAGTAGAGAGCCATTGTGACTTTAACATTGGAGAAAGCGATAGAAATGCAATATTGTTAACAAGCAATAGAAGAAAGAAAGTTATTCAAGTGCATGCACCACAAGAGTTTACCAAATTACCTATAGAGTTTCTTACGTATCTAGAATGTCTTAAAATAAAAGATGAATGTCAAAAGGATTAAGCACAAGAATATATGAAATTGCAAACAGAATAAATTGGAGGTAAGCTGGGGTTTTCCGCGTTGAACGCTATTGTAAATATTTTGAAATGAAGCAGTCAAACCAACCCCAACCCCAACCTTGTTATCATGATGGGAGGTTGGCATTGTAAGTATTCTTAAATGGCGTTCTCGACTATGAATGAACTTGAAATGAAGGAATATTTAGGCCACGTTTTCTGTGATATTTCTCTGTAAACTGGAAATATTCAGATTTGAAAATCAAAAATGAGTTCTCTGACTTAAATTTCAGAATCATTAATCAGTTTTATAGAAGTTTAATTTGATTTAAAATGAAATGCATACAGGAAGCTTAATATTTGCACTATTGATATCGTTGGGTCTTTTTTAAATGCTGTATATAATCGCATTAAACAATACTAACCCTTAGTAATATTGATTGGATTCACTTAATTGAATTTGGCGTAAAATTAAGTAAATATTTATAATAATGCTGACCTATTGCAGTTATTTTTTAAACTCTTTGACGATAAGTATGCATATATAGAGGAATGGAAACAAAATCTTTTCAATTCACGCTTATTCCACAAAGGATAATACGAGAAAAAAAATTCATTAAAAAATGAATAATACATTCTCCTTCAGGACATGGTTATGTGTTAAGATCGCTCGGCCTAACGGTCTATTTAGTAAGATAATTTAAAAAAAAAAAAATTTCTGTCTTTATTCAGGCAAAAACCGACGTCAAATGTTGCACATTTCCAATACGATCGATAGCTAGACTTAGCTCTGCAGCATTAGGCACATCTTAGTGATCCATACCTAATCGGCTTGTGTTTGGCTTGATTATAGCGAACCGAACCTTTTGTAACTATTTGGTTTTTGCAAATCGCCGCTTTTATTCGGTTTGGAGTAATTTAAGCCGTTCGGCAACTGCTTATCGAAATGGTTTTAAATTCAAACTTTTACTCTCCCATGCATGTTGGTATAGAATAAACGCATTTACAATGCTAACGTCGAGAAAGTAAAAGAAAATTCTATGCCACTATTTATTTGATTTTCTAACGACTTCGTATAGGCTTTTTAGCATATCGTGTTTGTCGACATATCCCATATGGGTATTATAATCTTTCACTATTTAAGAGCAACTAATTCTTTCAATCGTTCCATCTTTGATTTCCTTTGAGCACTGGACACAATAGACAGATAATGATGATTGCTCATGAGTAATACACTTCGCCGATCCATTTATTACAAAGCCGCAAGTTCATTAGTGGAAACTCTAAAATTAAAGTCACCCCGTTTCATACATTTACTAGCTTTTAGCTCTGAGAACATCTTTCTTTTTTTGCGAATGGTACCATACGCGTAGATTCCGTCCGCTAATAGGTCCCTTCGGAGGTCCACCGAGTTGAAATAGATATCAAAAAAGGTCTTATGGTTGCCGCCAACTGACTCTCTACTTAGTTCTTTGATGACTCAGTGTCCCAGACTTTTTTCGGTGATGTCCTGTACCTTGACGGTGTAAATTTGGGATTCGCACATACATATATCCAGTTGAATCAGCACGTAACCATACTTTGTAGCCTCTTTATGGGTTTATTTGGCATACATCGACGGATAAGAGCTCCTTCCTTTAAATTTTATCGTGGACTCATCAATCGATTAATGCTCATAGGGCTTCATTGCAGAACGAAATGCCTCCGACAATGATCCCACATATCGGACTCTCCTGAATTGCAGTCGCTGATTATTTCTTCAAGCTCCAAAAGCACTTCGAGATCAGCTGAAGTTTGAAGTCTGGAAACCCAAAATCAGACAACTATTTAAAAAACAAGAAGAAAAACAAAACAAGCCGCGAGGTGCGACCCTTGAGGTCCACACGGTCAACTTCCCAGTAATATCTACATAAACATCAACAACATTAAACACAATAATTATTTTGAAAATAATACTACTTTAAGTAATAACAATGCGAGGTATTCATAGCAGTAACAGGAATGAGTTAATATGAATCAAATCGTCCACGGGAGGGTCCATTGATTACGTAAGGTTTTTGGTCGTTGAGGACAGATTGAATATTCACGCGGATCAATCGGTGGGGGCCTTTTTGGTCTTGAAAAATTTTGTATATGCAGTCAAAAATAGGTTCAGTTGCATGTAAAAAGTAAAATGTACTACAAATGATGATGGTTATTGAAATCTTACGATTACTAAAGAATGAATCTAATAAAAACTACAATTTTTTATTCGATGAAAGCTTTTCAAAGCATATGATCTTGCAAAGTATTGACTACAAAACATTTTACCATTCTAAGCGTTTGTTGGTTTTCAAAATTTAAGCAGTTTTTTTAAATTAAAAGACTATAAAATCTATTAAAAATCTGCTCAAATTATGCAAATATTTTAAAACTTTGATTGAATTTACAACAATTTTTTAAGAATAAAAGATATTACGTAATATCATTCGTATGAACCCTCTTTACATGGTAACTTTATATGATTTTTTATTTTTAATTTAGTTTTTTTCATAATCATGGTAGAAAATTTTGCTAGCTTCTCTCCAAAAACTGATAAGAACGTATAAATTTTATAAACTGGTATCACTGTGCTGTGCAAATCAAGCAAAAAAATTATTTTTTATGAAAAAAAACCATAATTTTTAATTTTAATTCTATTAAATTAAAAAAACGGCTGAAACGAATTTTTATAATGTTAAAAACTACACAAAGATGTTAATACACGCCAACTGACATCATAATGATGCAAATATTATATCTGGCTCATGAGATATAGTGAATGATAAAAATGACCTTGAAAATCATGATGACTTTTAATGATTTTTTATTTGTTACTTAATTTTTTTACATAATCATGAGAAAAGGTTTTGATGGTGTTTCTACAAACATTGTTTGAAGTATATAAATTTCGCAAATCAGGTTAAAAATTTATTGTTTATGAAAAGAACCTAATTTTTTGCACTTTTTTTTCTTAAATTAAAAAAAACGGCTGCAACCATTTTTTTTAAAAATTCGACAGATTCAAAAAAATGTTAATACGCGTCCATTGACATCTAAATGATGCAAACCGTATGTTTTGTTCGCGAGATAAAATGCATGACAGAAATGACATTGAAGATCATGATGACTGTTAATGATTTTTTATTTTTTATTTGATTTTTTTTTGTAATCACGAGGAAAAAAATTTGATGGCATTTTTATAAGAATTGTTTAAGGTATATAAATTATATAAATATTGATTACTTGGACTTGAAAATATGGTTAAAAATTTATTGTTTTTGAAAAAAATCCAATTTTTTGCACTTTTTTTTAAAAATTAAAAAACGGCTCCAAGAATTTTTTTAGATACTTGATAGAATTACTCAAAGTCAATACGCGTCGATTGACACCTTGCTCAAAAAAATCGTACGTTTGGTTCGCGCGATATAACGCATGACAGAAATGACCTTCAAACGGGCAAAACAGCAAACCCCCCGACCGAAGTGTCCGAAAAACTAATCAGCTCTTAAAATTGCAAAGACGCTTCGATTGACACCTTAACGAAGTCGATAGGACTTTGTTTACGTGAGTTATGCTCGTAGAAAAAAGTGTCCACGAACGTACAGACGTACGTACGTACGTACACACACACACATCTCCCTTTCTAAAAACACTTTATATATACTCTATAGACCTCAAAACGTAAAAAAATGTTGAAAATTTCAATTTCGATTTTCGAGGCGATTACAAGAACTTCCCATATACTGGGAAGTTAAAAAAATCGAAATTTCTGAATGTTGTCCGTTGCCAGGTGTAACCACATTAAATACCGTTTTTGCAGAAAAAAGTGGAAGTAGCAGGAGAACCTTTGCGTTATCTAACTCGAAATAGAACGCCGCAAAACTGACTCAACTACGTCACGATTTCAGCTTCAAGTGAAATAAGTGAACTTATTCATGATAGTTACAGTAACTGATTTGCCTGAAGCTGTTTCATTACGCACTTTTTATTGCGTCCACACGCATAATACCAGAATGTCATTTCCAAACAAGGAAATCCCCTCAAAACATAAACTCTAGTACCGTTGAAATCGTTTTCCAGTAAGTGTTATCAATGCAGAATCGCTGGATTGTTGCAAAGATTATTTTGAAATGATGGTTCTCTCGAATATGACCACTTGCCCTCAAACGGTTAAAAGTAAAATAAAATTTTGTTTACAATTTGATTTCGCGTATTTTTTTATTTGCAAACCAGATACTTTTCCAAAAATATGATGCTTATCATAAAACGACGCGCGATTGTGTTTTGACTTTTCGTTCAATCGAAGTGTTACTATCTAAGTTTTGATCTATACTATAATGGCATTGCAGAGATATCGATCCTTATCAATTAAATATCATTAAAAAAATGTAAATGTAAATGTTGAGGTACTATTTGAAATAGCGTTACCAGATGCCCCGTATTTCAGGCATAATTTTAAGCGTCCCGCCGGGACAGACTCTGTCCCGTATTTCAACATTATTAGATTAAAATACGCGCCACGCATGACTCCGACGGCTAGCTGCGCTGCATGCGCACGAGAGCATAAGGTATGAGTGAACGAACAGTGTCCGTCCGATTAAAGCTCCCTAGCATTCCCCTTAGTCTCCTCTTATCCTCCTTAGACTCCCCTAAGCATAATCCTTAGCCCCATTCGACTCCCCCTTAGCATCCCCATTACCTCATTAGACTCCCCATTAGCCCCCTCAACATCACCCTTAGCCTCCCTCTTGGCCCCTTTAGACTACTCCTTAGCTTCCTCTCTTTGATCCTAATCTAATTATGAACTATTCTTGATATCACTTTAAGTGGTTTACTTGTAATTCTCGCTGATGTATAAAAATTCTTATGAAGGATCTACATCGCAATATGATTTTCTATAACAATTATTTATAGATCCAATAACAAACTATCAGTTGGTGTATTTAGGCGGTTGAAAGTTTACTCCGCAATAGATGAATTAAAACAAAAATCGTTTATATTATTTCTAGGACGTGATTTTAGAAACAATAAATATTTTAATTCTTGACATTAAATGAAATGCCTTTGCAGTTTCTTTGTAACTTCAAACTATAGAGTACTCACAACAAATCGTCTATACGCTTCAAATCCTTTTGCTAATATTTCAACGGAGAATCAATACCCGAGAATCTTGTGTGCCATTTTAAATCCATCCTCCAGTTCCATCTGCAAATATAAATAAATATAAGTTTAAAAATGTAACTTGCAAATGCAGGCTGAGTAAGATATCATGTCGTCATACTAGTTTAACCATAACAAATATAACCAGTTATTCTTGCAACCAAAACATAACAGTCTTATATAATCTTCAGTCCTTTTTATTGCTAAAATTTCATTCATCACAACTCGTCTTCTTAATTGCAGTTTTAAAACAAACTATAATGCGGAAACATGGCGCGTGAAAAAATTGCATTTGTTAACAGTGAAATCGTCCAAGCAAACTCATTTATCATAAAAGCGTGCTGGGTGTCTCCGGACATCGAACGGACCTGCTGCAATTGGCACGTTTGTTCGTACATAATTGAAATCGAAAATGAATGAAAGTGAAAGTCGAAAAATTAGATTGTTTCTCGCAACCCAGTACTTACTTACTATAGAGTTTAGTACGACTAGCTTGGACATCGCTAATGACTAGGTAGCTTTAAACAATGGCCAGTCGTTTTTTTTAATGACTCGTATACTCGCAACCCGACATTTATTTAATCGTACATTGATGAGTTTTTGTTTGTTTGATGTAGAAGACCGGCTTGAAGTTAATTTAGATTGGTGTAAGCGAAGACTTGATGTGTATTTTCTATGATGATTAATTATATATTTAGTTTATAACTTTCTATAGGAAAGCGAACCATTTGCACGAGTCTAAAATTAAGAATTTTACTAACCAACGCCAATAGTAATCTCAACAAAAATAAAACAATGATTCATGTCATGATGTAGACAAAAAAGGTGCAATTTTTGCTAATTACCAAATAATTAATGAAATTCCAGCAGTTTCAAATATTTGTTGGATGTCCGCATCGTAGAATCGATCAAAACTACATTAGTAATAAATCATGTTTAATTTTATTTTCAGATTATGTTCATTGACAATAACGCGTCTGTCCTTACAAATGCCTCTTCCGCCTGACCTCACTTCCGTCTCGTTGGCAGTGAAAATGCAAAGCTCGAAGAGAACTCTACGATCGCATGAGATTCCTGTGATGGCTATCCAACAAGCAAATATAGCAGCGCAAGGAAATGCATTCACATCGTTCAGCTCGCATATCCTAGGATCAGGAGCAAACTCAACATACACCGGGAGCAATAGTTGTGTAACCAACAACGCTTCCTTACTCGAAACCGAACTGGATTTGCATTTCAGTCTACAATATCCTCATTTCATCAAACGTGATGGCAACAGGTATGCAAATTTTGCTATTGTTTAAATGCAGAACTAAACAATTACGTGTAAATAATTTGGTTTTTAGGTTGCTTATTTTGTTGCAACGCCGAAAAAAATATAAGTCACGCACAATATTGGGTTATAAAACGCTTGCGGAAGGTGTGATTCGTATGGATGCGGTTTTACAAAAGTCCATGGACATGATTGTTGAACTTGTGGCTTCGAGTAAGAATGGTCGACCGGGTACAACAGTTGCAACATTGCGTGCTGAACGCGTTTCATCCATTCCAGTCGATCAAGACAATAAAAATAATAATAGTGTTCTTCTAACAGGTAATTAATAATAACTAATTTATTGATGAATTTCATTTGATTCTGCTCTATTTCTCGCATCTGTATACCATTATGGTGTAGGTGAAAAATTAAAACTTCTAAGTTTTATTTGTCCAGCATAGCCATTGCTTTTTTGATTCGTAATTTACTTCCTGAAGCATCCCTGTGTTTAATTTAAGACAATAATTTGAAGTAATTCGGAAGCAAATTTTTTTTAGTTTGCATTATAAATTCTTCGCTGGATAATGAGCCACTTAGAGCGATTGTTTCAAATGATAAATGGTTAAATAAATTGCAAAACGTGACTTGCATTTGTTTTCTAGACAATTATATATAACTCATGCCTCTTGGCCTTCTGATGCCAATGTTAAACAGATTATCTCTTGCGAATGATCATCGCTTAAGAGGTAGATTTCTAACCATGCTGGTCAACCTTAGTACCTTCAATGTCGATTTGATAGGAAAAAAATACCCCGAATTCAACGCAACCGAAAGAAACGAACAAACCAATCTTCATTTCGTGCTAAGCTTTAAATTCGATGTTAAGTTGCAAAAAAACGTCTTTTAGTTTCGTTTATTTTTTTTTCAATATCGTATAGTATCATGTAAAAGCTCACTTTATTGCAGAATCTAAATTGAAAATAGACAACGAGCACATCTGAAATTTGAAATGAAGTAAATAAAAAGAAATATTAGAAGAAAGTTCGTAAGAGAGTTGGTCTTCAAATTTAATTAAAGTTGAATGTAATTTACCTCAAATAAAAAACTATAAGTTGGGAACGTCAAGCTACCTTGAGCTATCTACCTTTTTATTATTTCGTAGAAAGTGGCTTAGCATCGCAGTCCAGCTGGATTTGGTAGAAGTTCTATCAATCATTGTTGTCAACGCTTAAGACACGTTCCTTACAATTGCTACATGAATTAGTCTTTTTTCTAATAAAGCCAAGTTAGTGTGTCGAATTCTGATCAAATTTGTAAACCGAAAAGTCTCAATGCCTTGAAAGTGTTTTGACAATGAAATTAAAGCTATTTCTGCTCAACCTTGTTTTGTTTGCTTCCTGAAGTGATGAACACGACTCTCAATTCGCTTTTAATGATTGCATATTTCTTTCATATGTGTTACTCGATGAAAATAAAACCTTTTTCAATATATAGATTCAGTACTTATTAAACAAAAAACTACTCATTCCTATCTAAAAACGCTAGCTCATAACCCAGAAGATGACGATTTTAACTATACAAGATCACTTTTCATTTTGATTATGAAATCTCACGTGCTCCCACAATAATTCTACACAGCATTCAAAATCAACTACACTTGTTTAGCTTGAAGTCCAGCTAACGTGGTTGAAATGGAAATGCACTCAAAATTCAATGTCGCTTGAAAATACATTGAAATAGCCAATATTGATATTGTACCGGGTCGTTAAATATAATTTCGTTGTCATATTTATTTGCTGTTCACGGGATTTAATAATTTGCACTGAGTATCTAATCAGATCATCTGTTTGTACTGTAGCTCGTGTTTGAAAACTTGATTGCAACATCGTGCTCAATTCATGTATGTATATAAGGAAATTAATTTAGTCGTTTCCTTGAAAAATTGTCTAACCAAACCAAATTAAATTGGTATGTGAGATCTAAGTTCGTGTCATGTATTACAAAAGAGGTTCCATTGGAAGAGTATGAATTAAATTGATTTTTGCTGCCTTATCTCCATTTAAAGTACTCGCCGTATCCAATGTCTTACCAAAAAAAAAAACACACATCTGTAGTAAAAGCCGAACTGATTAAGAAGAAACTCGCATTTTTTCTTGAACTTAAGTCTCTAAGTCCTGGAAAAATGTTTGGCTGATTCAACTCGAAAAATCTAATCACCGTACATACTTTGCTTATTTTCTAAATCGCATTCTATTGTTTTTGTAAATAAGATATTATCATTATACACAAAAACCGTGATTTAAATATTTACCTTCCTTTATATATATACATATATCATTTCGCTATCTTCGTTAGCAAATCAACAAAATATTTTTCCATGACAGATCGTGTGACTGAATATTCGGATGAAGACGAGGAAGGTGAATTCAGTTCTGCCGAAGATAACGACGATGGAACTGATGTTGGTCTGACGGGTTACGATGGAAAACGTAGCTATACATCTAAGCACGAAATGAGAAAGTATCGGAAGTTGGAGCGGTCCGAGAATGATGGTGAAGATGTTGGCGCAAATCCTGCGGACAGTGATAGTGAATTTGAGATTAAAGAAAAAGGCTCACGTGCCAAGCTCAGCAGGGTATGTAAATCGTCATTAAAATAACATTAACCGCTTACATTTGGTGCATTTGTCATTAGCGATAGAGTATCTTTTCGTAGATCAGTTCATGTGATCTAATTAGAGTTTGTTTTCGTTTCAGCAGCGCAATTTCAAGCAAAAAATTGTTGCTCTGTTGAAACGCTTCAAGGTTTCGGAAGAACTTGATGGTGGCGTTAGTCGTGGGTCCGGCGCGTTACGCGGTGAGCGGGATTTAGATGCTTTGTTTCAGGAGCTAGAATCTCTATCATGTGGCGAAGGAGATGATTCTGGCCCAGATTTGGACAGTTTGTCTGTGGGATCGACCCCGAAACCCTCATTGCGACCATTTTTCTCAAATTCCAGAAGCATGTTGCACGATAACATCACGGGTGCGTACTCATCAAACTTTAATTTAGCAAAACAAAACAACTAGAGATTCCTCTAGCATTACAATAACGTTCTACATACATTAACAGTTTTGAAAGATTAATGATTCATAAAGTTGTTGCATCATTTCATTCCTGTTGAGTTCCATTGTATTCAAATAATCATCAAAATACAATTGAATAATGTAGTTAATCGACATAATAGTCATTGAATAAATTATTAAAAATTCCATTGATATTCGATTTATTCGAAAAGAAATTGCATGCACAAAACAGCCATAAACGCAAATATACTCAATGGCGTTTAAGGACGGTACTAACGTACGATGAAAAGTTTGTGTAAAGGCTTTCTTAGTGAGATCTTTGCTTAGATATATTGAAGTGGTAATTTTTTGAAAGTAACATTTGTAGAACATGCTATGCGTTTATATTCAACAATTTGATATGAGCGCTTTTCTAGTCTAGTTGTACAAACAATTATTATTTTCGTTTGAATAATTGTGAGAGTTTTTGCATGGCTTGCAATTTCTTTTTTCAGGAAAAGAAAGACGACGTGCATCTGATAAGGGTGAATCAACTGATAAGAAATCCATAATCGCAACTACACCAGGTCTGTTATTATTTGCGAGCCTTGTGTCTTCTCTTATTTATTCTTTCCTATAGTTTTCTAATCCAATTCACCTCACCTTCAATTACTTGAATACTGATTTCTAACCGTAAATTTTTTTATCGTAATAACATTGTGTATGGAAAACGAAAAACAGTTTGAAATTTAACTATTCCTTTAATTATGATTCCTCACAATAGCGATAGCCCCTTTAGGTGTTGTTTAACGTAAGAATAATATTCGGATTATCCCAACACGTGCAGATCTTGCATCATTAATAAATTTTGAATGCTTGTTGCTATTTGTTGTAAAAATGTCTTCAGGGAAACCAGGTTTGCAGCACAGCTATATAAACCGCACCAAATAAATTTGATCTGAAATCGATAGTGGGATAGATATGGTTTGATGTTTAGTGACCCTATAGACCACTTCCGAATGTCTTCCAAGTGTTTGAAAATATGTATAAATGCACATTGAGAAAATCATTTCCGATTCTTATGATAATACAAACCCCATGTGTGGTTGAAATATGTTGCTTGCTGTTTTTACACTCAAGATTTATGTAAGCGTGTTCAAGCGAAGGTGTTTGTTTGTTCCTTTTGACGTTTTTTCACCATTTTACTAGAAGAGCTAATATTTCGTTTGATATGCTGCTAAAGTCTGAATCTTAACTAATTTATTGTGAGATATGCATGCAAATTTTTATGTCTCATTAGACAGGCAACAGTGAAAAGTGATAGTTAATAGAAAAAAGCACTAGGTAGATTATGATAAATTTGAAGTTCGCGAAAACATCAGGCTACAACCGCAAATTCATTGTTCTTGTCAATCGCGTTATGTTTATAATCGTCGATACTACCAAAAGACATTCTGTTAATATATAATTTTTATCAAGGTATATCGACAAGACACGGTATGCTCTTTCGCATGTCCAAATTGGTTCGTTCCGCGCATTGCCTGAATGGTGACATCACATTGATGAATAAATGCCGAGTGAATTACTATTCCTGTCCGAAAAACATCAAAATTCACGTCGCCATTAAAGTTTCGTGAATGCAAGAAAGGGATGTAATGCCATATCATGTCTCGTCTATATAACTTGGGTTTTTATTCAGTGTCTACTTTCTCAATACTTTCACAATTCAATAATTTCATGAAAAAGCCAGTGTATCACGATTAAGTATCAAATTAGCATACACGTCAAATTAATGGATATTCTGAGACGTGCACTTTTAAATCACAGAGCCAAAGCATATATAAATTTTAATATATATTTGTACTATTCCATCCAGGATGCTGAGGTAAAGGGATGACGATTAATAGGGTCTATCAAATATTCCTATGGTGTAAAGGCCGGTCCAGACGCTCCGTTTTTCACAACCTTTTGTCTGCTTAGTTCAAAACGTTGCAGAGAAAACGTTGCGTGTAGATAGGAAAACTGCGCAGTTTTGAAATGGGTGCGAAAACTGTACAGTTGCAGCAATAACTGAGCCAGAGAGCATAGATTTCCTTGAACTGTGCGGACAAATTGGCGCATGTAGACGGTATTATTTTTCTTAACAAGAATGCATGCCAAAATTGACCAGAGTAGTACCTCCTCCATGACGATATCACTAAAACTGTGCGAAATATACAGATATCTCTGCACCATGTGGACGCTCTAAAAATTGCAACGTTTTCATTCCGTCTTAAGACTGCACAGACAAAAGGTTGTGCAAAACGGAGCGTCTAGACCGACCTTTAAGGATGATAACCCTAAATACGGCGATCGATCCGGAGCTTTGTGTTGTGGCTCAATCGAAGGGGTCGTGCTTGCACTTCCCCGAAACCTTACCAGGGGTATACTGGTTCCAAGGGCTAACCGGGGCCCCAAGGACATGTCTCTCCCGGTTTTGGTTGAGGAGCCTGTGGAGGCTGAAACTTGGTGGCTGTGGTTGACACCCAAAGCGGGTACAATCATTTCTAATACAGTTTTAGACCGGTAGCTATTCAACCACTTTTCTTGTCGTGGAGCATTGGCGTGCTGTTACGCTATCAACAGGGATGCCGCTTTCCACAGAGCGGTAAGGATGCTGATAGGTCCGGTCCTTACCAAGGATTATGATGGAGTCCCTGCAAGCGTTAATGTTTTTCACCCTTTTTTTGCGGCGGAAACATGATATTTGTTAAACTATAAAGTCTTCTACAATTTACAATCCTTTTTCGATTCAATCGAGCTCTTCCGCTAAATTTGTCACCATCATGTAGGTCGCAAGAATGTAGGCAGCAAAATTCAGAAATCGGATAATTGCGGGGTGAAATGAATCGGGGTATTATTGTAATTTAGTTCACATTGGTTTCGTTGGACAGCAACATACATTTTTAAATTTCAGCACCCCAGCTTGGTTTTTTCATATTGTTCTTGTGATTGCTTCGGCGGCCATCACGCATACACTTACTCGTATTTTCGTCGATCCTGGTCATGACATTAGGTGGCAGCTCTGGATTAGCGAAGATCATGCAATGCTCTTGGGGACTTCTTTGCCAATGTCGTCGTGTTTTGGATTCAGGGCCATATTTGCATCCGAACGATCCGATCCGATCCCCAGCTAAGATCTAACTCAAAGGGGTGTACTTCTGGGCATCACTTTTACCACAAAAATCTAAGCTTGTGAGATTGATTCTTGCAATGAAGTAATGAGTGTTAATCAAGCATTGAGGACTTCACTATACAAAGTGTTCGTACTATAAAGCTACTGGATCACAATTATTTCTCCCTTCTCATATCGGTCTCGATTTCGAATTATTATTTTTACAGAAATTATTTTTTTTACAGAAATTGTCATTGCATTTAATATTTAACGCCTATTTTTTTGAGACGCTACAAACTATGGCCTCTACCATGCCATATTGTTTTCATATAGCCATAACACTTACAGAGTTCTCGACCTTTTTAATGATTTCACTTTTTTGAATAAACTATTTACACGTCGTTTAATACTACTAGCCTTAATGTGCAATATGTCGTGGCGAAATCCTCAATATATAATCCAATCACTTGGGTACGATTTCAATTGGCAATACGTGAAATATAATCTATTCAAAGAATCGCTATTGGAGTGTTCATTTTAAAGAATATGTAATAGATTTTTTGGAACGTTCATTCTATTGTATAGTTCATATAATGGAGCATATATATAGTCTAGTCTGTGTAGTATCATTAGTAGATCCGCTCCCCAGAAAGTAGAAACAATTAGAAATTGCAAGCATTTCTAATGTCGATGCCGAACTGAAAACTGTCAAATTTGATTGAATTGTAATTTTGCATGACGAAATTTGCTTGGTAACGATCCACGATCCGCAGACGTCGACCCGATCGGCGTGGAGCAACTTGCTGCTCGTCTTGTTGTTGCTGCTGATGTCACTCGCGTCCTTGATGTGGTCGCTCTGGTTGCTCGCCTGGTTCTGGTTGTGAGGGTTGCGGGTAATGTATGTTGATTTTCGTGCCTTCTCGGCGGATCGCTTCCATGTCCGCTAATACAAATGCCGGTTTCAAACGATCGATTGAGATGGTTTGATGGCCATCTCCCATGTTGATGACGAAAGTTTTGTCAGTACGGCTCGTTACTTCGTATGGTCCATCGTATGGCATTTGTAGCATCTTCTTGACTGCATCATGTCATACGAATACGTGGGTTGCTGTTAATAACTCCTTGAATACGAATGGGGTTGAGCTACCGTGCCTCCGGGGTGGTTTCGGGCGCAGCTGTCAAAGATGAGAGCGGAGCTCCTTGATGAAGGTAGTCTGTTCTTGGACGTTCTTTACCTCTGTCAGAAATTCACCAGGTAGGCGAAGGGGCTCTCCGTAAATGAGTTCCGCAGCTGTGCTTTCGAGATCTTCGCGCCAAGCTGCCCTAATACCAAGTAGAACTCTTGGTAGAATCCGAGTCCATTGGTTGTGTTGGTGGCACTTGATGGCTGCTTTGAGCTGACGATGTTGACGTTCGACGAGTCCGTTTGCTCGAGGATGGTGCGTGGTTGTGCGAATTTGATCCGTATTCGTCAAAAACTGAAACAGATACGATTCGAACTGCCTGTCTTGGTCGGTCGTGATTCGCTTCGGGGCACCAAAGCGGCGGATCTATCCGTCGAAGAAAACTCGTGCACATGTGTCGGCCTCCATGTTGGGCATTGGACACGCTACTGGCCAACGAATATATCTGTCTACACCTGTAAGACAGTAGCGGTTTCCCTCTGAGCACGGCATGCTTATGATGTCTATGTGAACGTGCTCGAAACGTGCCATAGTCGTTGAGAAGTTGTCTGTCGGGAAAAATACATTTCGCGTTATCTTGGCTCGATGACACTCGATGCATGCTCGTGCCCATTTGTGGCAGTCGGCTTTGATGGAGGGCCATTTGAAACGTTGCGCGACCACTTTCGCGGTAGCTTTCGCTCCTGGGTGAGCGAGTTGATATACTACCATAAATGCGGCCTAGCGGAAGGATGGTGTGACGTAAGGACGTATGTGAGACGTTGACACGTCGCAAGTGACTGCCACGGACGAGTCTGGCACTACTATCTGTTTGAGCGTCAATGCTGACTCGCGCCTCAAGAATGCCTTGAGCTTCTCATCGTCCTTTTGCGATTTTGCCAATGCTGCGTAGTCGAACGAGTTTTTAACTGCTTCGATGCGCGAAAGGGCGTCGGCTTTGACATTACGTTTTGCAGCCACATCTGTTTCACTTTATTTCTATTTAGTACATTGAGACCTTTTTGTGTCACAGACAATCTATACAATGTAAAAAGGGACACAAGTTGAAAGGCGTCCAAGCCGTGGCCCCCACAGTACAGCCCTATGATTAATTATTAAGATTGTTGGCGCTAACTGCAACCCTACGCAAGAAATCGCGCATCAAAAATTTTGATTATTAATCAAATTAATAATCTCGCTTTGTACAATTTTTCAAAAGGTTAATCATTAAAAGACAACCATCTAACTTAAACAAAAGCACTCCATGTCAGTATGTTTATAATAAAATGTAAGCTCTAAGTCGAATTTGATAAAAACCATACATGGATTTGTTCAACGAATTTTTCTTTTTACTCATTTTTGAATACATTTTAAGTTTATTTATAAAATTAATCGTCGCCTGGTGTGGTGTATGTTCCTTTTTAAGTTTTTCCTGTTTTCAGATTTGTAATATTGGATTTTTCCATTGAAACGTCTATAGTGTTATTTTTGGAGACTTATGAGTTACATTTAGGCAACGACAGTTACGTTTAAGTTTGGATATGAATTTGTGGATTATGTGTTATTTAGAATGCGATTTGCAAATCAAATAGATCGAAAAACTGGACATTATAAATTTAAGTAACTATTCAAAAAAGAAAATATAATTCATAATTTTGATTGCAGCTAAACATTACGTACGAATGCTTTGCAGCGTCAAAATTATCTGCTGTAACGAAAAGGAGTTAAGATAAAATTATGAATCTAAACGATGTTTATTAAAGATATGAAAACGATTCAAAATAGTTGTCCTGTATTTTAACTTGTAAATTGCTGTATTTTTAAAGTCAACATTGTCTCAGTTTTTATGGTTAACTGAATAATATTTTGTCAAAAACGGAAATCTTACGACGATAAGTGTAATAGCGTACATCAAACAACTGAATTTGAAGCTTGTTAGCTTTTGAAACTTTAAGAGAGTTATGTTAGTGTATTTTCCTTAAATAACCTGCAATATCGATTTCTTTCTTCTTGTTTTGAATACTAAAAATAACGATACTTGCATGACTAAATTTTCAATATATACCATTTAGCTTACATTTGCATTTGAACAATCATAGACTTATGCATTGCCATCTGAGTTGCGCTACGAATGAATGAATGGATGTCGTTTGTGGGTATCCATACAAATCAAACTGATTTGCCTCCTTTGTTTTTGATTGCAGGTTACCTACCAATTTCAATTGCATGCTTTTTAAAACTCCATTTCCACAATATACTAAACATAGAATGCATGATACCTATTATACATAGACTACACTTTTTCCATGTTTGCCTACTACAACTAACCAAACGTTATGAAAATATGTGTGCGTAGCTAGCATCACTAATTATTTAATATTATTATGATAGATCGAAGCGGTCCCGAATGGCGAAACGATAGTTCTGGTAATGAAGGCAATGCCGGAAACACTGATCCTGAAGCTCAATACTCAGATCCTCAAAATGCAGGCAGTCCACCACGTGAAAAAGATATAAGCAATACCGTGACATCGGTCGCTTCCACAGAAAAACGAAGTCGACTGTTTCGTACGTCCAGCAACACGCCCAACTGTAAGAAGAAGCAATCGTTGTCGTTATCATCGGAACCGAAATCAGTATTAGAGACATGTCTATCACCGACCAATGTGGAGCCGCGAAAATCTTTATTGGATCAATTGTCCAGAGTTTTTTCTATGGAGGAGCAAATACTCCCCGATATCGTGACAATAATAAGTCCGCCTGAGGCATACGGCAGTAATGTTCTGCTGCGAATCAATACGATCCTGAGTACATCGTTTCGGCCGGCATTCCAACCGCAAAATACAGCCGAAGTGAAGGCAGTGCTGCAGGCTCTCATGAATAAAATCCAAAAATAGTAGGTCAAGTGTTTTTTTTCGAGTTTTGTGTTTCTCTATAAAATTAATGGGATCATCTATTAACTGTTTTGAAAAATGTTTGGCCTAGTATAAACTATTTCTGTTTTAGCTGTAACTCGACTGCGAAGCCACCGACTACTGTTAAAGTTCTGCTGCTGGGAGGAGACTGGCTGCAAGGAGCCGTTCTACGGCACTACGTCGATTTGTTGGGGATCCGTCCGCCAGATTGGGTGAACCATTTGCGGTTCTACATTGTCCCAATTGGCACGAGCTCCATATCGCGACATTTGAGCAGTGTGGATCCATCATACTGTACGATTTTTGGAACGGATACTTGGCATCAACTTTGTGATCGTGCTTGTGTTTCGGATAGCTCTTTGGCAAAAACTGACATTTTGGAATTGACAAGTCGAATACAACGATATTTGCACACAGCTGGCCCTTGCACACAAATTCCTATTGCTGAAGCAATGGTTAACTATAAGGATGAGGATTCTTGTCAAATTTTTGTACCATTTGTTAGTGTAAGTATAGAAGTTATAATATTGGTGTTCTTATAGTAAAGACTTATTTCAAACCATTAACATAAATATTAATATAATTTATAATCTGGATTTTATTGCGCTTTACAGGATGTAAGAATTGGTTTCCCCGAGGGACCACAACTATCATTAGATCTCGAAGAGACAACTGCATCATTATCACTACAACAAACTGGCTCGGCAAGCAATGTCCTGTCTAGTTCGCCTCCAGCAAGCGGTCGAGCATCACCACCTCTTCCATCAACGCCAGGAACACAACAGGCACAACAACAACAACAAAGTCAAGAATCGGTTGAGCTTCAAATCGATTACTGGCCGGTAGCAAGAATCGGCGATACCAAAGAAAAAATGTCAAATAAAGGCAGTGATCAGGGAAAAAATAGTATTAAGAGCACATTCCGGAATTTTCATGTGTGGCGTCTACCGCACAATTTACAATTTGTCGAAATTCCGAATGGTTTGACGGTGTGCTTTGCTACTAAGGAGAAGAAACAGAAGAGTAAGATTTTATTATTGTTATTCTTAGAATAACAGAATAATATACTTCATTCCTTTGCGGTAGTTATGCGGCTTGGAAAGAAGAAGGAAAAAGACAAGGAACAAGAAAAGGAGCAATGCGTTGAAGGTGTAGCGCGGCTGATCTGTTCCCCGAAGCAATCTCATCCGGTGCCGTTAAGAGGTGAGTTAGCGTGAATTTTCTTTGACAGATTCACTCTCCCATAATCAAAATTATCGCGGTTGACATAATTTCATTGTAAGGTAACGTCCAATTAAGTATGACTTGTCTTCCGTTTTTGAGGAAACGGACAAGTTGTGGTGAATCATCAAAGAGTAAAAGAACATCGGCCGGTTTGCATTCAAGAAACTGTGTAAGGCCTCGAATATACTGTTAAAGAATATGCACATGTTTTTACACGTAAGCGTGATTCCGATTAAAAGTCTCGAGATCATCACTACCGCAAATTTTAATAAGAGTTCTTGAAATGTTTCAATGTAAAATTTAGCTGCCGAAAGAATTAATCTCATGGTATCTGCAAAATGACAACAGATTTCTACTGCTAGCCAGAGAAAATGTTGCACTTTGAATGCTTTTGCTAACAAACATAATTGCAGATGTTCGAGTGCAGAAAATTCACAAGTTTTGCATTAGCATTAATAACATTCTCTCAGATGCACAGTTTGGTTCGATTTTATGGTTAAAAGAGTCCCAAATTTCGTCGAAAATGAGGAATAGGAGGATGATTTATATATTTTTTACACCCGGTAAGAGTTATAACAACATCTGTTGATTAGGTAAGCATCATTTTGAATTTCTTTTGGCCCAGCTCCCCCAATGTAAGAGCTTGTAAGATTTCAGTCAATAGCACGATATCTTACGTCGATTTTATATTTCTTACACATTATCAGACGTTGATTATTTACTGCATATTGGATTTTCTTTCTTGATGTCTATAACTCTTTGTCTACTGAAATTGTAGCAACAAGATCCAACTAACGCTTTGAACCCAATTTTGTCTGAGTTTTTCTTGTTAAAAATGCATCGATATAGTTTATATTCCCCTCAAATCGAACAAACTACAACGATTTTCGTGAGGCGATTTCCTCTGTCTTGTTTTGTATGAAGTAGGATGATAATGTAATCAGTTTGGCAAACTTCAATTGTCCATATTTATCTATCTTTCTTTGTATTGAGTTCTTATCATTCTTATGTATAGTGTTTTTAATATTTGTGTAGATATTACTGGGAAGTTATTCGTATGGACCTCAAGGATCGAACCTCGAAGCTTATCTCTCTAAATTTTGACACACATTAGCATTCGAAATAAGTTGATATTTTATTACGAGAATTTCATCGGAGTCGTTTTTCGTTGAGCTGTGCCATAGCGTCAGCTATTTTAATATGACACATCCGGAATATTTTTTTAAGTTTTATAAGACTTGTTTGCTTATTTAAAAAAAAAGTTAAACATCGAAAAATGGTGCGTGTTTCAAAAAAATGTGTCTCTTCCCTTCATTTCAGTTTTTTAGCGTGTGTGATTTTCGTGTTTGCACTCTAGAAATCAGTCAGTTCTGATTACAAGTGTACAAAATATTTCGTTTTAAAATCCCTACTACTACTACTACTACTACTACTACTACTACTACTACTACTACTACTACTACTACTAATACTACTACTACTACTACTACCCAATAAAAAGTTTTCTATCTATTTATATTCTCGCAGCGTAAGCGGTAAAGGTCAAAAATGACGGCCCGAAATTTCAAACTTTAAAAAAGGTTCAGAAATTTTGCGGAAAGATTGGTTCAAACCAAAATCGGATTTTTCGAAACTCGAAAACATTATTGCGAGTGATTGTACTGGGCATCTCACATAAGCACTAGAGTAGCAAATGAATTAAAGTGTTCTCATGATTAGTTTGACATCTACCTTTGATGATAATTCAAAACAGCATTGCGAATTGAAAACTAATACATTGGAAGAGTTTTCACAACAAATAATTTCAAACTCAATCTTTTTAAAGTGTAAGGTACAAACATTTAATTTTCAGTTTAAAAAATTTCCTTCTTAATTACTGATTTTCGATTTTTAATCTTGATTTATGTAAACAAAGAACAGGTTCGTGACTCTGACATAGCAGGATTTTTTTTTCATGATTAAATCATTATCTAGTCGTGCAATGAGTTCTGTCACAGGGATTTTGGCGTTTTTTTATAAATGGGAGAGATTCGCCCACAGTTTGTAGGCCAAGAGATTCAAATCTGGCCTTCCAGAAGGTCATTCCAGATCCCTTATAATTCTGGAACATTGTTTTTTAGCTATGTTTGTGCGGTGTGGGTTTTATGCACCTGAGAAGTGATCTGCTGAGAAACGTAGAGACAGTTGATGAACAGCTTAGAGTTCAATGGCTTCACCCACTAGTCAAGGATATCCGTCTGATAGTTTTTTGCTGCAGTTCCTACGCCTTTTTCGCCAAAATGAAGCTTTGTGGCACCTTCGTAGCTGTGCAATGTTGATAATCCGGCAGTTCGTTAGTCCGGCACGGTCTGTAATCCGGCGACTTCGGGAAAATCATCACGTGTTCACCGTGAGATGTAAAAAACCAAAATTCTTGGTACCACAATATTCACACGACCATTCCCTTTCTATTCATACAGTACGGTAATTGCCTTTACCTTGCGCTAATCATTCATTTGTTTTGTAACTGTGTAGTGCATTGTAAAGTGTACGTAATTGTGGAACGAAAATGTCGACGAAACGAAAGCACGTTACTTTAACTTTGAGCTAAAAAAGGAGATAATACTTCAACTGGACAAAGGAGAAACCACGGGAAACCTGGCACGAACTACCGCCGCTGGAAGATCCAGCATCTACGATATCAAAGTTAACCGCGATAAAATCCTGAAATACGTTAAGACTAGGGCTTCCAATCTCGGAATACCGAGATCCCGCATCATTTTGCAGTTCTGCGTAATGCGGGATCCCGCGGGATTTTGCGGGACTACAGACAAGCATACAACTGACTATTCTTGAGTGCGGTCGTCTACACACGTTGGTATAGCGTGCGTCGTGGCGGGTCATACTGCACAGTGCACACGTGACGTGAGATTTCAATTTCAAGATTACTTTCGTTAGCTGCGTGAAATATCATATTATAAAGTTTAAAATGTCAAGTGCAATGCGTTATAGTAGTTTTTCAAATAATTCTATTGTTTGGGAGCATTTTCTCAAAGCTGAAGACGGTTTAACCGCAAAATGTAAATTGTGCAAGTGTATTATCAAAACTACTGCTAGGTCAACTAAAGGATTACACGTACATTTGAAGTCAAAGCATGGTATTGAGAATTTAAGCAAAAGGATGACAAAAAATTCGTCGTCGTCATCAAGTTTCAGCACAAGTTCTTCGTCCAGTATCTTGACTCCAGGACTACCTTCTGTTTCGATTTCAACATCAAAGAGAATGAAGATTACGGATCACTTTCCTATTGAAAATAACGAAAGTTCAATGGAAGAAAGAGTTGCTCGTATGGCTGCGAAAGATGGATAGTCTTTGAGCGTGTTCGTCACTTCTTCAGACTTGCGAGAATTATTCAAAGCTAAAGGTCACTCTTTGCCTCAATCTTCAACATCGATTCGAATTATGGTCATGAATTACGGAATGACTCTTCGTATGAAAATTGTTCATGAGTTGTGGGAATTAAAAAAAAAAGACTATCGTTTCTCGCTTACGTTTGACGAATGGATGTCGTAGTAACAGACGATATATTAACATCAACGTCCATACTCACGCAAATAATCGTGCCTTGTTTTGGAATTTAGGACTTACTCGTATTTTTGGGAGTAGGCTAGCAACAGTTTGCGTAGAACTTTTGAGAAAAAAGTTGGAGGAATTTGAGCTTGATTTAGACAAAGATATTGCTGTAGTTACAACTGACGGAGCATCGGTTATGGTCAAAGTCGATAGTTTGATTCCTCCATCTCAACAACTCGAGATACGCGAGATCCCGCAAATACCGAGATCTCGCGGGACTGGAATTTTTCAGTCCCGCAAATACCGAGCTTGAAGACAGGCCGCGGGATTGGAAGCACTAGTTAAGACTGCTGAGGGAGACTTGAAGAGAAGAAAGGCAATTAGAACCGGTGTCCGGAAATGGAAAATGCTTTATTCACATGGTTTATGCAAGAAAGTGCCAGGCATGCACCTGTATTGGGTGACATTCTTCGTAAAAAAGCAAAACATTTTTACGAACAAATAACGAAAACGAACATTTTTAGAGCTAGGGATGGCTGGCTTGATAATTTGAAAAAGGGCTTGGGATTAGTATGTTTACTTTAACGGGCGCAAAATTATCTAGTGATGCATAAAAATTTCAAGAATTAGGTTTTCTGCCAGAGCAAGTTTACAACGCGGATGAAAGTCAATTGTTTTGGAGGATGTTACCGCATAAAACCTTGGTGCACTCATCCGAACAAAGTGCCCTTGAAAGAAAAATGTCAAAAGGCATTCATGCCAGTACAATTCGCACACGGCATGAATGTCCATCTATTCATGACGTGTGCGAATTGCACTGGCACACAAAAACTTCCGTTGCTGGTTGTAGGAAAAGCCAAGCATCCGAGGGCCTTTAAAAACGTATTTTTACCCATCACCTATAAAAACCAAACCAAAGGATGAGTTACACGAGAAGTTTTTGATGAATGGTTCAAGCAAGATTTTATACCGACTGCGAGAAATTTTTAACTTGCCTGCTAAAGCGTTGCTACCTAAAGCAGAGGATATACACTTCGAAGATAAGCAAATTCAAGTCCTTTACATGTCTCCAAACACCGCCCTCGCAAACCATGGACCAAAATGTAATCCAGCAGATAAAAATTAGTTACAAAAATCGCTCCTTTCTGATATAATAAAACAAACTGATAGAAAAAAAAAGTTTTGTTGAAAAAACCAACATTCAAAACGTAGTTTTCAATTTAGCTCACAGCTGCAATTAAATTAAAAGTCACACTATCCAGTGTTCGTGGAAAAAGGTTAGGCCAACGCACCCTGCTTTCAATTCAGAAGTCATGGTTGGTCATTCTGAAGAAGTTAACTCGGCTTTGGATTCGACTTTCCAAGTTGGGCACGGCTTTCCGAGAAATGTAAGACAGGTGTTACCCTGACAAACGAAGATATCACAGATTTGCTTAAGGGAACAACATTTTCAGTCACTATCTGACGAAGAAATTTTCAACCAAATTCGATCCCCGGAAGACGAATCTGAAAATGATTTCGTGGTTTCGACTCGGTAAACTGTTTCCAACAGCGAAGCTATCAACGCTCTCAAAGTGTGCACCAAATAGGCTGAATAGATTGGCGTCCCAAGTTATGATGTCCTGGTGCTAAAACGACTACAAGAGGTCATTTTTGATAAAATGTATACAGCAAAGGAACAAAAATCAATTGATGATTATTTTTCCTAGTATGTAAAATTACAAATTTGTGTATAATTTGTATTTCTTTGTATAATATGTAAGCATTTCCAATATATGATATACATTCGCAGTAAAATTGGTATTTTTTTCTATTACTCTATAATTCGGATTCTTCGATAAACCGGCGCACAGTGTGTCATTTTGCGAATCTAGCTGGACAAAAATATTTTTTTGTGCGAAAAACTTTTATTTGCTGTTGAAAAGATGAAAGACGTCAAATACTTTACTGTTTAATAAAAAGCTGTAGTTTGGCCTTTCTTAAAGCATTTATTTTGCTTCACTAATGAAAATGACAAAAAATGCATGTAGGATCTATATATATTTTGGTTATCATCGAGAAATAAATTTATTTGAATCTAAATAAATGAAGAATCATTACAGATGTATACTTTATAACTTAATAAAAATCAAACAATTTCAAAATCGTGAGTGATCTCATTCACTGAGACTTTCACAGCTTTCGTGCTTAGAAGCCTCGGGCTCACTGCTGGTCTCAGAATCGGAACAATATTCTTTGTGAGTTGTGCTGCTAGCAATTTGCGGCGGAGATATGAGTTGAAGAACACTTGATGAAAATGCCCCACTTTTCTTTGATGGCAGCTTCCTTAAGCTAGAGATGACAGGATCAGAAGTTATCAGCAACATGTGTAGGAAATCCAGATTAGTGTCAATTCTAGACGTTTTTATAGTATGAAGCTCCCGAAACCTCTTTACATCTTTGTTTCTAGTTTCTTGAGCTTCCTCGGAAAATTGTCCAATAGGCAATATGCAAGTATTGATTATATCCTTTCCATGAGTCAATACTTTGTGAACGCTAGCTGGCATATAATACCAGGCGTAGTGCCGCAGATAAATCGCTCTTGTCTCCTTCGCATACGAATTAAAAGCCTCAGCATTTATTTCGTATCCACTTGAAAGGCTCTCCAGTATCACTCGAAAATGTTCAATCAGCGATTTGTTTACTCCTGTTATTGTAGATGACTTTGAAATATTCTTAAAAAATCGTCTCGCTGTGTTGCCATCATTTGTGTTTCCGGTGCCTTGTTTTGGCATGTCGATCAGCAAACCCATCTCAGACCGAAACTGCTGTTGTATCTTTTTTTCCGCACTAAGAATTGCTGCCTGTTTTGTCGGTCAGCTCGCCATTTTTTGAATTCCAAGCGGTATGAAATGTGCAGAAGACATTCAAAGAAGCGTATCCACATATGTAGTGGAGACAAACCAAACGCTAAAGTGTCGGTATCCATTTCAAATTTGTCCGTCAAATGTTGATTCATTTGAATTGGGGAAGCTCCACAAATGTAACATTTCTGTGAAGATTTGTGCCTTGACAACGAACTACATATCTTCCCATCAACCATCGTCAAGAGCAATATATGCTTGACAGAAACTGTTTTTCCTGACACAGACAACACATTAAGAGACAAAGAGTCTATTTGCTGTTGAATCGCTTGGCAAGTGTTCTTAATCAACAGGCTGGTTTCTTTCGCGAACGTAAATGAAACTGATCTACAATATCGTGTCGATGATGGTTTCGGATTTTGCCACAAAACAACACTGCTATTATCGTCGATAAGGCGAATCGGCACCAGAGAGGCACTAAATAGGCTATCATCATCGTTTTCTTCCTCGGTGAATCTTTGCTTATAACGACTCTGGCCTGAAGCACCATCACAATCCCATTTAATTATTATCGTGAGGGATAATACACCTTCCTGATCAGCAACTTGGTTGATGACATCTTCCTGAACCACACAAATGCGTCCAACCGTACGGTCCACTAACGCTTGAACTTTAACGTCAGCTGACGTTTCTGTGACATTTATACTCTCCCTCAGTGGATAGCACCTCTCCTTTGCATATTTGACGACTCGATACGGTGGGAATGTTGAGTTCTGTTGCAACTGTTGTGTTTGTCGACGAATAACGTTATACTGGTGTACAGAAAGCTTTGCTTCTACATAAGTCCCCAAACCCTGGTCGTTGGTTAAAGAAGCAGACTCCTCATCCGCTAGTCTTCTTGCTTTTTTTCAGAAGCGTTCCTCGTCGAGGAGAAGCAAGAGACACTTCTTTTACGATGTTGGCACTATCTCGCTTTCCTGCACGTCTCAAAGATATTTGAGTAGCCATGGCAAGTTCCTCACTGCTTCGGTCCCGTAGCAATGGCTCCAACTTCCGTTTTTTCGTCTTGACTGACGACGCAACGAAAGATTTGGTTGGGCGTCCTCGTTGAACTGCTCTAGTACTTGCATTTCCAGCACTGGTCGATGGGAACACGTTCAAAATATCCTGTGGCATTGATATCTCTTCGCTTAGCCAATCAGCATAAGCACCAATAAATCTCCCTCGGTGCCTTGCACTTTTATCCCAACGCAAGGCAATATAGCTATACTCTACTTGTATGCCTCCTAAGGATACGTTTAACATGTTCATCTTCTTCGTGGAGGTAGAATTTATCTAAAAATAAAGAAAACACCTTATCCCCACGACCAGATTTCTTGGATGTACTCCAAACATCGAAAATTAATTTTCTCGAAAGAGTGCACCTTCCACCTGAAATTCAAAAAAAGTGAAAAAGCGCACTTCAACGCAAAAAAATTTAACTGATCCCGAAAGTATGCAAGTCAATGCAAAACATAAGCAACTAGTTACTGTCGGGACGCGAAGGGACTTTTTTAAAAACCATCCTTAAAATTGGCTCCGTAGAAATATTTCACGATCCTAGACTGTGTCGGTAGAGTTGTTACAGCATGACAGAAACTGTGTATGGATACAGTGATTTAGCATAGATATAAAAAGTACTTACTTGTATTTCCAGCATCTACAGTGTACCAATAATGTCTTCGTACAGCAGCTTTTTGGAATTCAAATGATAAAAAACAATGAATTGGTGCAACAAATTTGAAAAAGTTTCAATGCAGATTTGTTCATTAAACACTTTTATTTAATTTAGAAACAAAAACTAATCCATTTAAAATATTCATTGCAAAGTTATTAACTATAAAGCAAACAAAGTCGACAATTCGCCTCCAATAATGTCTTCGTACATTTAAGCTTTCGCTTGCCCTTCGATCTCTTTGCTGACAGTTATTGATCATAATTAGTTCCCACTCAAACCGGTTTGTACTAACAGTAAATAAAGGAACATAAATGTAAATTTCGTTGGTTTTGCTCAGTTTTAAATCGAAATAATGCCTGGTAAATACTTGTCGTTGAAAGAGCGTACACTTATATTGAAACAGTACGAAAGCCGTGATTGATGCCGGATTTAAGTCTGGTACACTTCGTAGGATGCCACTGGTAAGTGAAGTTAATCGAAAAAAACGTTTGGACTTCGCTCGGCAATACCTAAATGCATCTCTTGAGTTTTGGCGCAATATTATATTTTCTAATGAGTCCAAATATAACATTTTTGGGTCTGATGGGAGACTTAGAGTATGGAGGAAGCCAGGAGATGCTTACAACCCCAAACACACCGTCAAAACTGTAAAACACGGCGACGGTGGCGTAATGGTAGGGGGCTGTATGGCTGCAAGCGGCGTTAGAAACTTAGAAATAATTGAAGGAATCATGGATCATCGGGCATATATTGAAATTCTAAAAAGAAATTTGAAGCCAAGTGCTGAAAAATGGGGTGTATCAAAAGATTTTTACTTTTAACAAGATAACGATCCTAAGCACATGGCTCATAATACCAGGATGTTCTTGGCGCACAAAACTCCAAATTTGCTCAAAACACCACCGCAAAGTCCTGACCGCAATCCCATTGAGCACGTGTGGAACATTCTGGAAAAAAGGATCAGGACTCATTATATTAGCTCGAAACCTACGCTGCAACAGGCCCTTCAGCAGGAATGGGCAAAAATAGAGCCAAGCTATGCAAAAAAATAGTAGAATCCATGCCACACCGCCTTAAAGCCATGGTTAAAAATAAAGGCTACCCAACCAAATATTAACAAAAAAATTATCTATAGTTTTTAAGATTTTTCATAAACTGTTTCGTAAGTGTACGAAGACATTATTGGAGGCAAATTGTCGACTTTGTTTTCTTTATAGTTAATAACTTTGCAATGAATATTTTAAATAGATCAGTTTTTGTCTCTAAATTTAATAAAAATGTTTAATGAATAAATCGGCATCAAAAGTTTTTCAAATTTGTTGCAACAATTTATTGTTTTTCATCGTTTAAGTTCCAAATAGCTGCTGTACGAAGACATTATTGGTACACTGTAAAACACCAAACATGATTTCGAAGCTCCTAGCGCACACAATATCCTTTGAAAGTCAAACGGAAAATAATACTTAATTACCTGCGTGTCTGCTTTTATATCCGAAGAGGTCACTTCAGAGTCACTTTTCCACATAATTAAGGATGCTATTTACCTGAAATACTTTTCACGCAATGCCCGAAGGGATATGTCATTAGGATTAAACGGAGTTTATAACTTTTGACAATGTGAAAATTTTGAATTTTGTCCAGCTAGATCTGGAAAATGACACACTGTGCGGCGGTTGCCTGGTCCCATATATGTCAGATTATCAAGATTGTACTGTATTTAATGGATATATTCAAATAAACTGATCACTCTCATCCCAACAAAATCGGGAGATCAAACCCTGGTGATCTTCTCTGGCTACAACCTTGCTTTCCACCCAATTTCTCTGCGTAGACACTCACTAATGTATCAGCAAGAAAGTAAGGTCCGTTTCAGAAATTAAATATATCGTATGTTGCTCATTAGAATGTTCACGAATTATATTTTGCTACATAAAATGTAACAAAAAAGTAAGACGGAATTGCAAAAGTTATTTTCGTTTACGTCATGTCGTCTTCGATGAACCACACGATATCTGTTTCCTGATTTGTCACATCCGATTTTAACTTTTAAAATGAAATATTTGCTGAGATGTTCAACGCTTGCTTTCAAAATGTCAGGTAGGACTCTCAAAATTGAAGAATACTATAATTTATTTTAATATGCAAAAACAACTCAAAGGATTATTTCAGAATATTGAATTAAGATCACAATTAACTTGTACAGCAAAATGTGTTAACTAAATTATACCCTTCACTTTCGTTACAGTGTATATCGATGGTACTGAATGGACTGGCGTTAAATTTTTTCAACTATCATCACAATGGCAAACACATGTTAAGAATTTTCCAGTTGCTCTGATCGGAGCGACTCTGTCATGTTCCGACCTAGCCTAGTCATTTTATTTTTAATTCTAAACACACATACTACTTTCAAAGCACACTTACTGTTCGAAATGAAAGCAAGCAAAACCATAAAAACTAGCAAACAAAAGCAAATCAAAAAAATATATCCTAAATTTTAAGCTATTTATGATAGATGCAATTTTCTTAATGTTGTTGACAACAATATAAATAGTCAATGTAGTAATTCAGAATTGTCTTGTAGCTACTTATATTACTATTGCTACTACTATTACTATTACTACCACTACTCCTAATATAACTACTACTTGTTACTACTATGGCAATATCACTTTCACATTCATTGTTACGTTCTCAGTTTGTTCTATCAATTTTTGATAGACAGTAATTTTAATTTTATTTGAAACGAACTTTGATTTTAGTCATTCATTTTTTACATGACTAGTCTTTAAAACAAACTAATTACAACGTCTGGACAAAATCTATTTTATATTTCACATATCATCTCAAAATTATCTTTGTTTTAGTTTAATTGATTTCTCATACCACGCAAATGATATTGTATATTACCATTGGATTAGTATTAGAAACGATCACAAGAAATTCTTTTGAAACGTTGCATAAAACGTTTTGTTTTCATTTGATTAATTGATTGATCTCCGTCTTTTGTTAGTTTCAAAGTAAATGTGAAAGAAGAAAAATGTTAATTGAAGAATTGAAATTATTGTAAAATTCAAAATAAATATAATCGTTAGTCATAAGGACGTTTTTTCGCCCGCGAAAGAAAGAGAGAGAGGAAGTGAGGACAGATAAATATCGTTTATTACTCCTACATAAATTCATAATCAAGCAAGAATAAACTTAAATGATAATTAAATGAAATCTGGATAATATTAGACTGAAAAAAATAAATGCAACTTTGCATGCAGTGTTGTCAATGTCAAATACGTAATAATGCGTATGATAAGATAAATTTCCTTGAATCGTCTATTGAGGATCATTATTCCAAAACGGAAGTGAAAATAATTGACATTTAGTAAAACCAGTGAGATTTATCGAACGTTAACGATTCTTTAATGATTTACCAGTGAATGTACCATTGCAAATGGCTAGTAATAAATGTTTAGTCGAATAAATCGATAAACGGGAACAAGTCAATTGAACCGAGTGTATTGGAGATGAAAACGTTTTATTTGAAAGAAATCCACGTAATCGGTAAGCAAACTATTTTTTTTATAAGTTACACATTATAAAATAGAAAATGTTTTAATTATTTCAAACAATAGCAATAATTTAATTAATTTTAAATTTTTCGCGGACATACTTTATTTGAACGAACCGTAACGAATCGAATGAGTAATCAGTTTAATCTGTAAATCATAATAAATTACTAGTAAATCAATGAGAGATAATGATCCTTAAATTGTTCGATACTAAATAAAATAAAATAAACACAAAACTATTGATAAATTGCATACTATTAATCAAAGAATTGAAAAATAAGAAAATAACAAACAAATGTATATATTTATATATATTCAAAATATAGTGAATAGAATTAGTACTTGCTAGTAATTTATTGCAAGCGAATTATTGAAAAAAAATATATATTGGGAAACTACAAATTGCATAAATTAATTAAAAATATATCAATAATTCAAATTGGAAGTAGCATCGAAACGAAATAAAGATATTACATAAACGGGAAATTTAAGATCTCGTGCAAATCAAACAGTGAAGTCCCGAATGTTATCTAAAAAATTACCTTTGGTTGTGATATATTTAAAATGAAAATATTTTTCTGTGCATGAGTGTGTCGTTCGAGTTTATTTCAACAGAACGAACATTTAAACATAAACACTGACATTGAAATATAGAATCAATTTTCAATATAAATCGCAGAAACTAGTGGCGTTTTTTTTATTTATTCCAATTCTTGATGATTTTTTGATACATTATGAATAATGCTTGAAAACATGCAGTGGATTTGAATTTAATACGCTCAACAGGCAAAAAATATTGAAATTGGATTGAAAAAAAAAATCAATTCCACTGTACCCAAAGTGGGTAGCTCGAACATTTTTTGTTGGAGACTTTATTTCCTTTGTGTAAATCTTAAACTATTATTTGGAAGTACATTTGTTGCATTTTTTTATAAATTAATCCTTAGAAGTCGTGGTTATTTGGCAGGATAACTTTCTTAGAACTTGTTTTTACGAATAAAATGCTCTAAGCAGATGTCTTTGCATCCTACGGCATAATGATTCAACGATATCTTCGCTGTGGTCACAGTTTTAGCGGACACTACTGGCCAGGCCGACTAATTTGAATATTGTGACCATGAATGAATTTTAACCTATACATTACTTAGTTATCATCAATATTTCATCTCTTGGGGTTTGAGAAAGATTATGTGTCCATCCTCTTACATATCCTCCGCTATCCAAGTCTAGAAAATTTTACTGCATGCCACTTGACGATAAATGTTGCCACAATTCCGGAGACACAATTTTTGACTCTTGTAGGAAACCATTGATTTTTCGGGCTAAAAAATATCCAAATATTGACCCACTTCTTGACATAGTGATAGTTTTCACTATGCCAAGAAGTTTCGTTAAATCAAATTCCGTATGATGCGAACAAACTTCGAAACCTATCTAGTTTTATTCTAGTATAGATTAAAAACTATTCACTCGTAAGCTTCTATTGTCAACGCCCGCATTACAATACTAACGAACTATTTCGATTCTTTGAACCATTATTCAAAATTGGATTCAATTCACAGATCTTCCTAAACGAGACGCTTAATTTTCTATACATACTCTGAATTAGTAGGGTTTGATTGGTTATATCGAGTGAAATTAAAACATTAAAAAGGCTATCGTACCCAATATTTTTTCAAGTATAATAATTCACAAATTTTCAAACTCGGAACTTGAAATAAATGTAACATATTGTTGGACACGATGAATTTGATGATGCTTCGCTCCATTATGCATCTCTGTGTATTGAGTCCACTGTGAACAAGAAAGTTTCTAATGAACTCAAATATGTTTTGCAATTATAATTTATGATGATTTTTACACTTGTCGCAAAAAGCTTCTTTAGTTATCCCGCCACACCGTAAGTAAACTTAACAATGTTAAGTTAGAAAAAAATCCGGTAAACAAGAAGCGTTACCTGCCTAGCCACATTTATCACCTGCATTTGCTGCTCTCTGTTAACGAATAGCCACGGAAAAACAGAGTAAACTTCCAGGTTGCATAGCACCTGAATCAGAATAGTTTGCTGGGCTTCCAGAAGTCTACAACACGTTGGTAGTTTTTATATGAATGGTTATGGTGTAACGCTTCGTTTAAAAAGTTCCCGGTCCTAGAATAGAGTATAATTTTGTTGTTGCAAAATTCTACTTTATTCATCAATACAATTTTATTCAAGAGCGATACAATCATTTCAACGCTGCTTATATATTTTTGCACTTTTTTTTAGATCTATTTGTTGAGACAAATAGAAAAAGTAGTTGTTTGTGCCGGCCAATGAATTCTTATATGGAGTAAAATCTATTTCCATGTAGCATCTTCATGAGTTCTGCGAACGGATGTTATCAGATCTGGTGAAAATTATGGATATGAAAGCAATTCGAACTTAAATTTGTACGTTTTTGCCATTGTAACCATCTACTTGTGATTGCAGTGTGCATTGTCATTGGAAAAGAGAACTTTTTCTCTTGCAATCGACAATCCCTTTCTTCTTAACTTCATCAGATAACCGCATCCGAAAATATAAAAACCATAAACGACATTTGCGATTCTGGTTGCTTTGGACAGCTTTTATCTGCTACTTTTACTCACTTACTACTACTGACGAAATTTTTGATACCGCTGTGTAATGTTGTATCCATATTTCATCTATTGTGACATTTCGTTTAAAGAACTTCTTTGTATTTCGCTTAACACTAGAAAGGTCGCGCCTCTCAAAGTTACATAGAAGGTCGCATAGGATCTGTGAGATCCAACGCCAATACTGGATCAGCGTCCAATGTTAATTTCCTGGAAATATCCACAAACATTTACAGCGACGACCCAGTCGAAAAATATGGATACCGGATTTAGGAGGATACTGAGAATCATTAGCCACAGAATCAAGGCGCACAGATTTTCGTAAAATTTTCGTACATGTGGCACCAGGCGTGCATGCGGTGCGTACGGAACACAAACAGGTACATGTGGTGCCGGGCGTGCATGCGATGCGTGCGGAACACAACCCAGTACATGCGGTGCGTACACGGTTAAAGCTGCGCATGGTCTCTCTAAACACACACCGTGGATATCTCAGATCCGGCGCGACCTTCCTAGTGTTAAACAGCCCCAACAAGCGCTGATGAGGCTGTTTCTGGCCCTCCGTGAGCAAACTTCGATCAACTCTTTCCAATGATCAAGTGTTCGTGCAAATTAGCACCTGCAATACCAGCATGCTTTGCGCGTTCCAAAACAATTTCTTGGATAGTTTTATTAGTTTCTGGAGTAACAGCGTTTTTAGGGCGCATATTACGTTCAGTATCATTGGAGTTCGTAGGACTGCATTCAAATTATACATACCGATCTACAACGGTTAATTTTCCTGGGACAGAGATACCATACCACTTATCAAGCCAACGTTTTGCTTGAACGGTATTATGCTAAAAAATAGCTTGTTTTTTAATTGTTTTGAAAATATCAAAAGTAGCGTCACTAAAACCGGAAATATTTGGATAGCTAATGGTCGAAATTTCATCAAATTTTGGCCCTTATCATAAGATAAGATCTATGTATCAGGCCGGTGATTTTTTTGAATGGGGTGCTACTTTAACTGATCTTAAATTGCCGAGTTCAGAGCGTTATAAATAGGCATTCCTCTAGATCCAGACTAACGAAAGCTCCATTCCTCAGCTCAAATAGATACGATGACTGAATTCACATATTCTGTATCTATTTATGAGAATATTCGTGCTTGTTGGTAGATTCCAGCCAGATTAAAACTACATTTGGAATATAATTTCTTGTGAATTGCCTGGCCCAATTTCTTCACAGTCTTAAAGTTCTATCTTGGATCAAATCAATCTTCCAGTTTTTCCTGTGTCGTATTTCCATCTCTTCAAATATCTTCATTTACGCTAAATTATCATCAATGCTGTCAGTCATCTCACTTTATTCCTGGTTTCTATCTCTAGATTCAGCCTAGCTAATTGTTCATTGATGCTACATAGTAACCCCATATTTATCACCATAACCAATTTTTCCTACAGCATTTTCAATACATCATCCTTGTACATTTAAGGACTCAATCAATTTTCTCTTTTGCTTGCTTCTTAATATTTGCAGATTCATCTCAACAAAAATATTTTAGGACAACTTTAGCAGTATTTAAAAAATGTTTTAGAGATATGCGTGCCTAATTGTGAGCCTTGTCCAAATCGTTTTTAACGATATCTTTAAAATGGTTAGTGCTCAAAAAGTAGTCTTCTTGTCGAAGATGATAAGAAAAATACTAACCTAAATTTTTGGGCAAGTGTTTCAGGAAAATATTCCCGAATAACTGGAAATAAGTTGTGCAATATAAGATTATTGAAGTTTTCATCGTATCTACGTTTGGACATCTTCCTTTAGCTGCTTGAATCTTGAAATTCTTTTATTACTTTCTCACTACTAATAACTTGATGACTGAATATTATATGCTAAAAGATATTTCCAAACAATGTTGCCTTTTCATGTGCTTCTTTATTCACTAATTTCATAACAGTGATATTATTTTATTTATGGACTATTAAAAATATACCTATTGTGAAATATAGAATCTCTCCCTTATTTTTAGCATCATTAATCGACACACTATATAATTTCACTCTCTTGAGTCACTAAGATCATTGGATAATATAGGCAATGAGACGTTCATAAACTTTTCATATTAAAAGTATAGCTTGGTTTTACGAATGGTTAGATCCTCCACAATCAAAATCAGCGAATTTTCTTATTTCGTCGCGAAGGGTTCGCAAATTCATTTTCGATTCGTGCATTTTGCTTTGATTTTTGATGCGTTTATTCTTTATATTACATATTTTTAATTTATATAATTTTGTACCACAAGCTAAGATCGGTTTAATACTTTATTTCGTGCTTATCCTGCAATTAAGGATTAACCATGAATTTCACAAGAATCTATTCTTGAAACTTGATTTATATTTAACGTTTGACCTTTCATAATTGTAATATTCGTTGACTATTTGAAATTAAAGACTATTGTATGTCCAGTATTTAATACATCTTTATTGTTTCTACTTAACCTTCATCGTCTTTTCCTGTCAGTGTGGTATCACCACCATTGATGGGTGCGTTCAAAAACTACCTGAATATATCTTGATAGCAGTGACATCTGGTGGTGTTATAATATTATTACACGCTTTTTTCTTTTAACAGAGATTTCATTGACATTTTCAATTGACTTATGTTTGATTAAATATTCTAAAATAATTGGACTGCAAGGGTTGTTACATTAACTACGGCCAACCATATCTTTGAGGTGGTCTACTGACCCTACCACTACGAGTTCTCCTAACATCTGGTTCGTTTACAATCACCGGTACAGGTGTTTCTTGATCTCTTACCGACTCTGTTTCTGACTCCGAATTACCAGCGGTTTGATATTCATCTGCTGATGCATTACTATCATTCAATTCTGGTAGATCCGGTTCATCCACATTACAATCAATTCTTTCATTGCCACTGTTAACATTTTCTTGTACGTTGCGCCCACGTGGCGTTACAATTTCAATTGGTTTCAATTTATCAGGACTTGCCACATTAAATCTAACATTATCTTCAAATAATACCTCTCCCCCATTCACCTCGTTGTTTTTAGTCTTGGCAATGAACCGTCGGTTTCGTCTAAAATGATTCTCAAAATTATCCCTGATAATATATGATCGATTGTTAACATTACTCACAATGGTTCCGTAGTTCCACTCCCTTCCGTTTTTCTTAAAAATAATGAGATCACCTACATTTAACACTGGCAGTGCTTTTGCATTCCGGTCATAATAATACTTTTGCTTTTTACGCTTTTCTTTAATTTTATTTTTAACCGTTTCTTCACTTAAGTTGTTTCGATACAACAATGAATCCGAAATTGGCATTCCCGTCTTGACCACCCGACCAAAAAACAGCTGGACTGGTGTCAATCGCATACTTGCCACAGGGGTTGTGTTATATTCCAAAATTCGATATTGATACCTTTCCGTGTCTCTCTCTTCAACACAACGTTTCAAAATATTTTTAGCAATCGCAACACCCTTCTCGGCTAAACCATTGCTTTGTGGGTACCGAGGGCTTGAAAATTTCATGACAATATTATAATCATTTGCGAATTTTCCAAATTCACGCGAGTTAAATGGAATGTTATCCGCTTTAATTACCGTTGGGTATCCCAGTTTGTCAAAATTAACCTCTAACTTCGCGATGATATGACGCGCTGTTTTGTCTTTTAAATGTTCCACAATTATAAAACCCGAATACGCATCAATCACAGACAAGAAATCCTGTCCCGTATACTCGAACACATCCATTGACACTATATGAAATGGATACTTCGGTAGCTCTTCTTGAACCAGCTCCTCTTTTTGATTGTTACGCGTGAACTTTTCACAAATGGCACAAGATGTAACCATTTCTTTTATCTGACCGTTCATGTTTGGCCAGTAATAATGCATTCTTGCACGTGCTAGTGTTTTCTCGATTCCCAAATGTGGTGCATGCAACCACTTACTAAGTTTTCCTTGTAATTCTTTTGGAATAACTAGTCGATGATCACGAAATAGCAAGCCATTCTCAAAATGAAGCTCATTTTTGAATTTGTGGAATACCCGGCTTAAATCATCCAGTAGATGGTAATTTGGCCAACCCTTCTCAACATATTGACAAATTCGTAACAAATTTTCATCACGTTCAATGATTGAACGATACAAATCATAATTTTCTTCCGATAAACACGCTGCTTTAGTTACTGTATGTATTATCCCCGTTAAATCCGTGTCTTCATGACATTCTGATAATTGGGCCCGTGACAGGCAGTCAGCTACGAGCATTTCTTTGCCCGGTTTGTAAACAACAGTCATCTTTGGATATTTCAAAAGTGCCATGAGCATTCGCTGAAGCCGCATTGTCACATCATCAATATCCCGCTTGACTAGTGTTTCCAACGGTTTGTGATCACTTTCCACCGTAAATTGACGCCCATACAAGAAATAATGAAATCGCTGACATGCGAAAACAATTGCCAATAACTCTTTTTCGATTTGAGCCCACTTTTGTTCACTCTTGCTTAACGTCCGAGACGCATATGCTACTGGGTGTCCATTCTGAATGATTACGCAACCCAATCCATCTTGGGACGCATCCGTTTGCACAATGACTGGCAATTTCGGATCATAAATCGCCAATACCGGCTCCGATGTTACGACATTACGCAATTCCCTGAATTCCCGATCATGATTTTCCTTCCATTCGAATTTCACATTGTTTCGCGTGAGATCCCGCAAATGCGCCGATTGCTTTGACAAATTCGGAATAAATTTCGCTAAATATTTCAAAATACCCAAGAATCTTGACACAGCCGCTTTATCCTCCGGCGTTTTCATCTTTAAAATCGCGTCCCGATACTTTAAATTTGCTTTAAATTTTCCATCAAATAAAATATGACCCATAAATTTAACTTCGTGTTTCCGATACTGAATTTTATCCGGGTTAAATTTAATATTGTATTTACGTGCTCTTTCCATTACTTTATCCATTATCCGATCGTGTTCGTCTTCCGTTTCCGCGCAAATAGCAACATCATCGAAATAAATTATTACTCCTTCAATATCTCCTAACATTTTAACCATTTCTCGTTGAAACAATTCCGGTACAAAATTAAGCCCAAATGGCACACGCCTGAATTTATATCGACCAAAGGGAGTCATAAATGTTGTTAGATCAGAGCTCACATCGTCCAATTCCATTTGCCAATAGCCACTTTTCAAATCTAAAACCGAAAAAACGCGCATATTTGCCAGCCCAGACGTTAAATCATCTATCGTTGGAATCAAAAAATGCTCTCGCTTGATGCATTCATTGAGTGGTTTTGGGTCTAAACAAATACGAAGTTCACTCGAGTTAGGCTTTTCAACTATTTGCAAATTATTAACCCAGTCCGTTGGGTAATCAACAGGTGAAATGATTCCATCCTGTACCATCTGTACTAATTGTAACTTTAATCGCTCCAACAACGAATTTGGTATCCGTTTTTTATAATGAAGGACTGGCTTTGAGTTTTCTTTCATATTTATTGTGAATGTTCCCGGAAATTTACCCAAACCTTCAAAGACGTCACGATTGCTTTTTAAAAATTCCTCCCGTGTTTGTGACAAACATGCAACATAATTTACATCCGTTCGTTTAACTAATCCAAATCGTTCGCTTGATTCAAGACCCAGTATCGGTTCACACACATCATCGACAACAATAAAGCGAGAGACATGTTCCTTTTTTAAGTTAGTATCAATGCATTTTAGTTTAACCGTACCATAAACATTAACATTGTTTCCATTATAATCAAAGACCGAATAATTTTTATTTTCATTTTCCAATTGAACCCCCAACTTCTTGAATATTTTGGCCGGAATGCAGTCCACATCAGATCCAGTATCTAACTTAAACCTAACTAACTGATTTCCCACTTGAAACTCCTTATACCACCGCTTCGTGTGGTTGGGCACGTTACTTGAATTTATTCTATAAATACGATCCAGTTTTATGTCCCTATTCGCACTACCATCAATGATTTTCACACAATTACCTGTTTTACCCCAGCTGATTGAGTGTTGTTGCTGTTTTACATTTTGATTGTTTTCCGCTTTTGATCCACTGTTGTCCGTTTGCTTGCTCTTCGATTTACAAAAACGCTGGAAATGACCCTTACGCCCACATGACCGGCAATTGATATCCTTGGCTTTACACGATTGTAAATGATTTGCATTGAAATCATTACCACAATTGTAACAACGACGAGTTACAACATCAATTGTTTGTTTTGGCTGTTCAGCCACGCTGTCGATACTTGATTGGTTATTTATGTTCAACCTAACCCTATTTTCCTTCGCAGCTTCGTATGTTTTACACATTTCAATTACTTTGTTTAATGGCTCCTCCTTGCCATCCAACAGCTTCAATTGCAATTTTCTATCTTCCACTCCAATGATAATTCGATCTTTTAACATGCGCTCTTCATATTTCAATTCTTTTCCGCACTCACATTTGCTCTTGAAATCGCAAAACTGAACTTGCTTGCGAAGTTCAGTTTCAAACGCAGCAAACGGTTGCTTTTCCTTTTGCAAAATGTTATTGAATTTGAAGGATTCCATAGTTGTGTTTTTCTTTGGACTCCAATATTCCTCAAACGCCTTCAGAACATCATTTAATGTGCGCTGGTTGACTACTGCGACAGAAGCCTGTTCACCCTCGGCTGGTGCAACTACAATATTCTCTCCAAGAATACCATTTTCCGTTCCATCATTTGGAAACAATGTATTATAAATTTCTCGCGCTTGACGGCCAATTAACCACAGACATGTTGCAATTTTTGTTGACTCCGTTCCATTTGCTTTACCTGTTGCTCGCATATACATTAAAAACTCACTTTTCCATGCGTGCCATTCCTTTGCCACGTTTGTGCAATCCAATTCTTTTGGTAAACGATCGTTCGCCATTATTATTCCTCAGTATTTCACCACTTATACGCTGAACTCCTTTGTTCGGTACCGAACACGATTTGATTTCCAAAATTAACTTCTGACACCATGTAATATTCGTTGACTATTTGAAATTAAAGACTATTGTATGTCCAGTATTTAATACATCTTTATTGTTTCTACTTAACCTTCATCGTCTTTTCCTGTCAGTGTGGTATCACCACCATTGATGGGTGCGTTCAAAAACTACCTGAATATATCTTGATAGCAGTGACATCTGGTGGTGTTATAATATTATTACAATAATCATTATCTCAAGCCTCTTATTCCATTTTTGAAAGCTGCTTTAAATTAAAGATTCTAGAAAAGGTTTTTTTTTTAAATTGTTTATCTTTATGTATTTTGTTGCATTTTATATTTTTTTTGCACTCAATTGCAAATATATTTTACTTTCGAGCATGAAAAAATCAAAAAAAAAACGCCATTAAGTACACATGAGATGAAATCAATTGCAACAACTCGAAAAATCGTGATTCTTAATAAATAAATGAATAAATAAATAAAAACACAGATGTATTCCTAAAACAAAATCTCTACCAAGCATTACAATAGCAAACTATTATAAAAATAAATTAAAATTTCGCATTTGTAAGAATGCAAACGTAGCCAGTTAATTGAATGCAGTAGCTTGAATTGTAGTAGTCGTTATTTTTAAATGTCTCTTAGTTCACTTCATCATGCCCGGCATTGTGGCCATGGCATAGAAATAAATAAAATGTAAACTAAAACCATTTCAATGCTCTTGATGTTATCAGTAGTTGAGTAATATCACATATCTTCATGGTAGAATGGAATTTAGTGTAGTATTATATGAATTGACTTGATAGGGGTCTGAAATGTGTGTGAGCAAACAAAAATATTTAAAAAAAAAATACGACACAACATAGAATTTGTTGGTTTAGATAATTATTGCGATCGTTGTTAAGATCAGATAATATGTCCTTAGGATTTTTTATGAGTCAATTGAGATTGATTGAGCTAAGAACAACTCCTGATCTGAAAAGCAACGGAACGGCCTGGCCCGGCACGCCCCGCTCCCATATGCTTGACTATAATAAGTGTTTGCTGTGATTATGAAGTACATTATATTATATACAACTGTTAAATCAATAATTATACATGCATTTATGTATTTAAAGGAATAATAATAAAAGCTCTCTTAACATTTTGTGTTTTATGTAATCGAGATATTATGTCTGAAAGAATTTCATTGAAACCAGCTTTAGCCATGTTATTAATTTAATTTATAAAAATGAAGCTGCTTAGGTGGGAAAACTTTTAAATGTATGTACGGGAAACCAAGTGATGAAATATTTTCGAAAAAAGTAATGTGCAGTTTGAAATATCTATAGAGAGACACTTTTCAATTTCGTTTCCTTTTCAAATGTTATTAATGCATTTCGAGTGGATTAACAATATAATGAACGTTTGAAATTTCACTTATAAAACTGTTTGTGAGAAGCATATGTATCCGTGTAGAGGATCTTTTTATAAGAGTGATAGAACTTTTAATTGTTACAGCCGCCATGTTTGTCAGTGAATTGACACGGTCATGTGAAATTACTATGCAGCCTGGCATGAAATGAGAGGACTAATATTGGAGAGGTAATTATGCAAGAATAGCAAACATTTGAATGCGATCAGAATCATTCTTCTATTTTTTGAACAGCTGAATTTGAGTTTAACATTTTACAGGCTGCCATATTGTTTGGCTAGTATTTCGGTTGCGTGAAAGAAATTGCTTGATAGAAACGAGTAGCATGAAGATCACCTTTGAACACAATTTACAGTGTGCGTCCTTTGCCTAAAGTATTAAGAAGTCAAAACTTTTGTTTAAAAATAACTTGTTGCTTTTCAAATAATTTTAATGTTTTTTTTAGTAGCGACATTCAATGAGCGTGCATAGAAAGTTGGCGACTTCAAGAGAGTTTGCTACTATAAGGAATATGCCAAGTACAGTGTGTTTCACAAAAATGTGCTGCGAAAAAGCATGAAAAACGCTGTGAATCGTTAAGACTAAATTTATTACTTCAACTACATAATCATATATTTTTATTATTAATATGGAATTTAATCGCCGTTGTTATCAATTATCACCTGACATTTTTTTTGCTCTGGCTCAATTTTTGTGCGTATTCCCTTGTAAAACCTTGCCGTATCCTCTTGAGGTTCCGTGTAAGCTACCATGTTGTGGTTGTATTTTTGCCTTTTAGTTTCTCCTTCATTAGTGGCCACACGTTTTCTATCGGATCCGCGTCTGGACTTTGTGGTGGGTAATCTAATGTTGTGACTCCGATTTCTTCTTTCCAGCTGGAACAGAGATGACTCCGATGTTTAGGATTGTTGTCCTCTTGCAGAATCCTATCGCGATTTTCGGCTCCATATAAAGCCTTAGAAAATTTAAGCAAACCTTTTTTTAAAAAATTGATTATTAATTCAACACTCAGGGCTTTCGTAAAAACAATTAGCTTCCCGAACCACCTTTCCGAGAAGCATCCGTTTACACGCACATTTGCCGGGTGTTTTACTGTACGCCGAAAAATTCTTTCACCATTTTTCACCCAGTAACATCCCTCAGGTTCGCGCGAACAACCCTCAGGTTGGTGTGAGCAACTCTCAGGCTCGCGCGAACATCATGAGGTACTAAGTTTCCAGAATATTTCATCCTTTGAGCGATGGACCAAGTAATTTTGCGGTCGCATCTTCACCAATCGATGACATCGAACAATTCAAATAAATGCATATAATTTTTTTTTAGCAATATTGGTTTTCGGTACAACTGCGCTTTTTACACAGCCGTTGTCTTTTAACAACCGATGTAAAAAAACAGTTGCCCTTTTCGCCCCATCCCTTTCCATCGGCAAGTATTGATAGAGGAGGAGGAGTGAAATGTTATTTTTGTGACTGTTCAGTGAAAATTGCAACTTTTTACAATTAAAAATGTATTGTTTATATTAATTTATTCATCATGTTTTTGTGGTAACTTTTAATAAAGAGCAGAGAGAAATGAAATGAGGATATGTTTTCTATTATAATTTGATAAAATGAATTGTTTGCTTTTGCACGAAAGTTGTTATTGTACGAAAATTGAAATAAGCAGCGAAATCGTTGCTCTGTCAAGTCCGTCCTAAGTCCGGAAACTTAAGCTCTCTGAGTTGAATGTATGCAATGCGATTTTGAAAATTTTAAAAATTCAAATAAATTACCAGTTTGTCTTAACTTGTTCAGGTTTTTTCCGGACAGTTTCATAACATACTTAGAAAATAAATAATATCATCAAAATCAAATATGTGAATGTGCATTAAAATGAAACTTTTTAAAAACTTCACGTATATTCGTACATCGAAACTTTTCAGTAATAATCGGGAAAATCTCGTTGCTTTAAACTGTAGACATAAAGAAAGGAGGATGGGGTTCTATAATACTTTCATTTACATTTAACATTCCTTTTCCTTTTTATTGTACTAATTCCAATACTAACAACATGATGAACCCAATACCAACTCTTTTATTTTCGTATATTGGCTTTAAGTTATGAATAGTACCATAATAACAAATCTCGTAGACCATTTTATGCAAAATTAAAGCTGGATATTAAATTATTTAGTATGAACAAATTGGAATCAAGTTTAAAATAATTCTAACGTCTTAAACATTGATTGAAGCACTACCTTTCAATATCAACGTTTAATAAAAAAAATGTATATTTTTTTAACTAAGGTTAATAGCATATAGCATATATTTTTGTGAAGTGATCCAGAAGGATATTCAAATGTTTCGTCATCCGAAAAAATCTGTTTCACGCATTTGATTGTTCGGTTGTGTTGGTGGGCACAACTACACTTTTTTTGTTTTACACCGCTTCTTCTAGTCTTGCTGTAGTGGAAGCACAAGTTCAACTGCGCTTATTTGTATTATGCCACGCATGCAACATAAACACATAAATTACAACGGTCAATTAGTATGAACCATAATCAATACAGAGCTATGCCAACCCAAATGTGGTTGAAAAGTGTCAAAGGGACACGGCGCTCTTTTGATGACCATTTGCAAGGCGTTTGAATCCTTGAGATGTTTTATGGGTCAACGTGTGAGGTACCACAAATTGTTGCAACCAAATGTGCAAGTGTTAAAAAATGAAAATAAATTATAGATTTAATGCAACTATATGCATCGGTGCTGTGAGAAAATAGTTGTAAGTAAATGATTTGTAAATACGAATTAGGCTAAGATTTTTGTAGAAAAGAAGCGAGGGTGAATAGAGAAATTAACATTCTTACAAAAGAACTTGGACAGCCTACATCGGCATCCTTTCTTTTTGTGTTTGTTCATTGCGGCGCTTGCGCTGTATTAGAAATATAGGCAGCTTCTGCTTGCCTTTATTTTTGGGGCTTGCGCCGATACTTAGGTAAATCTTACGATTAAAAAAAAAGTAAAGGCTAACGTATTTCATGGCGATCGTGTCCACTCTATACCCATTTCATTAATAAATTGCCCCAAACGCTATTTGGTGCAGTCGATCTTGGAGACACGTGTGGTTTCCTGCTTGGCTCCGTTCTCTTCTCTGCTTGTACAAACTCCGCACCATGTCTCTGTGAACGTTCAATCGCGGTTATATTTTCACCTATCGGATGTATTCCTGACAGTGCAAAATATTAATACGGCGTGGGTCTTTTATATATTGCATTCCTTTCTGGTATCATCAATAATATCAACCAATAACCTACCCTGACTGGGTTTACGAGAGGCGACTCACTCACCAACTACTCGTTGTAAGAGACCACGACAAAAGGGTGGATACGATTGCCATCCAATAATATACTTTCTCATAATTAGGCTGAGAGGTCTCCGCAATATTCCTTACCTCGCTAGAAGGATGCAACTTTCAGAGAAATATAAATGTATCACACATGCCGAACCGAATTCTGTGGCGAGGTCTGCGAGGAGAGTCACTTTAATGGAATGCATTCAAAAATATTACTAAATACATTAACAATACTCGCCGCATTTCCAAAATCTTTAAACTATCCTGAGATCTAGATTTGGATGTCTAAACGCTAAACAAATTTATTGCGCTCATTGGCAATCGTTACAAGACACCTTGAAAATTTTTGGATCATTCAGAAAATCGTCAAGCTATATTAAAACAAATGTTGTGATTTCTCCAAACTTAATGGCTTGCTCATGCTTGATACGACGGGGTGGTAAGCCCCAACTGTGAAAACATTACAAACGACGCTCAGTTTGCATGAAATAAAAATATTTACGCATTTACAATAGCGCTACTTTTAAAATAGAGTAACAATGAAAACACAAACGCATCTACATTTTTAGAAAAATATATTCACTTTAAAATTGAAAACATCACGATAAACTTCACATATATAACAATTAAGAATGCGAATGCATTCTAAAAGAATTAAATAACATATTGTAGTCGTCCTCTGCAGTAGATCACATCTAAATCATGGTCCATGGTTTCACACGTTCTTGCTAAACGACGACGACTTCTTCGTTCGAGACGCCTTCAATTATTATGGAACGGCCTTTCAATCCTAGTTCACCCCCAATACCACCGCACGGCACAAGGAATTCAGTGTCAGGATAACCTTTTGGCTGAGCGAACTCTTCGAGATTGGCATTGCTTGCACTCAAAGCCTTCAGTGACCACACGGCAATGTTCTTCGTTTTCCCATGGCGTGCAAGGACGTAGAACTGCAATAACAGACACCACTTAAGGTTGAGAGTTCTAGTCAATGTTAGCAATCCATACTTCATCGTTCGCATCAATCAAATGGCCTATGATTAATGCCCAATGCGCCTTGTGTCCATGCTTCAGGCAGGGTCCGTGATTGAAATCCGGATCGTATCTGTTTAGTTGCGATTAAGGACAATTATAGACTTGTTCAATGATTCGGTAACGTGCGAGTGTTGTAGTCAGTAAAACTCATATTAATATCATACTGCATTTATTTTCTCTTAAATTTTAGTTAACATTATTGGATTTTCTTGGGTTTCTTTTAGCCGACTCGCATGGGCGGCGACACTAAAATAACGCCGTCGCCACGAACAAACAGCATTGGAATGGTACGCTTCGTGGTTTTGTAGACTTCCTCGTACGTTTCCTCGTCTATTTCGACAGTGGTCACTGTTTCCTCGGCATCGCCAAGAACCATGTTCAAATGTTGATCGAATGCCTGAAAAGATTTGTATGGGACGCGTTGAAGCTGTTCTGTTTTACTTCAATTCGATTGAATAGATGCGCCTTGGGGATCTGTGTACGATATGAAATATCAATACTTACATGCAGTCTTCCGCGCAATTCTCGCTCGTTGCGCATTTTCACGTAGATTTTCTCGTCGAGGCTCAGTCGTATCAAGTCGAGCGGTTCTTTGACTGGGATTATTTGGATCTGTATCACATTTAAAGACATGAATATATTTCACCATATTAAAACATTATTCAGTTCTTCCTACCTGCTCTTCTTCCGTTGCCATTTTTATGTTTATCAAATATTAACACTAAAACCACTTGTGCAGAACAAGAACAACTCGAATTGCGATTAACCTAAAATTGTCAACACTTGCCGAAACGTCAAAACGTCAGTGCTACCATATTGAATTGGATTGGCACAACCAGTAATGTCAAATAGGGCATAAACAATTAAATATCAAACATTTACAGATATTTGCGTCGCAACGGAAATGCCGTTTTATGAACGCTAACAATTCTTACCATTTCTATGATGTTAACAAGATTTTAAGTCGCTAGTGTGTGCTTTTTTCACTACTCTGCAGGCATGACAGTAACACGATTTGTTAACGTTATGCGCGGATGCGTGTGCAGTGCAGTTTTCAACCCAATGTCAGAACTTTGTTGCCAACAAATTCGACTCGAACAGAGCATCGTTTTAATTGAAAAGGATACGGAACAAATATGCAGGCGCCGCCAAGCAGCGCGTCCTTCACTTCGGCACAGTGCAGCCGGCCTTCGCGCAAGCGACATGCAACGCGATCAGCTGTGTGTTGTTCTGCAAACACTTCCGTGACAAGTTGAAAGAAGTTTTGCGCGCTGAACATTTCCCCAATGTGCGTGTAGTTCCGCTCTTGGGCTAAATTTAGAAGCTGGTCGGGCGAGGGATCGAAATTCAAGAGCATGCTGAGCGCGGTTAATCCACAAGTGGGGCCTGTCTGTATGATTGACGGAACGGCCTTGTAGCGGCAGCTTTTGGGCGGCTGTTGGGTGCAGATGCGCCCGAGGTAACATGCCATCTGAATGTCAGAGTGCCCCGCGGCCCAGAGGCACTCACTCAACGCGATTTGTTGGGCCGGGGTGACGTGCGGGCTAGTTGCGGGGCTGGAATCAGGCTCCGGAGGCGGCGGCACATTATTGTTTCGCGGCGAGTGCGATGACATTAGTCAGACTGGAGGAGAATTGTCACTTTTGTTGAACACACCGCGGAGCACTGACGGACACTTACCTGCCCGTGTCTCACGTCCCACGCACTGTTCTAAACTGGGTGGTCGTAAACAAAATCAGTGGTGGTGATTTTGGTGCTTTACGGTGCTAGTCTTTGCTAAGTCCGAGCTTTCGGCTTGTGGAACGCGATGCTGCCAAATGGCGGTTCGTGCCGGTGAACCGGTTCTCGAAGTCGACGCTGGTGGGGAGTCCCCCAATTTTAATACAAATAGTTCGTTATACGCAGAAAATTAATAGTCACTATATAAAAAGGGATGATTCGAATAATATGATGATGTCTCTTATTCTAAAGGTTTTGTTGTCATGTCAATCAATGCTTTTTAATATGTGCATAAATTGAGCAGATTTTCAATAATTTTCACTGAGCTGTTTTGTATTAAAAAAATGATTAAATTTGATTTTTTTCTTAATCAAATTTGCATTTGTGGTAATCAGTGCTTTGAATGGTAGTGTTTTGAAAATGAAGATATCTTATTAACCCGCCAGTGGTGACGCAAAATTATCTTACATAGTTGGTGACGTCGGTCACAGAGACCGAAATTTTCGAGTGAAAATCAATCCAAAATAACACAATTTCTATAAATGTAGCAAATTGAACTTAAAAAATACAAGCTTAAAGTATAATAAAACAAAAAAAATTATTACATCACATCACGTTTATTAATAATAATAAAATTCCCCTGCAACACTAAAAAATTATGTTATTTTCATACAATTATTTTTCTACGAAACCTGTCTCACAGACATATGCGTCACCATTCGCGGGTTAAGCGAAAAACAATATTTTTCATGATTGCAAAACATATTCATACAAAAACAATATACCATACATATTCATAACGGAAAATTTTGATAAAAATAATATTACGTAATTTCACTTACTCTAATGACGAAGTTTCTAAAAAAACCTCTTCTAACTGGTTTAAACTTCTGATAATCATTTTTTTTCAAAATTAAATGTTTTAAGTTTTTATCAAACTAAACTTAATAGTTTTTTTTATTACTTTCGAAAAACATTCATATTAAAACAATAAACAATGAATATGTATAATGAATAAAAGGGCGTCCGTTAAATATGCAAGGAAATGTTGCCAAATGTTCGGAGTCCATTTATTGCAAGAGACCTTAAGATTTCAGTTACTTATTCTTATTATTTTTATATTTTGCATATAATCAGAAATAGAATATTTACTGCGTATTACGTGTTGTTTTAAGATCTACTTCAAATTAAGAAATGGTTAGCAGGGTTCGTAGAAAAAATGGCATATATAGAACTAAGCAGCAATTATTCAGCGCATATTCAATGTTTTTTAAGATTTTCTGCAAAATAAGAAATGGTTATTAGTCTCATTTATGTAAAATGGTGAAAAATACACATTAAGTGATAATACCGCAGCCATGGAAATTTTGGACGCAACTATTCAAAATGACCATCACCCGACAAAATCTCTTTAGTCGGCGTATAATGAAAAAAAAACTGTATTCATATTCGCTGGCGCCCTTTTGTCTTTCAAGTGTCGATATGAAAATAACAAGCTACGTAGAAAAGACTTTGTAACCTATTCCCCTCCGAATGATGCGCGTAAAAATTTAATCAATCCCCCCCCCCCATTCATCAAAAGCCTTATGTAATCAATGTACGTTCTGTAAGATGACTCGATTAATATTGACTCATTCCAATTACTGTTATGAGGACCATTCATTCTTTTTGTTTAAGGGGAGGGTAAGGTTTGTTTCGTCTAAAAATACCTTTTTTCATGAATTGTTTTTAGAAAAAAGTATTGCTGTAGGTTTATTTTACTTATCATTATATGAAATTACAACATGTGAAGAATATTTAGAAAAAATTTTGTTCAAAAATAGAGAGAAATAACGGATTTATTGTAGATCTCCGCAGGCGCCTAGAAAAAAAGTTTTTGTGCGGTGGCCAGCCTACAGCAACACTGGATCATTTGAAACCAAAAAATCAAAATGCATTCTTCAGTTTATTACTGTATCTCTCCAGTTTCGCCGATTTTTTTTAATTATTCAATTTTTTAATTTTTGGCACCATTTTGAAACCAAAATAACAATTTATGACGAAAAAATCGACATATTTGTTATTGTAAAATTGTTAGGAATTGTTTTTTTTTTTAAAAATCAGCGTAGCTAGAGAGCTATATATATGTAAAATATGTGTACAAAATTTCAAAACGATCGGCTGAGTAATTTTTTCTGTAGGCTGGTCACCGACTTGAAAGATTACATGTTTGGGAAAATCGATTTAGAGTTTTGTACACCGAAAAAATGAAAACATCTTGAGAAAAACTGGATTTTCTTATAAAATACGTACATGTCATCATCGATCCCGGGTCCATACAGTACATCACTATCATCCACGTTATCTAAGGCATATTTTTGCTCCTGTCGATAAAAGTAATACAATAGAGACCGAAACTGTTGCCGCTCGCCGCCGCTCAGCACAAGTAGCTAAAAGGCGCGCAAACCTAAGAGGTACGGTTATTCAACCTGCTGTAACTTCGTTGGTTCTAGTCCGAATGACCTACAAATTTAATACAATATTCTTCAGATGTTGTACTTTTAAAAAAAAATAAACAAAAATGGAAGAAAAAATGTGGTCTAAGTGCGACCCTCGAGGCCCACACGACTAACTTCCCAGTGGTTGAATAAAAAGCTATAATTTGCTTTTATTATTAATTACTATTATTAATAATAATTATTATTAAACATTATTATTCTAAATTAATATAATTACTGTTACTATTTTTATCAGTTTTTTATCTAACCATAAAAGATTTGGTAGAGGAAGACGTCTCCACCACCTGGTCATCCTCTACCAAAGCCTTGGCAACCTTGTCCTCTTCGTCCACATCACCCTTCTTGTCCTCCATCTCGGCCTCGGAATCCACAACTATTATTGAGGGTATTTAATTATTGTTTAAAATAATCATTCGTTATTAAGAATGTTTGACCGTTACTGAATAATTATAATTGAATTTATATATACAATATCAGATTATAACTAATATTATTTGATTGTTATTAACAATATTAAATTATTTATAACAATATCCAATTATTAACTGCATTAGCGTCTCTACTCCCATTCACCCAAACCTGATAATAAAAGTTTGCAATTTTATAAATTAATCTTGTTTTTAAATAACATTTTTTACAAATTTGATCACAATTTTGCTAAAACGCACAATATTTACAACATTACTATGAAGGTATTTGGTATCTGCAAGAATTAATAGTGCGTATCAACAGTTTAAAAATAAGCAATTTTTAGTCGTTTTTTCAGTTTTTTCATCCTAAATAAAAAACGGCCCAACCGATTTTGCTGAAAAGTCATTCAGTTCTAAGTTACGTAATTACGCGTCGTTTAAAACCAGTCCCACGTCAATCCGATGTTTGGTTCTTGAGATAATCGAGACGAAAAATTACTCCGAACGCACATACGTACATACGCACATACGCACATCCGCACATACGCACATACGCACATCCGCACATACGCACATCCGCACATACGCACATCCGCACATACGCACATCCGCACATACGCACATCCGCACATACGTACATACACACTCACAGACATCTCTCTAAAAACGATGGATTTGGATTCTAGAGACCTTAAAACGTGGAGATATGTCAAAATTTGGGATTCGCAAAATCGACCCCATTACAATAACTTCCCATAGGGAACTGGGAAGTTAAAAAACAGTTGTCAAACCTTACCCCCCCCTTAAAGTAGCATTATTTTCATTAATGATTGTGTGTAATTTTTATGTAGATATTACTGTGTAGTTGACCGTGTGGACCTCAAGGGTCGCACCTCGCGGCTTGTTTGATTCAGTATTGGATTTTCGTCACATTGGTATTCGTCCATCCCAATGGAAAATTTTGAATCTACTTTCTTCAGAAAATATTACTCTCTTCCGGAATTTCATCAGCAATTGAGGTCTTTGAACCATTATTTTGCGTCGTATGTTTAGTCAATGGGCTGAGAATGTGTTGAAAGTTGAACTGCATTTCTACCGTTAAATCATTGTCAGCGATGAGGCTCATATTTGGCTTAAATAAGCAAAGTTGTCATCTGTCGTGTGAGGATAATCCTCAAGTGACTTAGGAAGTCCACTTACATCCCAAAACTGGTCCTGTAAGGTGCAGTTTGCAACCCGGTGGCATAATTGGTTTTTTGTTTTTCAAATGTGAAGACGCAACCAACGTGACTGTTAATAGCGATCGCTACCGACAAATGATTAGTTATTTTTTGATTCCCAACATCAATGCCAATTGTCTGAAGACAAGAACAAGAATGGTTCCAACAAGATAGCGCAACATGCCATACATTATTTTATTGGGCCGAAACTTTGATGAACGAATCATCTCAAGAAAAGGACCTGTGAGTTGGCCGACCTGATCATGCGATTCATTGGACTACCTTTTGTGAAAGTACGTCAAATCACAAGTCTATGCAGATAAACCAGCAACTATTGATGACTTGGAAGCCAACATTCGACTCATAATTGACTGGAAAACGTGATGCAAAATTAGACCAACAAAATGGCCTTGCTAAGACGCAGCCGCGTCGTGGTGATCATATGCTAGATTTTATTTTTTAACACTTAATGCCAAGAAAATGACAGGCTTATTAAGCCATAATAATTGCCATATCAATAATTAATCTCTGTTTTATTTGTTTAAAAAGTTCGAAGTCTCTTTAAAAACACCCTATAATATAAAGCGGTAAAAATTTAATCCCAATTTTCGAATAATCCTTGCTTGATGGAAAAAGCGTATTGGGTGTTTGTAGATCTCTGATCAAAACTTGTTCAATAAATTGCACGCAGACCTATGTTATTTTTGTTCATATTTTTATTTTATTGGGAAGCTAGTCGTGCGGGCTTCAAAAGTCGTATCCTGCAGCTAGTCTTAAAATTTCTTATTCTAATATAATGTATCCGATTTTCTGAACCAATTTCGATAAATTAACAAGAACAGAGGCGTACAAGGCTACTTTTTTGATATATTGAGCCCGTTTGGATTGGAAGCCGTTATGAATATTGTATTGGAAAAATTGTACGCGAGTAATACCTGTATCCACAAGGCGTTTAGATAACGAAGTAACGACAACATTGTCATTCGACATTCAAACAAAAACTGAAATAACTGATAATAATAATGCCCTTATGTTTTTTAATCGCATTTGCATCCTTTCAATAACATTCAAATTTGCTTATATCCAATAATAAAAGTCGAATATCTTTTGGTCACAACAAAGAATTGCAGACTTGCATATCTGCATCCGCAATTCTACATACAGATTCATCAACGCAAGATGTGAATATTTAACTACGTTTCAAACCATGGTAAAGTAGAGATAAGAAATTAGTATAAGTAATGCAAGAGGCATTCCAAGCGGAGAGTCAAGATTCAACTTTTGAAGAAAGTATATTTAAGTTGTAGTTGTGAATACACTAGAGCTTATTATAATAAAGTGATTTTCAAACTTGAAATAAATAAAGTATTATATTTAACAAAGTTTCGCGGTAGAGACTTCGAGATAAATTTATTTTATTGTTGTGTTACACTAGAAACATAATTCGCGCCGAAGTTGTCAGAAGCATATTTTTGTATGTCAAGTTTAGTGAATGTAAGGCTTTTATAGATTTTGGAGTGATAAATAAATGTTGGTTTGCTGTTTGCTTTGCACTTATTGACTCACTGAAATTGTGTGCTCTGTATGATAGCCACACATGAAATCCTTACAGGTTCACAATTTAGGAAAATAAATTAATGCAAAATATTTCACCATTAATTATGTTTAATTCAGTGTGATTGATATGATATACCAATAAATTTCAAGCAACTTTCTCCACAAACGAAAGAAATATTTCTTATGAACTTTTTAACATGAAAAAAAAGTTTGCCTGCTAGTTTCATTCGCTTTTCCAAGCATCTAGTTTTCTGTTAACAACAAATTAGTTTTCCCGTTCTTTTATGAGAGCTAAACCTTTTATGAAGTCTTTTAATTAGTGCCAGACAGTAAGGAAGTAACCACTTACATACATGTCGCCAAACATTAATTCGTTCCCAACAATTGCTTCCAGTTGAAGTTCGAAAGAAGGATTCTGCATGGCATACTACAGCAACTTGTTACCAAGTCATCCACACATGGAACTTTCCCATCCTCCTACCTACTGATGTCCTGCAAAATAAAAGACTAGCAACTATGCATATTTTCCTTCTAGCTATGTGCAATTGACAGACTAGGTTCGCGGAAACTAGCTCGATGGCCATTCTCGGATCAAATCTGAAAAGCCACTGCAAGTAACGTTTTAATTTTTACCAATTAAGGACGAAGTTGCCGCTGCACAGTCCGCTAAATTAATTTACATTCGGAATTCCTGTCCGACCAGGACCATTATACGGGCGGTGGTTGCCTTTCTGCTACAATTATTTGGAATTATTGCCATGCTGTTCGGCCGCAGAATTTGATTTGAACGTTTGTGTTTCGAAAGTGGTGACTTCTATGCAAACATGCATATATTCAATTGTTGGTCTTCATCATGACGAATGAAGGACCTATGCGTCCGTCCATTTTTCTGGCTAGCATGATATGTGTCCGACACATCCTTTTTGCGTCCGCACTGTGCCGGGGTGGTGCTCAGTGACTTTGTCCTTTTGGTCCGTTTGTCCGTTCGTGCGACCATCATAACCAATTTAATAGCACTCGAAAAGATCATCAAAAACTAAAATTGCAATTCATGGCGGAGCTGGAAAAGTTGTCGTAAAACGTCGAATTTGGCGTTTGCTAAATTGAGTAAGAGCTTGGCATATTGGCTGGAAGTGAGTCCTCTTCAACCTGCATTATTAGCGTTCATATTTAAAATGTCCATGCAAAAGCGTTTGCGGTATTTACAGGAGAGACCATATTCGAAGCGAATAAACAAGTTGGTCAGCAGAAATTTGTTTGAGTAGTTGATTGGATCCATGCTTGATTTATTCAATTTTTGTTATGGAAAACATTCAAATGCCCGTTTTATGGGGGCAAATGTTTATAGCATGCAGCAACTCAAAGCTAATCAAATGGTGGTGCTGAAAAACTCAACACTGTTTCTATTTTTGGTGGTAGCTTGCCTTCAGTTTGAGCATAAATGATCGAAAGTGTGTGCATACTTTGAAGGAGGTTGCAGTTTAATTTGTTTAGTCTAATTTCGATTGGAAGATGACATGCGATTGAGTTTACAAGGTTTGAAGTCCATTTCAAGCAGAAAAAAGTAAGTTGTGGTTAAGCACTTAACATTCTTTTTACATATATGTATTTTACATAAACAGACACTTTGAGAGGCTATTGCCATTTTGTGTTCGTAGCTAGCGGCTAGAATGCTTGTTTCCTGTGCATTGAGTACCAGGTTCGCAACTGCTTGGCGACAAGTAGTTTTTGGAAATGCGCCTTGATGAATACCAGTTCATTTAGCTGTATATAAGTATATGTGTCAAATGAAGGTATAATCAAGGACCGTTTGCCAAGCAAATGAGGTATCTCTAACATTAAGTTTTTGGCGCAATTTGCGCTCTCAATTTATTTTTCCTCATGTAGAAAAGTTTTCAAATGTTTGGCACTATTAATAATCGGATCTTATTTATTCTGTCATTTGAAATCAAAACAATTATTTTCAGCAAGAAGTTTGGAAGGTTTATATTTGAAAATGATGAAAAGTAAGCGATCCTGGGTTCTTGGATCTTTGTAATATATAAACGGAACCAAATCATGATGTAGGATGAATTTGACTACCAAATAGTTTCCGGCGGCAGACGATTCTAGAATTATTATCGGCTTCCATCAGCTGAAGCAAAGTTCGGAATGTAAATATTGGTCTCTTATAAAAGCGAATATTGTAAAAGATGATTCGTCGCCGATTATTTTTCAGGTGCCTTGAAGTCCTATGTGTTGGATGCCGAGCGCCGGATCTTATATTTCTCGAGGGAGATCCGTGAATTAGCGCTGTATAGGTAAAGCGCTCTATTAGCGAGGAGACAGGGTTATAGTAAGGGTATCTACCGGCAAGTAAATTGCCACATGTCTGGCGCAGGATTCATGATCCAAGCTAGCCTATATTTCTACTACTTTAGCGACTGGTTACGCTATAGTTGTTGCGCTTCTAAGGCCAAATTACGGCTCGAGCGTTTTGCCAAACTACGGCAATGATTAAGAATTCAAACGAGTCAAAAGTAAGACTATGACTACCTTTTCTTTATTCTACAAATTCCTTTTATACAATTTTTACAGCTTAATAAATAATCCCTACTCTAATATTTTTAATTCACTTATTACATAATCCCTACTCTAAAACTGAAAGAGTATTGCAAAGTGAGCATTACAAAGCGATCGTAAATTATGCATTTGTATAGTCTACGACTGCTCGTTAATTATTGATTTGTGGGTTGTAGGAAAATGCTGATTGGTTGTGGGAATAATTCTGTAGATCCACTACAATATATTCTTCCATCCTTTTGTATACGATTCAAGAAAATTGCCATCTATACAATTTTTTTTGATAGGAACGTTGATGGAAAAACTGTTTGCAAAATGTTTCCAAAAATGTCGCTAAAAGTGTCCGTTCCGGTCTGTTCGGATCTGTTCTGGTCTGGTGCACTTCACAATATTTAAATTTCGTTTCTGTTTCGAATGCGAGCATAACGGATAAGAACGAATATCAATGATTAAAACAGATAGAAACGAAGCAAAACAGAATAGGAAGGATAAAAATGAATCGATCAAAATCGAGCAAAACGGAACGAAACGGTTTACAGCGGAAAAAAGCAGATAAAATGGGTAAAGCAGAGCAAAAAATAACAAAACGGATCAAAACGCTTGAAAACAGGTAAAAATGAAACTAAACGCAGCGAAACGGATCAAAATGAAGGATGGCGGATAAAAACGATTGAAAACATATAAAAAAACAAAACCAGGTCAAAACAAAACAACACGAATAGGAGTAGAAAAAATCACATCAAAATGGATCGCAACGAGCCAAAACGGAAAAAGACAGAGATAAAAAGGAACAAAACTTACCAAAATGCATCTTTTTCCTATTTATTCCGTCTGTTTTGTTTTCGTTCCATTTTCGCTTCGTTTCCATTACATTTCATCTTCTCTACATTTACGCACAGGTTAGATTGGCGTCTCGTTCATATTTGGTTTCAGTCCTGGTTACGTTACGTTCATTCCCATTCCGTTCGAACCCACCACGTTTTATTTAATTTCCATTCTAAGCCTATTTCCGTTACAATTTATTTCTGTTCCGGCTCATTACGTATCCGTTCTGTTGCGTTTCCAATAAGTTTCGATTCTGTTCCGTTTCAGATTCGTTTCCGTTTCACTTTCGTTTCGATCCAGTTACGTTAAGTTTTTGATTCCTTTTAGTTTTGCTCCGTTGCGCTTCTCTTCGGTTCCCAATCGTTCCGTTTCCATACCCATTCATTTTCATGGTGGCTTCGCTGCATTCCGTTCATTGTTCGTTTCATTTGATGTCGGTTCCGTTTCAGTTTCAATTCCATTTTCGTTTCGTTCTGTTTCAATTATGAACAATGATTGTTTTTAATTAAAAATAAGATGTTTTTTTCGATCAAAATAACAGACGATATTTCGAGCCTAATCCCCCCTCCCCCGTAAACCATTCACGGAAGTGACCACCATAGCTCCACCCTATTGAATTATGTAGGAATATAACATATATAATATAACACTGTAATGTATCAGCAACTTATATAATTCATTTGAAACAAAAGTGTGTTATTTATTCTATCCGAAATCTTCCTCATATTTATTAAGAGTTTTACATTCTATCTAGGGTAGCTAGAGGAGAAAAATCTGACAAACAAAGTAATGCATACATAGATATATTTCCTCAAAAGCGTAGCGGGCAGCCAATTTTAGATAGCAGGCGTGAGAAAGGTTGCGTGTCCCATTTGTTGTTTGCAACTTATTTATAAAAATATTACAGTTATGGCAACTCAAGTTACCCAGTCTGGTAACAATTTCCATTTCTTAACATTTCTTTCTTCCTGTGTTGAATCGATTCTATACATCACGAATGTTGACCAAGTTACAATAATAATTAAATTTTTCAAAGAAATCGGTTAATCTGTTGTACGATTTTTATGCTTTCTGTCTAGCATTGGTCACCAATCAGAAAACATACTTAAACCAGTCCTTGACACCTTTGAAACCCTAATGTAAGTGTTGATGATTGCAGAGGTCAGTCTTACAACAGTGCTGGCAATATATCTGGATTCCACAAGGACCTAATGGGATAGTTGGTTAGTTGAAGTGACAGCCCTCTTTATTAAAAGATGGCTCACTAGGGTCTCAATAGGTCCATTTTGATACCACAGAAGATTGAGACGGTACTATAACCTAGCTGCTGAGTGACGAGAACCAAAAAGTTTCTCGTATGAAGCCATTGTTTTAATCAGCTACTTCCGTGAGGCTGTCCAGGAAGGGTAAGCCTAAAGTTTGCGTTCGTTCCGCACGAAAAATGTAGGATTGTTTCTTCCCCTTCTTCCGATCTGCAACTTCGGCAGAAATCGTTGAAAGGAACACCCAATCTTTCTGCGTGTCTGCCAATTAGACAATGCCTCGAACCTAAGAATTTTTCTCTGGAATGTCTATCAAATAATCGATGATTAGCTAGAGATGTTTCAAGAAGAACTGAAATGAAATTTTAGCAGCTCTTGAAAAAATAAAAAATGATTCCTCCCTAAAACCTTTGACATGCAGTGGGGCAACTGGACCGCTATCGCAAAAATAGACTTTTAGACCGAAAACTAGTGGATTAGACAAAATAAAAATTTTCAAACGGCTCAAAATAATTAAAAACGATAGTTCAAACCCTTTCATTGAAAAAAACTGAGCTTGGATAAACGGGACGGATAAGAGGAGGCGCTTTGGTGCATACGTTATAGTCGAAAAATATAATCCATACATCTACTCATCAGCATATGGATCCTAAAAACATGTTGTGTATGGCAAACTTGTGCAAAGTTTGATTTGCAGCAACTAGACGCATTATTTTTATTTAGTGGTAATTACCAAAAAAGTAATAAGCCAGAAACGACACCAAAAATAGGGCGACATTTTTCGTGCGAATCAACTTCTTTGTTCTGGCAGTAACCGCGAAAAACATCTTGAGTTTATTTGAAGATAACTTAATCATAAGCCATTTGCGGTATCGTTTGTTGCATTCTTTGCATACAAATCGGAGTAATTGCGCCCTGAACGGGGCAAAGTTAAATGAAAAATGCATTTTGAAGCTAATTGAACTACTCGGAAGAATGAATCCTCTAGTGTAAAAACTCACAAAGCATTTTGGTAGACCATCAAAATTTTCGCAATTTTTAGGGGGTTTAACGCGAATCCTAAGTTCTTCTTTCTAGGGTTGCATATCCCACTTTTTGGTTGCCATCTTGAACAGAAAGCGAAAATTGCATCCCTTTATATCTCGCTAATCGTGCTTCTCACGAACAAATTGTGAGCTTGTCTGTATTAGAATCTTAATTTTTTTGGTACACGAATATTTTTAAAATTTATTTCCACGCTTTTCGATCCATATATCATTTTAAGGATTCACAAATATTCCCTAGTTATCAAATAATTAATGGTTGAAGGAGTGGTGAATGGAAGAGAAGGGTAATTTCATTCGGCAGGCTTTCCTTATTCTTTGTTGCGCGCCTAATCTCAAGGCATTTCTGGTAGTCCAACATTTTTAACTTGTTTATTTTATGGAGGATATGAAAATTGCTGATAAAAAAATTATGGCCTGTATCTAAAATGTTTTGGGCTATCCCAGAATTTGGATCTACCTCGGTGATTTTTTTGATGTGCTTATTGCACCTAATTTTAAAGCTCCTACCTGTTTGTCCTATATAACCTGCATCGCAATTATCACAAGATGCACGATGCTTTTGTTGTTGAAATTTTTTTTTTAAAACTAATTCTAGTCGAACCAATGAAGAATTGAAGAATGACATCAGAGTTGTATTTTAAGAATTTGGATAATTTATTATGGGTAGGGCCTACATAATTAATCTTTCTCCATGATTGAACATTACCATATTTTTGAACTGGATATATTTCTTTAATAGTTTTTAATTTGCGTTTCTTGTTTATGAGGCCTAAAATTATTTTCTTAGGGTATTCATTATTTTTGGCTATATTTTCAATGGAATAAAGCTCCTTCCATAAATTTTCTTTGTAAAGTGGAATATTTTGAGCATGATTCATCATAGAATGGAAGGAAGCTAGCTTAACATTGAATGAATAGAATGAATAATAAGGAATGAGTACATCTGAATAAGCACTTTTCCTGTAAATATTAAATTCTAATTTTGATTTCTGACGAGTAATGGTAAGATCTAAATGGTTGATAGTGCGGTCTATTTTTTTTCCTTAGTAAATTTGATGCTATTATTGAGGTTATTGAAAAAGAATAAAAATTTATTTAATTAACGAGCTGTACTGTTCTATAAGCAAATTATTTCATCGACATATCTATACCAGAAGAATATATTTTTAGAATGGGGATTAGCTGAACTGAAAATAATTTTCTCTAAAAAATTCATGTATAAATTTGCTAGAAGTGGAGAAAGTGACGATCCCATTGGTAAACCGGCTTCAAACGAGAAGTATTGATCTTCATATCTAAAATAATTCTGATCCTTAGAAATTTTGTTCAGATTGAGTAGTTCATCTGCTTTTCCTTTAGTTTTAGTTTTTTCAAAAATAAGGTCTTTCACTACTAGTTCAAGTTCCTTAGTGGGAATGGAGGAAAATTACTTTACTATGTCGAAAGAAACCAAGCTAGAATTTTCAGGTATTAGGAAGTTTTGAAGTTTTTGGGTCAGTTCTTGGGAATTTTCAACAGAGAATTCTGACACAAATTTCTATAACTGATATTGTCTGTATCACTATTTTAACTTCCCAGTATATGGGAAGTTCTTGTAATCGCCTCGAAAATCGAAATTGAAATTTTCTACTTTTCTTTACGTTTTGAGGTCTTACGAGTATATTTTAAGTGTTTTCAGAAAGAAGTTTGCATGTGTGTGTGTACGTACGTACGTACGTGCGTTCGCGGACAGTTTTTCTACGAGCAAAACTCACGTAAACAAAGTCGTATCGACTTCTTTAAGGTGTCAATCGAAGCGTCTTCGCAATCTTAAGAGCCGATTAGTTTTTGGGAATCTTCGGTCGGGGGGGGGGGGGGGTTTGCTGTTTTCACCCTTTGAAGGTCAACCCTGTCATGCGCTATATCTCGCGAACCAAACGTACGATTTGCTTCGGCAAGGTGCTAATCGACGCGTATTAACATTTACGTGATTCTATCAAATTTTGCAAAAAAATCATTGGAGCGGTTTTTTAATTTTTTGAAAAAAAAGTGTTTTTTTCAAAAACACCAAATTTTTAACCTGATTTTCAAGACGCAGTAATCAATGTTTATAAAATTTGTATACTGCAAACAGTTTTTGTAATAAAACCACCAAATATTTTTTTCATGATTACAGAAAAAATTAAATTAAAAAAAAATCATTAAAAGTCATCATGATCTTCATGGCCATTTATGCCATTCATTATATCTCGAGAACCAAATATAATCTTTGCATCATTAAGAAGTCAATCGACGCGTATAAACATTTTAATGATGTATCTAAATTTAAAAACAAATTTTAAAGCCATTTTTTCAATTTAATAAAAAAATATTGAAAATTAGTGTTGTTTTTTCATAAAAAAATTAATTAATTAATAAAATTAACATCGTAATAATAAATGTTTATAAAATTTATGAACTTTTATCAATTTCTGTAAAAAGACCAGCAAAATATTTTCTCATGATTTCAAAACCAATTGAATTAAAAATAAAAAAAATCATTCAAAGTCACCATGTAAAAAGGGTTCGTACGAATTTTTATACCTTAAATCCCTTATTCTAAAGACATTGTTTTAAAGTCAATCAAAGTTTATTAATATTTGCATAATTTGCGGAGATTTTTAATAGTCTTCACAGAACCGTGTTTTAACTTTAAAAAAAACTGCTTAAATTTTGAAAACCAATACAAATCAAATCAAATTTGCAATTGTGATAATCAACGTTTTGAATGGTAAAATGTTTTGTAGTCAACACTTTCTAAGATCATATCCTTTGAAAAGCTTTCATCGAATAAAAAATTGTAGTTTTTAGTAGATTCATTCTTTAGTAATCGTAAGATTTCAATAACCATCATCATTTGTAATACATTTTACTTTTTACATGCAATTGAAGCTATTTTTGACTGGATATACAAAATTTTTCAAGACCAAAAAGGCCCCCACCGATTGATCCGCATGAATATTCAATCTGTCCTCATCGACCAAAAACCTTACGTAATCAATGGACCCTCCCGTAGACGATATGATTCATATTAACTCATTCATGTTACTGCTAAGAATATCTCTCATTGTTATTACTTAAAGTAGTTTTATTTTCAAAATTATTATTGTGTTTAATATAGTTAATATTTATGTAAATATTACTGGGAAGTTGTCCGTGTGGACCTCAAAGGTCGCACCTCGCGGCTTGTTTGTAGCTATGATAAAACTAAGTCCAACAGTGAAACTGGATGGTTTAAGGTGGAGTTAGAAGCTTCTAATGTTGCTATGAGGCGACTATCATTGACCACTTACCATGCAAGGTATAGAGACAACAGTCTATGGTAGTCTATTCCGAAGTTGCAGGACCGCAAAAGTATTGAATTGAACCATAGCGTGTTGCGTTACAGAAACGACTGATTCCAATCTGGTGTTCCATTTTATTTTGATTTGGCAGATGTGTCAATTCCGATTAATTAATAAAGAAACATTTTATGCTATCAATGACGTCACGTGATTCGAATGTTCGAGCGCATTAGAATGATGGTTTGCGTATGGCTTTACCATGTCTAGTCTATATACCTTGCTCACCATCAGCACGACCATCTGTTTAGTGGTAGTTAGTTGGGCGAACAACACAGATTTGCAGTTAAAGCTTATTACCAGGATGATTACAGTTTACTTTAAACTCGTCCCGTTTTTCGACGGATAATCCAGCGTGTTTGAGGCCGATCTACCCATAACTATCCAAGCCCACAAACAACGCATTCGGAACGAAATTGAAGCTACCCCCGTCAAAATAGTGCGACGTAATTTGCAAAATTTCCATCAGGAGATTACTAAGGTGTTTTGATTACTTCTGGGCAATTGTACAGTAACAAGGAGCAAACGTCATAAGCCGTGTGCTTATCGTCGTTGTCCTGGTAAAATTTGAAATTATTTCGGATGTTCATATTGCCGATTATTTCCAAATACTGGTTCTTGTCCATGTTACCATCGATCACAACTAAGTTCCCGACATCATTCCCGCTTCCCTTTCTATGTTTACACAATTCTTTTTTTTTCAAATGCTGTATAAGCTTTCCTCCAGTCTCTTGATCTTCCATCACTTCCATATAAATTAAATTTACTTTCGTCGGCAAATATTACGTCTTTACAGTAATTGATTGTTCGTTTAGAATTTAGCGGTTTGATCTGTTTTTCTCGCTAATGGAAGGTTTTTTTCGTGCGATTCGGCCATATACTGAATATTCTTATTGTGTCTGCATTCACACATTTTCCTGAGAATTCTGCTAAAAGCGTTACTATTTGGGTGCAATTAATTTAGGACCATTTTGAGTCTGCGTGTATTAAATAATTTCAGTTAGAAAATTTCGGTAAAAAATCAGGCAAAAGCAACACAGTGAAAAAGTAAACAAGACAATACTTTCTTGACGCCCTTTTCTTTGCTTATTATCTATTCTGTCTTCCTATCTTCATTAACTATATTTCTCACAAACGAAAAACTTCATTATTCATTCATTATCAACTACCCAGTATATGGGAAGTTCTTGTAATCGCCTCGAAAAGCGAAATTGAAATTTTCGACTTTTCTTAACGTTTTGAGGTCTTTAGAGTATATTTAAATAGCTTTTAGTAAAAGAGATGTATATGGGTGTGTGTACGTGCGTACGTTAGTGGACAGTTATTTCTACGAGCAAAACTCACGTAAAAAAAGTCGTATCGACTTCGTTAAGGTGTTAAACGAAGCGTCTTTGCAATTTTAAGAGCTGACTAGTTTTTGGGATACTTCATTTCGGGGGGTTTATTGTTTTGATCCTTTGAAGGTCATTTATGTCATGCGCTATATCTCGCGAACCAAACAAAGGATTTGCTTGATTAAGGTGTCAATTGATGCGTATTAATATTTGTGTGATTCTATCAAATTTTTTAAAAAGTGGTTGAACCGTTTTTTTATTTAAAAAAAAAAAACAATAAATTTTTAACTTGATTTTCAAAACACGGCAATCAATGTTTATAAAATTGATACTTTCCAAAAAATCCATTAAAACTTCTCATGATTACGTAAAAAAATAAATTAAAAATAAAAAATCTTTAAAAGTCAACATGATTTTCAAGGTCATTCTTATCATACACTATATCTCACGAACCAAACAAGATATTTGCATCATTATGTGGTCAATCGACGTGTATTATCATTTTTATGATGCTTATAAATTTACAAAAAAAAAAAAGTTTCAGCCGTTTTTTTAATTTAATAAAAGAAAATGCGAAAAATTAGGGTTTTTTCATAACAAATGAAGTTTTGACCTGATTTCCACAGCTCAGTAATAAATGTTTACAAAATTCATACATTTCTATCAGTTTTTGAAGAAGAACCAGCAAAACTTGTTTCCATGGCTTTAAAACAAAACTAAGTTAAAAATAAACAAGCCGTGAGGTGCGACCCATGAGGTCCACACGGTCAACTTCCCAGTAATATCTAAAAAGATATTGAAAATATTAAACACAATAATAATTATGGAAATAATACTACTTCAAATAATAAAAATGTACTTCTCGTAAAAGTTATTGGAATGACTTAATATTAATCGTTTCATCTACGGGAGCGTCCATTGATTGAGTATTCATCGGAGTGGGGACAGGTTACAAAGCAGTTTTTTCATTAAAGTTAAAACATGGTGATGTGAAGACTATTGAAAATCTGCTTAAATTTTGCAAATATTAATAAACTTTGATTGACTTTACAACAATGTCTTTAGAATAAGAGATTTAAGGTATTATAATTCGAATGAACCCTTTTTACATGGTGACTTTGAATGATTTTTTATGTTTAATTTAATTTTTTTTGTAATCATGAGAAAAGTTATTGCTGGTTTTTCTACAAAAATTGATAAAATTTTATAAATTCTACAAACATTTATTATTACGATGTGCAAATCAGGTGAAAAATGAATTTTTCTATGAAAAAAACACTACTTTTCCAATTTTTTCCAATAAATTTAAAAAACCACTTTAAAGATTTTTTTAACATATAAAAACATCATTAAAATGATAATACGCGTCGATTGACACCTTAATGATGGAAATATTATATTTAGTTCTCGAGATATAATGAATGACGTAAATGACCTTGAACGTTTAATGATTTTTTATTTTTTATTTAATTTTTTTCATAATCATGAAAAAAACTTTTGCTGGTTTTTTCACAAAAACTATTTGAAGTATATAAATTATATAAACATTGATCACTTAAGTTTGAAAATTAGGTTAAAAATTTGATGTTTTTGAAAAAAAACCTAATTTTTGGCACTTTTTTTAAAAAAATTAAAAAACGGCTCCAAGAATTTTTATAAAAATTTGACAGAATCATATCAATGTTAAAACGCGTCGATTGACACCTTAATGATGAAAATCGCATGTTTGGTTCGTGAGATATAGCGCATAATATGGTTGACCTTCAAGGGGCGAAAACAGCAAACCCCCCCGACCGAAGTATCTCAAAAACTAATCAGCTCTTAAAATTGCAAAGACGCTTCGATTGACACCTCAACGGAGTCGATACCACTTTGTTTACGTGAGTTATGCTCGTAGAAAAAAGTGTCCCGAACGTACATACGTACGTACGTACGTACATACATACACACACATACATCTCCCTTTCTAAAAACACTTTATATATACTCTATAGACCTCAAAACGTGAAGAAATGTTGAAAATTTCAATTTCGATTTTCGAGGCGATTACAAGAACTTCCCATATACTGGGAAGTTAAAAAAATATTCAAAGTAACCATGTAAAAAGGGTTCATACGAATGAACTTCTTATATCTATTATTCTAAAGGTTTTGTTGTAAAGTCAATCAAAGTTTATCAATATTTGCATAATTTGAGCAGATTTTGAATAGTTTTCACAGTGTTTAAATTTTAACAAAAAAACTGCCAAAACACAATAAAAATCAAATCAAATTTGCATTTCTGGTAATCAAAGTTTTGAATGGTAAAATGTTTTGTAATCAACACTTTCCAAAATCAAATACTTTAAAAAGCTTTCATCAAAAAAAAAATTATAGTTTTTAGTAGTTTTGATTTTTAGTGTTCGTAAGATTTCAATTACTTCCTCCATCATTTGTAATACATTTTTCTTCTACATGCAATTAAACCGATTATTGACTGCACATTCAATGTTTTTCAAGATCACCTGAAAATAAGAAATATTTATAGGTCTCGTTGATGTAAAACCGTAAAAAAATACATGTTCAGTAATTATGCTGATGTTATGGCAATTTTTAACAAAACTATTCAAATGTCCACCATGTGACAAAATCTCTTCAGTGGGCGTAATAACAAAAACTGCATTAATTATTTCTAGCGCTCTTTCGTCCTTCAAGCATCGATATAACAATAACAAATAACATAAAAAAGGCTTTGTAGGCTGCCCTCCTCCGATGGATCCCGTGAATATTCAATCAAACCAATCCACCCCCAACCAACAAAAGCCTTACCTAATCAATGGACGTTTCTGTAGATGATATGATTGATATTAACTCATTTCAATTACTGTTATGAGTACCTCTCATTATTATTATTTAAATTAGTATTATTTTCATTAATATTTTTGTGTTTAATATTTTTAATATTTATGTAGATATTAGGGATGACTGGGCAATTTGAAAGAGGTGAGATGCAGGAATCGGTCGACATCTACACTGATGGCTCCAAAATGGATGGAAAAGTTGGCTGTGGCGTTTTCTCAGAACAGCTAGGCCTGAAACTATCCTTCCGGGTTCCAGACCACTGCAGTGTTTTTCAGGCAGAGGTCATTGCAATATACAAGGCAGTAGATTGGCTGAGAAATCAGAAAATTTCCATAAGAAACCTGAATATTTTCTCTGACAGTCAAACTGCTATCCAAGCACTATCCAACGTGTACACCTAATCCATGATGGCAATGGAATGCCGTACACAGCTGAACGAGATGTCACTTCACTGTGAAGTGACTCTACACTGGGTACCGGGATATAGTGATATACCGGGAAATTGCGAAGCGGATGCCTTAGCGAGAGCTGGCACTGTGCTCCAGGAGTATACACTCACACCCCAAGTCGGTCAACCTCTAGCTTCTATAAAGCTAGAATTTAAGCAGCATTACATCAAGGCTGCAAATAGAGCCTGGTTGAAGGAGGAAACCTGCAGGACAACCAGACAAACTTGGCGTGTACTGAGTTCCAGACGCACCAAGCAGCTCCTGAACTCGAGTCGTGAAACCTTGAGTTCTATCGTGTCCATACTGACGGGGCACTGTCTAATTGGCAGGCATGCGGAAAGATTGGGCGTTCCCTTCTATGATTTCTGCCGGAGTTGCAGATCGGAAGAAGAGGAAAAGACAGTCCAACACTTTCTGTGTGAATGCCGGGCACTGTCCAGGAAACGCATGAAAACCTTAGGCTCATCATTCCTAGACAGCCTCACGGCAGTAGCTGATTCAAATATCGGCTGCATAGTCGGCTTCATACGAGATTTGAAATGGTTCTCGTCATCTCACAGGTTCAAGTGCCGCCCTTGTCTTTTTGTGGTATCACAATGGGCCTATCTTGGCCTAAGTGAGCCATCTTTTTGATAAGGGAGGCTGGCACTGCAACCAACCAACCAATGTAGATATTACTGGGAAATTGACCGTGTGGACCTCAAGGGTCGCACCTCGCAGCTTGTTTTTATTCATTTTTATTTATGTGAATCTGGACTTTTAATCTAAATATATATATTTCAAATTTCAAGTCGATATATTCAATAGCTTATTTTTTATATACATTAAAAAAAATCCATTTCCACCATTTTACAGTACTGTCCCTTCAAGGGCCAAAATCACGAATGATTATGGTGGTAAATAGGCTATTAGATCTGCATTAGATTCACCTCATTTTGTAAAATTAAGTTTATATTTCGTTACAGTTTTGAAATTTTGGAGGAATTGAAACTCAAATTAGTGTTTGGTATGATTTTGTCACGAACAGTTTGTAAATATTAATATAAATAGGCCCCTAAAACATTATCAGTAATGTGGTGGTTTTTATTTGGCAGTTCATGATTTTTTCATATTCGCGCAGCGTGCAATTCAATTTAATAATACGTCCTTGACTGAAGGCATACTTTCCTTGAAGTTTTGTTTGAAAAGACTGCAGTATGTGTTGAATTTTAGGGCAATTAGCTGCTGTTAAACATTAATTGTTTTCCCAGTATATGTGAAATTCTTGTTTAATTCGTCCTTGAAAAAACATTCAGCTGCTAAGGCACACAAAGTTTCGTTTCAAGCAGTGCACGCAAGCGACTTTATTTTCTTCGACTTTCGTTCAATACCGGTGACATACTTTTAATAACCAAATTATTAACATTCTCAGAACAGCTTTTCAACGCTGACATCTCTTTTGCATGTCAAATTCAGAAATTTTCGCCCACCCAGGAAAATCGCACAATAAACTGTGCGGGCGTCAAGTAAACGAGGCAGAAGCAAATATTTAGCAATCAGTAGAAAAATATTTTGTGCTTCTCGCGGCTACCTGAAATGTTTATATAAATATGCATAAATAAATGCGAGCAAATACAATTTGCCTGCTTCTTCATTTGAACGGTTGTGAGCTCATCGAAGGATGGAGACATGGAGTGATACACGCGTCCCACATTCCCTTCGCCAACATCGACAGTTATTCACCCTCATCGGAGCGAACATGGTGCCTACAACGAGCATATATGCCCGTGTACATCCTTATAAGCAAATTTCCTTTTGTCTGCACTTTTGCTTCGTTTGAAAGCAATACCTGAAGGCGAATAAATAAAAAAGGTACAAACTTCCATCAAAATTTCATAACAATAGCACTCGTACGTCGTGCAAACGCGTCCCACTTGTTTAAAGCTGAAAATCCTGGAGTTTTCCGGCTATTGCTGCAGAATTTTAAAGCAGTGTTTACACTTGCCATCGGTTCGTCAGTCTGGACATGTTTGCCATACGTCTTTTGCACAGGAGCTTTATGGAACATTGCGCTCGTGTTTTGTACACAAATAAATTTCAATTTGTGCGGAACAAACGCCAGGCACTGGTTTTCAAAGCGTATCAGGCCAGGATAGAAGCACATGGTGGAAGTTTCAGTTAATTCCAAATCAAATAAAATGGGGATTTTCAATTTAAGCTTAAAGTATTCGCTACAAAGTCATAAGGGTTAACGTGACCTACTAACGACGCCGAATTCGGGGGTGGTTTTCACGCTGCGACGCGGTTACAAGCGATATGTTTCGCAAAGCAAAAATGGACAATTGCAAGCAGTATTTTCGCTCAAGTAATGAAAGGTTCGTAGTTTTGTTGTTTTGACCATTTTCATCATTGCGTATCGTTTTTTAACTTCCCAGGGAAGTTCTTGTAATCGCCTCGAAAATCGAAATTGAAATTTTCAACTTTTCTTTACGTTTTGAGGTCTATAGAGTATATATAAAGTGTTTTTAGAAAGAAGTATGTATGTATGAATGTATGTGTGTGTGTATGTACGTACGTGCGTTCGCGGGCTGTTTTTCTACGAGCATAACTCACGTAAACAAAGTCGTATCGACTTCGTTGAGGTGTCAATCGAAGCGTCTTTGCAATTTTAAGAGCTGATTAGTTTTTGGGACACTTCGGTCGGGGGGGTTTGCTGTTTTCACCCCTTGAAGGTCAACCATGTTATGCGCTATATCTCACGAACCAAACATGCGATTTTCATCATTAAGGTGTCAATCGACGCGTATTAACATTTTTGTGATTCTTTCAAATTTTTTAAAAAATTGTTGGAGCCGTTTTTTAATTTAAGAAAAAAAAGTGCAAAAAATTAGGTTTTTTTTCAAAAACACAAAATTTTTAACCTGATTTTCAAACCTAAGTAATCAATGTTTATATTATTATATACTCCAAATAGTTTTTGTGAAAAAATCAGCAAATTTTTTTTTCATTAAAAAAAAGTAAATAAAAAATAAAAAATCATTAAACGTTCAAGGTCATTTACGTCATTCATTATATCTCGAGAACCAAATATAATCTTTCCATGATTAAGGTGTCAATCGACGCGTATCAACATTTTTATGATGTTTTTATATATTAAAAAAATTGTTAAAGCGTGTTTTACGATTTATTAAATTTTTTTTAGAAAAGTAGTGTTTTTTTCATAAAAAATTCCATTTTTAACCTGATTTGCACATCGTAATAATAAATGTTTGTAAAATATATAAAATTTTATCAATTTTTGTAGAGAAACCAACAAAAACTTTTCTCATGATTACAAAAAAAATTAAATTAAAAATAAAAAATCATTCAAAGTCACCATGTAAAAAGAGTTCATTCGAATCATAATACAGGTATCCCTCGACTTAGGACGCTTCGACTTACGTCATTTCGACTTACAACGCATGAAAAATTAAGGACCATGCCTTGAGTTACGACGTTTTTTGCTTCGACTTACAACGCAGTTTGAAGCTATTTTTGACTGGGAAAATATGATTTGTATGTGCATGGTGAGAAACGGTGGAATCGAGGAATACCGCAACGACGTGATTGTTCGTCCAGTGTTGACTGGCATTTCCTCAATGAGTAGTACTATCATCACAAAAACAGGCCACCTGCATTGGAAAAGGTGGAAAAAATGCTGTACATATGAATTCTTGATTTGAACCAGAAAAATTTACCAATTTCAACAGCGATCATTCAAGAAAAAACGAAAAGTTTGTTCTGTGGCCTCATTGATGAAAATGAACCTTTAAATTTCAATGCAATCCGAGGATGGTTTGAAAAATTCAAATCGAGTTATGGTCTACATAGCGTAAAATTATGTGGAGAAGCCGCAAGCGCTGATAGCAAAGAAGCAGGGAGGTTTCGTGCTTCTACATTTAAGAAGATTATCGATGAAGATGGTTAAAGCTCGAAACAAGTTTTCAAAGTTGACGAGGCAGGGCTTTATAGGAAACGTCTACCATCACAAACATTCATAAGCGAGAAGGAAGCTACAACACCAGGCTTCAAGGTCTTCACATGCAGCAAGGGACTTTAAACTCAAATCTCTATTAGTCTATCATTCCGAAAACTCAAGAGCTTTAAAATATATTTCAAAAGCCAATCTGCCTGTTATTTAAAGCCATAATAAAAAAGCTTGGATGACGTCAGCATTATTCACCAAATGGTTCAAAACTGAATTTTGTCCTGCTGCCAAAGAATATTGTACGAAACAAAACTTATCGCACAAAATTTTGTTGCTAGTCGTTAATGCTCCAGGCCATCCGTCAACTCTCGCCGATATTGACGAAAATGTTAAATTGGTCTTCTTGCCGTCAAATACTACTTCCCTGCTGCAGCCCATGGACCAAGGCGTGATTGCTACCTTTAAATCATATTATCTACGTCGAACATTCAAAAAAAATGTTGAACGTTTGGACGATATTACAGCATTGAATAAAGATAGACGATTATCAATTAAGGAAATCTGGAGGAGTTTTGATATTATCAAGGCTGTCGAAAATATTGGAGCTTCTTGGGAAGAGGTAACTTCTTACACTATAAGTAAAGCCTGGCGTAAAGTTTGGTCAGAATCTTCTTCTAGTGCTGATATCTTCAACGATTTCGAGGAAATTAACAATGAAATTCTGCAGATTGCCAGATCTGTAGGCTTCAATGAATTGGATGGAAACGATATTACTGAGCTAATCAATACTCGCGAAAAATCTCTTTCTTATGAGGATTTATTAAATATTTCGCATGATGACCCGGAATCACCTCGAGAAAAATTAGAGGAAGGAAAACAAAACTTTCCGATTCAAAAATTGTCTGAGTTTCTGCAGCACATTGAAAGGGCTTTGGAGAATTTGGAGGATGATCCAGATACTATTAGAAGAGAGAAGGTGTCATTTGCAATAAATACTAGCATTAAATGTTATAAAGAGTTATATAAATCGAGAAAACTACAGGCGGGTCAATCAGCTTTAACAAAAAAATTTAAGCCCGCAACTTCTCTGGCAGCTTCTTACTTACAGACCACCTCGATTGCGGGAAGTCATGTTGAGTCATCGAGTGATGAAGATTAAATTATAAATACCCACTTATACTGTCATATGAAATTTACTTGAAAATATTTTTTTTTATTTTTGTTATACTGAACATGTTTCTTTGCCCTTTTAATTGATTTCATTATATGTTGCATGTGCGTGCCGTGTTTATTTGGATTAATAATAAGTAAATAACGTTACAAAATACCACAAAAATCGTTGATGTATACGATTATTCGACTTACGTCATTTTCGAGTTAGGACGCGTTTTCTCGGAACCAATTAGCGTCTTAAGTCGAGGGATGCCTGTACCTTAAATCTCTTATTCTAAAGACATTGTTGTAAAGTCAATCAAAGCTTATTAATATTTGCAAAATTTGAGCAGATTTTCAAAAGTCTTCACATCACCATGTTTTAACTTTAATGAAAAAACTGCTTTGTAACCTGTCCCCCCTCCGATTGATCCGCGTGAATAATCAATCAAACCAATGCACCAAAATCCTTACGTAATCAATTGACGCTCGCGTAGATGTTACGATTAATATTAAATCATTCCAATAATTTTTATGAGAGGTACATTTTTATTATTTGAAGTAGTATTATTTCCATAACTTTTATTGTATTTAATATTTTTAATATCTATGTAGATATTACTGGGAAGTTGGCCGTGTGGACCTCATGGGTCGCACCTCACGGCTTGTTGTTTAAGGAACTCGTTTTCAACAATTTTGGGCTATTTAACAGCTTTGTGATCAGAATAGCTCAGGCTTCAATAGCCTGGCTAAGAATACTATAAAGTTACACTCCTATGAACTAATTGATGCAAGCCAAATTCATTTAATCGTGAAATTCATTGTTGATAAAAAGTTTATTATATTGTATTATAAAAAATGAATGACATTGAATGAAAGTACGAGTATTATTCTTACTACATATGTAGCTTAAATTTTAGGAAAGCAGTGGGTTTTGAAATTTTTTTGACTAAATTTATACTTTTATTTATTGCTTTTAGCCTTAACTTTTGCAGACATAAAATATCCGCGAAATTTGTATCGTTTTCTGGACCTCAAACCAATATTTTAATTAAATATTCAATAGCTTATAATGGTATATAGGCTGTTTCTCGGAGGTATAATTTTATGAATTATAATTATTTTTTTGGCTTTATTAGCCTGCAGATTTTATGGCATTTAGAGTTGCAAAATAATTTCTGACATATAGCCACCGCAACTGCTTTTTGAGAAGGTCATTTTGTTGATCGAATTTTACATCAATTTGTCCATTCAATTATGAGTCGAATGTTGGCTTCCAAATCATCAATGGTTGCTGGTTTATCAGCATAGACCAGTGATTTGACGTACTTCCACAAAAGGTAGTCCAATGTAGTTAAATCGCATGATCAGGCCGGCCAATTCACAGGTCCATTTCTTGAGATAATTCGTTCACCAAAGGTTCGGCACGATATAGGAATGGCTTCAGACGCTGTATGGCATGTTGTGTTATCCTGTTGGAACCATTTGCCCTTAAGAAGATTGGCATTGTTTTTGGGAATCAAAAAATTACGAATCGTTTGTCGGTAGCGATTGACATTAATGTTGGTTCCCTCTTATGATTTGAAGGAGAAAGGACCAATTTTCCCGGCAGCAGCATGCAAACTACACCATACAGTGACTGTTTCGGAGTGTAATGAGGCTTCCAAAGTATTTTGAACACTTAAACTAGAAATGAACCTCATCGCTGAAAATGATTTGACGGTAAAAATGCAATTCAAATTCCAACTAATTCTCAGCTCATTACGACACAAAAAATGCCAATGGCTTCAATTGATGCACTTCTTGGATCTGATGAGGCTTGAGTATAAGTCCAAAATCTTTCCTCAAAATTTTTCATGTAGTGGATGGTCAAAAGTCAAGTTTTTGAGAATGGCGTCAAACCGATAAGTTTGGATTCTCAGCTACATTGCGCTTTAGTTGCCTCGTTACGCACTGTACGAGCTCGTGTTGCATGAACATTGTCCAATAGAGTATATGTAGACGTTAATGTTTCCATAGTATTGCGTATGAGCTGTCCAGATGGATGATTATGGGCACCATAATTGGACGAAATATAGGTTTGGCGCACAGAATGCGAATTTCGAAAATAAATTTCCATTATTACGGGACGGGTTAAATTTTTGCATAGTAATGTCAAAGTAAATAAAACATAATGTCTAAAGGGCGGCAAAATTTGAAAGCATCGGTGACAGATTTCTTTATCGAAAGTTCTGTATTTTTGAAATAACGCCTTCGACAATAGCTAAATGCATTTTTTTTTTAAATACATGCAAGTTACGTAAACCTTATTGTAACAAATCCCTTATGTTTGTCGTCGAGGGACTGTATCAAACAATTGTGGATCATGAATCTTTATTTGTGAAGGAGTTCTCATTATAAAAGTTTACTACCAAAATCGACAAAGTAAACATAATTATTCATATTGAAATATAATTTTTAAAAGTTGGTACTGAAAATAGCTTTCATCAAGGAAAAAAAATATTTAATATGTTCCACCATTCAGTAGACTTATAGTTTATATAATTTTTCAATTTTCAGGAATCATTATTGAATATAGTTTTGAAAATTATGATTGAAACATAAATATTATATTCCAAACATATTTTGGACATATTTTCTTTTGCTATTTAATCCTCTGAGTACCGGAGATTTTCCCATAATAATGCAAAAAGTAGCGATGGTTTTTATTAGTGTTTACGGTCATACGGGAAACGCTCGATTTTGCAGTTGTACGGGAAATGTTCTCTATTAAAACCATTTTCAAGTATCCTCTTAGAAATCTTTAAATATTATATCTAACATATAAGAGTTTAATTTGGATCGCAAAATACGGGTATATATCCAAAGTTTGTAGGAAAGGTCACATTATTTTGGAAAAAATATTGATGTTTAACATGAAAACTAACTTTATGCCTAGTTTTTTAGTTGTTTTCATAATCTATGTAACACATAATTCATAATACGCAAAAATTAAAAACCATTTTTAATAACAATCATGTTTTCCCATACCCAATCCATGAAGCTCTTTTCTGCAGATTAAGCATATAAGGTTAGATCGTTTTACCAGACCATTATTTGTATTGCTGCACACATTACACCACATAAGATTATGACCTGGTAATTTTTCTAATCCATAACGTGGTTTTTCAGAAACAACAGGTTATTGTTCTTTTAGTTATGTAAGAACCATTTCTTTTCAAGCGAGTGGATAATAGAGGAAGTGAATTGCAAACGTGATATTATTCTTCCGGCACCATTTTCTCTGTAGATAATATATGTATTTCATTCCATCCTTCCGAAAATGATGAATACAACTTTCTTCCAATATTTAGGCGTTCGTATTTCATCAATATATGAGTACACCAGCATGTCAGAATCATCTACACCTTCAATAAATTTATTGTACTCTAACTCATTTTCAGGTCTAGTTTTTTGTTTCTCTTGCCCTTAACGTATTTTAGTTGTTGTAACATATCCGGTAGAAAATTTTACAGAAAATAGTAGAACTGGCATTTTCTTGCTCTGTACGCATAAAGAAGAAGTTCCTTAGTTATGAAATAGTTTGTTTGGCCAATATCTGCCGGTTTAATGATGTGTTGCAGACCCTTTCTATTGCTTCCAATTGTTTCAGTTAAAAGAGATTTATTTGCAGACAAATATCTTGCTAGCGGTACACTTGTGAAAAAATGGTCAACATATAGGTGACAATCTTTATTAAAGCAATTACCCAGGCTAGAAGATTAGCTACCACAATATAACTGCAATCATTTTTTTTTATTGTTTTCTTTGACGCTTTGACCATTTGCCCCACGATAACAGAAGAAACCTAAGCAATAATTTACTGTTGAATCACAAAGCATTCAAAATTTGATTCCTCATCGATGCCGCGTCTTATTGGGCATATATTGAAGAAGGAATGAATGACATTCATTTTGTAATGCCGCACGGCATGGCGAAAAATATCTATATTTAAAAACACTTTTCTATGTATATTATACATTTTTTTCCAAAATCTCTGCACGCTCAGAAGTGGCAACCCCGCACTTAATCACGGTGGCTCGCAAAATCAGCCTTGCATCCTTCAAACTCAGGGATGTGATTCGGTAGCTGCATGACCTTCTTTTGATCAAGGGACCGTTATAAGGTCTAAAAGTTGGGTTGCTGGCGCATGAAAAAGAGGAGTTGAGTTTGCACCGTGACGCGGGTGCCAACGGATCGATTTTGGGCAGACCAATGGTTGAGATGCTTGAATGCAACACCTAAGAAAGGATTTTCAGAAAGTTTGCAAAAATCTTTCGGGCAATTTCTGGAAGAAATATGTCACGTGTTTCAAGCCCAAAGAATGGAACTTTGATTGGCTTCGAAAGAATTTGCTTACTTCCCTCTAAAAAACTTCAACTGTTACCGCGTGTTGAGTTGTCTCAAAAATGGTTCAAGTTTTTTTCTTTTTTTCCTTGCCTAACTTAGGCATCGAAGCATCGCCGTATGTGCGAAATTTAATGCGAATAATCCTTTTCGTCATGAGGATAAATAAAATTTATGTGACTTTGCTCCATAAAGTAAGTTTAAATGCAAGTGATTCATCCAGTACTTGGGGTTCCTATGAGGATTGATTGCGCGTTTCTCGAGCTGAAGGGACTTTCTTTGAAAATCAAAGGACCTAGCCCTAGCTGGTTAAGTTGGATCCGTTTTTAGAAATTTGTAGCTAAAACACTGAATCAATGTTTTTTTTGGAATCACCGTACATATACTATGATCAATTTAAAGATGATTTTCTTTATTTTTTATACAGCTCACACACCAGTGATTGAATTCATAATAAGTATATATTGATAACAAATTGCAAATTCCTCCAATGTCTAGCATATGTATTCAACCTTTTTTTCTATCAACATATAGTTCTTCATTTAAGGGAACCATGAAATTTGAATTAGTTGGAAAAAATTGACTTTTCTGAATCACTTGTAAAGATAAACGCTTACTACATTATTAAATATTTCAAATGATATTTTTTGAATTTGATAACATTTTTTTGTTTATGTTTAATTTATTTTTAAAAAATGACCTTATAGTTTCTATGGACATAATAGATGAATAATAATTAATCATAGTGAGAATCTATCAATTTATAAGCTACAGTATATATATGTAGGTGTGTAGAGAGCGCTTTTCCCTCAGAGAAAAAAATTTAAGTTTATTTATTTTTTTCTTCAAAATTTCTAACATAACTATAATAGCCACAGCATTTTTGGTTTAATGTTTCTTTTTTTTGGAAAAATTCATGGATTTTTGATAAGAAACATCCTCGAGAGTTGAGATGATTTTGAGACTTGTTTAGAAGTTGAAATTTTTTAAAAAAATGTTTCCAAAGTGTTACTCGTTTTTATATTACATTTATGGTAAAAATGACATTGATCAAATTTTTATAATTTTTTTTATTTTCTTTTATGGTTTTTTAAAAAAAATTATTTATTATTGTTTTTTAATATTATAGATTTCAACACGGGTTAAAAAATCACTTCCCAGATCAATTTTACGGTGTTATACGATCTCTGGAAATAGACAAAATAACCATTTTTTAGTGGGGGAAGCCCCATGACTTCTTATAGGACCGTGACCGCTGCAAACTTTTTATGCCATAGCAATTGGGGAACCCTCCTCTTTCGATCCCCTTATGGGGCCATAATCTTAACCTTTACCGTATATTCTAAAGACTGGATGAACTAATTTGTAATCAGTTTTTTTCCAAGATGGTGGCTGTTGGAGGAAAAATTTCAATTTTGGTCATTAAAAAATATATATATATTTTCTTGATAAAAAGGTGAAAAACGAAGGAAAAAATTGATGTGTGATTGTGAGTAGAATACAGAGTTTCATATCACAATTTTTTTCAAATCTGGATTTTGATAAGCTTGAAATTGTCCGTAGTATTTGATTTCACACAAAACAGTTATTTGTTTGTTTGAAAACATGACACGCATTCTATGGTTTTTTGGAGTCGTCATTTCCTTGCTCGACTAATGCTAGGATTACAATAGGCGCTTCACTATTTGTAGCATATTCGAAGTGCTAGTGTCATACATATTTACAATACACGCTTCTTTGAGTCGAAATCAAAAACGTACTAATTTCAACGTTCCGTGGTTTAGACATTGGCCTTTTTGGTAGAACAGATAGGCGAACGGAGCTAGTTCCGAAACGAAGCGCCACAAAGTTTCAAACTTTGTAGCGCAAGAAATCGTCAAGCGTAAACGTAAGTCGTAAGCACTTTTGACTGTGCTGATTTGAAACAATCAGTTTTGTGAAAAACGTTTTTAATTTTGAATCACATCTGTACAAAAACCATTGTAAACATCCTCGTCTTTCGTTAGACAAATATGAAATTTTAAACAAATGTTTTCAAAACATTGTACTTAAAAAATACTTAAAATAAAAAAAATTATTCGCCAAATTTCATAGATTAAAAAGATCATCGAACCATTTGCGAAAAGGACTATGTTACAAATGGCAATTTTTGATTTTCAAAAAAACTACTGAACTATTTCGTGGCGTCCTGATTCCGTTTTGTAGGTTTTAACATGGAGGATTAAAAACGGATGCTTCTTTCGCAAATACAATATTCAAACATTTCATCTCGTAGTCAGGTGATTTCTCAACTACATATAATTTATTCATATTCGCATTTAAGTACCAAAATGACTTATACGTATGATATACGTATAAATTAGGCATTTAAGTGTACATGTACATGCACTTTAAATTCTCCAACAAATATCGATTGAATTAATATTAATAATGCTCACATCCAACCATCACAGCAATTTATTATCAAGAAACATTTTTGTTGCTGTAAACGAACATTTCTCAATTCAATTTTCAGTCGTCTGATATCAATATATAATTATTTTCCAACGATTCATTTTTTTTAAAGTGAAATTCAAATTATAGTTATTGCAGCTTTTGAAAATCGTTTTCACTACATGTCCTTCCTGGGCTCGTTCACAAGTCCAACAATTTCGCTGGATCAAGGCAAACTTTTCTCGGTCCAATATGTTTACAGGCAGCGATAAATGCGTGAAAGATTTTCAAGTGTTTTTAATGGTTAAATAATTTTATATTCCAATGCATTGTTTTGTAATGGATCGATTTTTTAAAATCAAACTTTATTTCCAAAGTTTGTTGTAGTATTTAAATATTTCATGTGAATTGGCCATTTGGTTTTAAGATGAAGCAAACATTGAAGAGGCAAAAACTTCGAGACCTTTAGAATATAAAAGATTAAATAATCGACGAAACGGACAACCACCCTTTGAAAACTATAATAAACCAATTCTATTTAAAAGGTTGTATTTAACTTCACTTCGAATGTTTGCAATTGATATTTAATCGTCTTCTACGATTTTTTAACTTCCCAGTATATGGGAAGTTCTTGTAATCGCCTCGAAAATCGAAATTGAAATTTTCAACTTTTCTTCACGTTTTGAGGTCTATAGAGTATATATAAAGTGTTTTTAGAAAGGGAGATGTATGTGTGTGTATGTATGTACGTACGTGCGTTCGCGGGCTGTTTTTCTACGAGCATAACTCACGTAAACAAAGTCGTATCGACTTTGTTAAGGTGTCAATCGAAGCGTCTTTGCAATTTTAAGAGCTGATTAGTTTTTGGGAAACTTCGGTCGGGGGGGTTTGGTGTTTTCACCCCTTGAAAGTCAACCATGTTATGCTCACGAACCAAACATACGATTTTTTTGAACAAGGTGTCAATCGACGCGTATTAACATTTTTGTGGTTCTATCAAATTTTAAAAAAAATTCTTCGAGCCGTTTTTTAATTTTTTTAAAAAAAGTGCAAAAAATTAGGTTTTTTTCAAAAACACAAAATTTTTAACCTGATTTTCAAACCTAAGTAATCAATGTTTATATAATTTATATACTCCAAAAAATTTTTGTGAAAAAACCAGCAAATTTTTTTTTCATGATTACAAAAAAAATTAAATAAAAAATAAAAAATCATTCAACGTTCAAGGTCATTTACGTCATTCATTATATCTCGAGAACCAAATATAATCTTCCGATCATTAAATTGTCAATCGACGCGTATTAACATTTTTATGATGTTTTTTATTTTAAAAAAATCGTTAAAGCGTTTTTTTATTTATTAAATTTTTTTTTTGGAAAAGTAGTGTTTTTTTTATAAAAAAAATCATTTTTAACCTGATTTGCACATCGTAATAATAAATGTTCATAGAATTTATAAACTTTTATCAATTTTTGTAGAGAAACCAGCAAAAACTTTTCTCATGACTCCAAAAAAAATTAAATTAAAAATATAAAATCATTCAAAGTCACCATGTAAAAAGGGTTCATTCGAATCATTATACTTTAAACCTCTTATTCTAAAGACATTGTTGTATAGTCAATCAAAGTTTATAATATTTGCAAAATTTGAGCAGATTTTCCATAGTCTTCACAGCACCTTGTTTTAACTTTAATGAAAAAACTGCTTTGAAACCTGCCCCCCCTCCGATTGATCCGCGTGAATAATCAATCAAACCAACGCACCAAAATCCTTACGTAATCAATTGACGCTCGCGTAGATGTTACGATTAATATTAAGTCATTCCAATAATTTTTATGAGAGGTAAATTTTTATTATTTGAAGTAGTATTATTTCCATAACTATTATTGTGTTTAATATTTTTAATATCTATGTAGATATTACTGGGAAGTTGACCGTGTGGACCACATGGGTCACACCGCACGGCTTGTTTTGTGTAACTTTGCACACGCACTTAATTTTGAAGACAATACTACATTATGATATGATAATTTAATATCTTATTTATTAACTTCCCAGTATATGGGAAGTTCTTGTAATCGCCTCGAAAATCGAAATTGAAATTTTCAACATTTCTTTACGTTTTGAGGTCTATAGAGTATATATAAAGTGTTTTTAGAAAGGGAGATGTATGTGTGTGTGTGTGTATGTACGTACGTACGTACGTACGTATGTACGTTCGGGACACTTTTTTCTACGAGCATAACTCACGTAAACAAAGTTATATCGAGTTTGTTGAGGTGTCAATCGAAGCGTCTTTGCAATTTTAAGAGCTTATTAGTTTTTGGGATACTTCGGTCGGGGGGGTTTGCTGTTTTCGCCCCTTGAAGGTCAACCATGTTATGCGCTATATCTCATGAACCAAACATGCGATTTTCATAATTAAGGTGTCAATCGACGCGTATTAACATTGATATGATTCTATCAAATTTTTAAAAAAATTCTTGGAGCCGTTTTTTTATTTTTTTAAAAAAAGTGCAAAAATTAGGTTTTTTTTCAAAAACATCAAATTTTTAACCTAATTTTCAAACCTAAGTAATCAATGTTTATATAATTTATATACTCCGAATAGTTTTTGTGAAAAAACCAGCAAAATTTTTTTTCATGATTATGAAAAAAATTAAATAAAAAATAAAAAATCATTAAACGTTCAAGGTCATTTACGTCATTCATTATATCTCGAGAGCTAAATATAACATTTCCATCATTAAGGTGTCAATCGACGCGTACTATCATTTTAATAATGTTTTTATATGTTACAAAAATCTTTAAAGTGGTTTTTTAAATTTATTGAAAAAAATTGGAAAAGTAGTGTTTTTTTCATAGAAAAATTCATTTTTCACCTGATTTGCACATCGTAATAATAAATGTTTGTAGAATTTATAAAATTTTATCAATTTTTGTAGAGAAACCAGCAAACGCTTTTCTCATGATTACAAAAAAAAAATTAAATTAAACATAAAAAATCATTCAAAGTCACCATGTAAAAAGGGTTCATTCGAATTATAATACCTTAAATCTCTTATTCTAAAGACATTGTTGTAAAGTCAATCAAAGTTTATTAATATTTGCAAAATTTGAGCAGATTTTTAATCGTCTTCACAGCACCATGTTTTAACTTTAATGATAAAACTGCTTTGTAACCTCTCCCCCCTCCGATTGATCCACGTGAATAATCAATCAAACCAATGCACCAAAATCCTTACTTAATCAATTGACTCTCGCGTAGATGTTATGATTAATATTAAATCATTCCAATAACTTTTACGAGAAGTACATTTTTATTATTTGAAGTAGTATTATTTCCATTATTATTATTGTGTTTAATATTTTCAATATCTTTTTAGATATTACTGGGAAGTTGACCGTGTGGACCTCATGGGTCGCACCTCACGGCTTGTTATAGTTATTTTCATATCAATCCTTGAAGGTCAAAAGAACGCTAAAAACTAATCAGCTCTTAAGATTGCAAAGACGTCTCGATTGTACCTCAACGAAGTCCATACGAATTTGTTTACGTGAGTTTTGCTCGTAGAAAAAATTGTCCACGAACGTACGTTCGTACACACACACACACACACATACATCTCTTTTCTTAAAACTATTTAAATATGCTATATAGACATCAAAACGATTAATTTCCTACCTGACTACATTACTGAAGAGCATGCAAAACTAAAAATTCCATTCAAGGTTTTGATTTGAGATGACCTATTAATAAACGTCGAGAATGTATTGTGATCGGGTAGTTCCGTGAGATATGTACCGGCGGGGACCCGATTGTGAAGAAAATTCTTTATTATCTTAGATGTCTTTCAAACCATTTTCTTTGTCATTTCAGTAAAAAAAATGGCCACAAACTTCGAAAGCAATACATGGGCTTGTACGCTTAAAGGGACGTTATTCACGATTATTTTCAGTAACTTCATTGCAGTATTTTTTTGTAAATAAGTTTTTCAAATTTGTATAAATCCTTTTAAAGTTCCTTAAGAATGTTTATTGGAAGGTCTTCAACGATGAAGTAAACTTCTTGTTAGCAAAACAAATAACTTTTTATAAAACTTTGACTTAATAACCCCATCTGAAACACTTAAAACGTTGATTTTTCTAATTTTGTCTTATTCGAGCGGACCTCAAATCTCAATTGATTTTATAACAAAAATCAGACCATTTCAAGATTTCATGTACTTTATTCACTGTTTCTTCAAATTGTAGCTCATCTTAAGTTACATAATGAAAAATACTTATTTTAACCTTTTTGGCAACTTCTTCTACAGATGGTATAAGCTATTGGCCTTCGTCATTGAATAAGTTCGTTATCAAAAGTTCAAGTTTAAGATTCAATCTACTGTGATACTATCGGAAATCGCCAAACACTGAAAACACAAAGATATTAAATATATTGACTAAATTTTTTTCTAATGCAGGCCTAAAATACAACGAAACAGATGTTAGCAATTGAAGAGCTTGCAGCCACAGGTAGTACCAAAAAATTTCAAAATTTTTGTCTGTCTCAAAGAATAAGCATTTTCGGATACGATTGTTTGAACGCCATGATAAGTGCATGGATTGTGTGGATAAACATATTTGACGCAACTTCAACATGGTAACTCTAAAAAGTAGTTAAGTTTCACAAAATAAAAGAATTAAGCTACAAAAATTTTACTGCGTCCTTATTAACTTCCCAGTATATGGGAAGTTCTTGTAATCGCCTCGAAAATCGAAATTGAAATTTTCAACTTTTCTTTACGTTTTGAGTTCTATAGAGTATATATAAAGTGTTTTTAGAAAGAAGTATGTATGTGTGTGTGTGTGTATGTACGTACGTACGTATGTGCGTTCGCGGGCAGTTTTTCTGCGAGCAAAACTCACGTAAACAAAGTCGTATCGACTTCCTTAAGGTGTCAATCGAAGCGTCTTTGCAATTTTAAGAGCTGATTAGTTTTTGCGACACTTCGGTCGGGGGGGTTTGCTGTTTTCACCCCTTGAAGGTCAACCATGTTATGCGCTATATCTCACGAACCAAACATGCGATTTTTATCATTAACGTAGCAATCGACGCGTATTAACGTTTACGTGATTTTGTCAAATTTTAAAAATAAATCGTTGGAGCGGTTTTTTAATTTTTTGAAAAAAAGTGCAAAAAATTGGGTTTTTTTCCAAAAACATCAAATTTTTAACTCGATTTTCAACAGGCAGTAATAAATGTTTATATAATTTATAAACTGCAAACAGTTTTTGTGAAAAAAACTACCAATTTTTTTTTTCAAGATTACCAAAAAAAATTAAATTAAAAATAAAAAATCATTAAAAGTCATCATGACCTTCATGGTCATTTATGTCATTCATTATATCTCGAGCACCAAATATAATCTTTGCATCATTAAGGTGTCAATCGACGCGTATTAACATTTTAATGATGTTATTAAATTTAATAAAAAATTTTAAAGCCATTTTTTGAATTTAATAAAAAAATATTGAAAATTAGTGTTTTTTTCATAAAAAAATTAATTAATAGTTAATAAAATAAACATCGTAATAATAAATGTTTATAAAATTTATAAACTTTTATCAATTTCTGTAGAGAGACCAGCAAAATATTTTCTCATGATTTGAAAACAAATTGAATTAAAAATAGAAAAAATCATTCAGTCATCATGTAAAAAGGGTTCATACGAATTTGTATACCTTAAATCTTTTATTCTAAAGACATTGTTGTAAAGTCAATCAAAGTTTATTATTATTTGCATAACTTCCGGAGATTTTTAATAGTCTTCACAGAACCGTGTTGTAACTTTAATAAAAAACTGCTTAAATTTTGAAGACCAATACAAATCAAATTAAATTTGCAATTGTGATAATCAACGTTTTGAATGGTAAAATGTTTTGTAGTCAACACTTTTTGAGATCATATGCTTTGAAAAGCTTTCATCAAATAAAAAATTGTAGTTTTTAGAAGTTTTGTTCTTTAGTATTCGTAAAATTTCAGTTATATTTTACTTTTTACATGCAATTGAACCTATTTTTGACTGCATATACAATGTTTCTCAAAACCAACAGAAAATAAGAAATAATTATTAGTCTCATTGATGTAAAATCGTGAAAAAATACAAATTCAGGGGTTATGCCGAAGTGCTAACAGTTTTTACCGCAACTATTCAAAATGGCCATCACGCGACAAAATCTCTTCAGTTGTCGTAATAACAAAAACTGTATTCATTTTTGCTAGCGCTGTTTTGTCCTTCAAGCATCGATATGAAAATAACAAATAATGTAGAAAAGGCTTTGTAACCTGTGCCCCCTCCGATTGATCCACGTGAATATTAAATCAAACCAATCCACGAAAATCTTTACGTAATCAATTGACGCTCGCGTAGATGTTACGATTAATATTAAGTCATTCCAATAACTTTTATGAGAAGTACATTTTTATTGTTAAAAGTAGTATCATTTCCATAATTATTATTGTGTTTAATATTTTTAATATTTATGTAAATATTACTGGGAAGTTGACCGTGTGGACCTCAAGGGTCGCACCTCGCGGCTTGTTAAAAAAATGGCGCTTGAAATTTCGCGCTTCATTTTAATTCATACAATCTATTCAAGAGCCACGTTAACACCTTAATTGCCATATTAAATATTCATCCATTGAATGGTACGATGGAAATACGATTTCTGATAGTACAAAGCGGGGATAAGTAATTGGAATGTCTTTCTTCCTTTCTACCAACTTCACTGGAACACAACTGACAATACGCTGCATTATGCACCCAAGTAATACAATTTCCTTTAATATGCAATCAAATAAATTAGTTCGTACATTCGCTCGACGTGTCTTGTGCTATCCTGTAAGGAAAGAATGACACGAACGGAAATCATCCGGTTGACTGCCGGCAACACAAAAATAAGAAGCAAATTTATTCGAGAGAATCGCAACTTCCTTGCGTTGAGTGGATAAGACTCTTCCATTTTCAATTCGTTTCGAAGCATTGTTTGCACCTATAACAAATCCATGCACTTTTATCCTACTCAGAATTAACTTATCTGATAGTATTTCCTTTTCCGTTTTCCGGATCTTCTCTGCCTAGGACGACTGCATGCCTGACACTGCTGAATCCTTGTGCATACTTACTATGTATTTTAAACCGCCAGGACTACAGGTTTTATATCGGCCAACTCTCACAGCTCGTTCTAGGGTGTAATGAAAAGAAGAATAGAATCCTTTGGATAAAATACAATTTTTCAGTTTAACGTTCGAAAAAGGAAAGGCGAGGAGAGTAGATAAAGCGGATTCGCCGGGTTCGAGCGGAAAGCTAGATTCCGTAGTGAAAAAATACCGACTATAACCGAAATGAGATGGTTAAAGAATAAATTTAAATAAACGCCGGTCTGGGGATTTTATTTTATTTCTTCTACCGCATAACAAATGGTGTAGTTTTCGACAGGATTCGTCCACCACTATATGGTGGCGCAGGGAGTTAGGGGAGGGATCGGTAAACGTGGGTCACTAAGGCGTGAATATCTGTAATTTTGTAATTGTACATTCAATTTGGCGCTGCTGACTTGGAAATTAGGATAACAAAACTGAAATTAAGGGTTTGCCTGAGTGGTTGGCTTACTTGAAAAGATTTATTACAGCTGTGTGTATTCCTGCTAAACTTTATAGGATATCTTGGATGAAGCTTAATTCGACTGCCCTTTTGAAGTCTTTCAGTTTTTGTTTATGCTACTTCACCTTCAAACGAAGCAATTAAATGCTGTGTATCATTTGGGTTTATTTTTATAGGAAAAATGGGCATTGCAAAATTAAAATTTTGTTGCAAAGACAAATGCGTTGGAACGCGAGCAAAACAATAAGTAAAACTTCAGAATGGATAAAAAATTATTCATTTGTTAGCAAGATTTATTGACAGCCAAAAATTGATAGCTGCAAAATATCTAATAATAAAAAATCAACAAAAAAGAAATTGGGCATTTATTTTTTATTACCCTTGAATATGTTTAGCCTATGATTGGCCTGAACTAACCAAACAAAAAGAAATGGAATATGTACAACAAAGTCAAATATTTTCGGTCATTATTCTACCATTAAGAGTTCTGTAAGAGGTATATTATCCATTTATAAAATAAATACCGAGTTTCCGTATAGAAAAATACTTCTTTGTCATATTTTTATTGATTTTTGGTCGATTGCAAGGGAAATTTTTTCAGTCGGGTAATTATTTACAATAAATCCAATTAGATATTTCAAAGCTCAACAAAACCTTTCATCATCGATATGAATAAAATTTTCTATGTTAAAATGTGATGAAAATATCAAAAAAAAACAACGTAGATAAAATGATTTCCGTTAAATTTCAGTTTTAAATAAAGCATGGTTTCTTACAAATCTCGAATAAAATTTTAAAATTAATTTTTATTTTTGTTTCATGGGTTTTTCATGTTGTTTCATGGGGACTCAAAATTTTGCTCCAATTTAAAAGTATCGAAATGAAAACTAAGCATCCCATTTATTGGAAATCAGGATACATACGAGAGTGGACAATCCAACCCTACTATTAATTGTTGATTTTTTTTTACGATTTTTTAAAGTGATCAACTTTCGGAAAATGCTCCATGGCATACTCGATTGTAAGATTCGTTAGTAAAATCAAATAAAAAATAAAAATGGTTGATGCATTTCTGTAACTAGAGCTTCAATTAATAATAAACTGAAGATTTTCGAAAACCAATAAATAGGCTAGAGCTCTTTAGTTTACATTGCACGTAACATGTCTTAAAGACCAAAAACCAAATTGATGAGTTAGGAATTGAAAATATTACTACATACAGACTGTGAGTACATCCTTTTTTAGACTTTTAAATGAGCCACTTTTTCTTTCTATTTGAAATATGTTAACGTTAGTAAATTTACTGTAAAAAACATCTAAAATAAAATAGTATCGCAGTTCAAAATCTTTTCAAAATTTTAACAGCAAATTGAATCGTTGGCTTTGTAGAAAATATGAACATTTTTTTTTGCTTTCATACATATATAAAAATTTCAAAGTTTATTCAAGCTACAGCTATATTACTTCAACATTTTATGTTAACTTTATGTTAATTTATGTATTACAATAGAAACATATAGTGTCTATTTTTGAGCGGATTTTTCGTAAATCCGAGAAAGTAATAATTCAATATTTAGTTATAAGCTTCCCACCCTCGTAATATAATTTTAAAGATGTTGAGCTTTTATCAAGCATTTCATAAAATTTTAGTCACAAGTGGGTTTTTTACGATCCAAATTCTGTTCACAAGGTTGTTTTTTTAATTTCTTCTGTCATTAATTTTAATTATCCTGTGCGATAGCTCTCAAAGCTTATTTATCGGCTCCGTATAAAAATTGTAATAATCTAATAATTCCGACTATATTTTTTGCGAACAAAAATTTCTCAAATAACTTATATGTGTAATACGTACGCTTTTTGTTCAAATGATTCTTTCTACGAAACAAGATAATGAATTCTTGGAAAATTCTTCCAATATTATTTTACTTCTAAGGGTAGCAGATCTGGCTAGTTAATTGGCTCGTTTCTAGGTAAAATTCGTGTTTATGACAAAGAACTTCACTACTTAGGTTTTTATTTGCTGTAAATGATGCGAAAATAATTTGCCCGAACAGCATCAAGGACTTAATTCGGGTATTAAAAATCAGCAAGTAAATACTTCAAATATACAATTTGATCCATTGTTGTTTAAAAAAAATTGTGTCGAAGCTCTATCATAGTCCTTGAAAAATGTTCATTTGACCAAACAAAATTGTATCTTGTTACAATTGAGCTACTTTAGAAGAATATTCTTTAAGGATTAAAATTGATTTTTCCATGCGTTCCAACACCGATAGTATCAGTTCTCCTCTATATTATTTTGCATAATGTCAAACAGGACTGCAATTCAATCTCGTAGAGCGATTGTAGATGCAGACACTTTCTTAAGACTGCATTGCCAGTTTTATACGTGGTCCTCATATGTACGTATCAAACGTACACGTCCATTTACGTTCATTGCAACTGAAACATTTTCCAACGTTCTTTTCATTTTCATTTTTTCCCATAAAATTTTATGGGCGTTCAATTCTGGATGGCAACGACTATGATGGCTGAGTGTTACGAAATGGTTTAGGATTATTTCATGATGGATAGTTACTTGTAATGACTAGTGCACAGCAAATATTTGACATCTAATGAAATTAACAATGATCTTTAAAAATCAACGTATTTAAGACTTTTCTCTGAGTAAGTATTTCGTTGGTCAGGTAATCAGTAACATTTATTCCAAGAAACTGGTCCAATTTGGGTTGTTGCGCTATAGAATGCCATAAATTGGTTTTATAATCCTCAGAATAAGTAAGTACTTGTCGACTTTATTTGAAATGAAAATGATTAGGCGCCTTTTTATCACGGATGAACATGCGATTTTTAATTACTAGGCCTATTCAATTAAAATTTTGTTTTACAGTCATTTTGATTTTCCTCTCAAATCAATTTTTTTGATAGTCGTTAGTTTATATTACCAGAAAACGGATTTTTAGCTATTGATTTCTTATGATTTAGAAGTTTCTGATGAATTTCCATTTTCACTACTACTACATACCTACATTGACACGTATTTGTGAAAATTTTGAACAGCAAAATAGTTAATACAAAATTGGTGTTTCATCATCAGAAATGATAAGAATTTTTTTTTCAAAATCGTGCCCTCAGGCCAAAAGAATTTTACGTTAGTTAATGCAAGGAAATTTCTTGCCATTACGCACCAAGTATCATTTGAATTCTTTGAAATTTTTTCAGGAACGATCCTTCATGCAAATATGAGTAAGTAAAGCTGGATATCAATTTAAAAGGAGCGTCGAGTAAAATCTGCTACCTTGGTGGTAGGAAAAATGCGTGAGTACTGAAACTTCTGGATAAATACGTGACACTACAAGTCATTATTTGTTTTAAAGTGCTGGGACATTGAACGCTCAATTGAGGAATTATTGGCCAGTTTGAAGAGAACGCCAATGTTGCTTAATATATTTTGACTTGCATCAACCATTCTCTGATGATACCACCTGTATAGTGTATGCTGTTTTCATTTGTGACCAGGCATGGTGATTTTTTCTAATATTTCTTGATGTGATCCATCTTTTCAAATATAATACATGCTATTCTCGTGAACCACCTGTTTCCAGGTATCCTTGCTAATTGTTCTACTGATTGGCATTTTGAGGACCTTAGATTATGAATAAAGTCCATTTGTTAACTTCCCAGTATATGGGAAGTTCTTGTAATCGCCTCGAAAATCGAAATTGAAATTTTCAACATTTCTTTACGTTTTGAGGTCTATAGAGTATATATAAAGTGTTTTTAGAAAGGGACATGTATGTGTGTGTGTGTGTATGTACGTACGTACGTACGTTCGTGGACACTTTTTTCTACGAGCATAGCTCAAGTAAAAAAAGTCATATCGACTTCGTTAAGGTGTCAATCGAAGCGTCTTTGCAATTTTAAGAGCTGATTAGTTTTTGGGACACTTCGGTCGGGGGGGGTTTGTTGTTTTGCCCGTTTGAAGGTCATTTCTGTCATGCGTTATATCTTCCGAACCAGACATGCGATTTTCATCATTAAGGTGTCAATCGACGCGTATTAACATTTATGTGATTCTATCAAGTTTTTAAAAAAATTCTTGAAGCGGTTTTTTGATTTTTTAAAAAAAAGTACAAAAAATTAGGTTTTTTTTTAATAAACAATAAATTTTTAACCAGATTTTTGAAAGACAGTATTCAATTATTATAAAATTTATATACTTCAAGCAGTGTTTGTAAAAACAGTATCAAAACTTCTTTTCAAGTTCACGTAAAAAATTAAATAAAAAATTAAAAATCATTCACAGTCATCATGATTTTCAAGGTCATTTCTGTCATGTGTTATATCTCGCGAATCAAACATACGATTTGCATGGTTAAGATGTCAATCGACGTGTATCAACATTAATGTGATTCTATCAAATTTTGAAAAAAATCGTTGAAGCTATTTTTTAATTTAAGAAAAAAATTGCAAAAAATTTGGTTTTTTTAATAAACAATAAATTTTTAACCTGATTTACGGAAGACAGTATTCAATTTTTATAAAAAATTTATACTTCAAGCAGTGTTTGTAAAAATAATATCAAAACTTTTTTCAAGTCCACGTAAAAAATTAAATAAAAAATAAAAAATCATTAACAGTCATCATGATTTTCAAGGTCATTTCTGTCATGTGTTATATCTCGCGAATCAAACATACGATTTGCATGGTTAAGATGTCAATGGACGTGTATCAACATAAGTTTGATTCTATCAAATTTTGAAAAAAATCGTTAGAGCTGTTTTTTAATTTAAGAAAAAAACTGCAAAAAATTTGGTTTTTTTTAATAAACAATAAATTTTTAACCTGATTTACGGAAGACAGTATTCAATTTTAATGAAATTTATATACTTCAAGCAATGTTTGAAAAAACTTATGCAAAACTTTTACTGATGATAGCAAGAAACATTAAATAAAAAATAAAAAATCATTAACAGTTATCATGGTCTTCAAGGTCATTTCTTCCATTCACTATATCTCACGAACCAGATATAATATTTGCATCATTAAGGGGTCAATCGACGTGTTTTAACATGTTTTTGATTATTTTAACATTATAAAAATCTGTTTCAGCGGTTGTTTTAATTTAATAGAAGAAAATGCAAAAACTTAGGGTTTTTTTTCATAAAACATATTTTTATAACCTGATTTGCAAAACACAGTAATAAGTGTTTATAAAATTTATACATTCCCATCAGTTTTTGAAGAGAAACCAGCAAAACTTTTTTCATGACTCTGAAAAAAATTCAATAAAAAATAAAAAAAATCATTCAAAGTAACCATATGAAAAGGGTTCTTCCGAATGATATTACCTTATATCTTTTATTCTAAAGACTATGTTGTAAAGTCAATCAAAGTTTTAAAATGTTTGGATAATTTGAACAGATTTTTAATAGTTTTTGTAGTCTTTTCATAAAAATAAGTGGCTCAAATTTGCATTTGTGGTAATCAATCATCATCACCCATCCACCAAAAGCCTTGCGTAATCAATGGATGCTCCCGTAGATGATATGATTAGTATTGACTCATTCCTTTTACTGCTATGAATACCTCTCATTATTATTATTTAAAGTAGTACTATTTTCTAAATTATTATTGTGTTTAATATTTTTAATGTTTATCTAGATATTACTGGGAAGTTGACCGTGTGGACCTCAAGGGTCGCACTTCGCGGCTTGTTTGATTTTTTGTCTCGTCTATTCTATCTTCTTGAGTCTCGTTTAGTTATCTCTAAGATACAATTTTGTTATTCCTAAGATACAATTTTCTATTTTCCTTTTCGCGACCCAAAACTGCCTTATGATAAGTGATTGTATCATCCAGATTTAGTCCTGAAAATTACGTCAACTGCACATTTTGAGCCGGCAGGCAGATTTTTATTGCAATGTGTGGCCAGTTTAATAGTGCACTTAGGTTCAAGTTTCTAGGGTTACAGCTTCAATTTTCTGGGCCTCATTTTGAATAGAAGAAAAAGTAGGACACCACCATATCTCAAAACCATGGCTTTCACAAAAAAGTTGTGTATAAAAAATCTGTGTAGAATTAAATTTGCTGCAACTTGTGCATACATTTTTTTCAAAGTTAAACGCTTAAAATGACACCCATAGAGAGGGACTATCTTTCGAACTCCATAACTTCTTTATTTTCCCTTTTATCGTGAAAAACATCCAGAGTTTCCCTTATGATAGCTTTACTATGTGAACTATTTTGTACAACACCCATCAGGTACATTTTAGGGGTGCGTTTTTCACATGTGGTCTCCGTAATATGCCTAATTCACATACTATCGTTAGCTTATTATTGGAAGCTTTTGACGTTTAGAGGAACCTCGTTGCGGATTATTATAATTAATCTCGTCATTTTTTTCAGGCATTGCTGGAGAAAGAAATTGTGCACTTATAGCCTTTTTTGTTTGATAATCACTATCTAAATTTTCTTCGTCGAACAATAATAAGATAAGTAATATCTTAGTTCAAGCATGTTTCACCATCATAATGCAAATGAACAGCTGAGCAGTTAAGTCCTGCCTGTTGACATCCCCAAGCTGAACCACATTTTTGCATCTGCAAAATATTAATTTAACAGCTCGAGAAGAGCAGGTGATTTGCTAATTGTAACAGGTATAACAATCTCTTTTCCAGTCCCAAAAACTTGGATTGCTGAATCATCTTAGCCATGGTTGAACTTGGCGGTATACCCGAAGAGTGTGCAATCGAGCTGAATCGTTTGTAGTTGGAAGCGCATAGAGATTAAATTTATTCTTTACCATTTTTATTGTGAATCATTTGTATCTAACAGCATCGATAGATGCGTCAAATGTATCACTTCCGTAGAAAGCGTTTAAAAAATGCGCAGCAATAGCAACAAATTTTCATATTTTCGAAGCAAAGTCGGGGTTCTTTTCTAATTAAGTCAAATGCTTCATTTTGACTAAACTGCAAAGAGTAGAGGTGGTATCGCATTTATTATGTATTTTGTGTGGAGACCAGCGGCGAGGGGTGAAAAATTACTGTGGGTAAGCCGCTTACTATTTGAGAGACATGGACCCTTAACAGACAAAGCAGTATATTATGAGCATATAGAGAAATACTACCATAATCATTCTTTCTATTGCATACATTTTAAATTACGATCAGTTATGAAATTTGTATATTTCTATGTTAAGTGTATCGTTTTTGACCTTATTGGCAAGGAATGTATATATTAAGCAAATACGCAATTAAGGAATTTGATTTTGTTTAAAGATATGGATTTTAGTAATGGCTCGCGGCATAAAATTTTGAGTCGTTCTAAAAAGAAGCTCTAGTTTGTCCACTAGATTCCTTGGTTTTACTGGAATTTTGTTTGAAACAACTCCTACTACCAAAAATAAAATTGTCCAAATGATTTTCCAGCATCAATTTTCACAGCTGATTTGCAAGCCGGGAACGCTACCGGCTTTTTGATTTGTTTCCATATCATATTGAGGAAAACCGAGCTGCCATTCCAACAAACGGGAGTTGAATGCCCACGGCACCTTAAATTATTGATGAATTCAAGACTCGGAAAGCTTTGCTGCAACTCTTACAGATGTTGATCGCTTTGCTGGCTATTATGGAACTATGAGGATGTGTAGAATGAAGAGAATGGAGTATGATGGAATAAACACTGAGATCAAGTGGAACGATTGTGGATGTTTACAGTGATGCATGCAAGTAAATAAACACTTTATTCTCTTATAAAACTGAAGTGTTAGACATTTTTGGAACATATTTGGAAAGGGAAGCCGATGGGAATCAGCTTATATGAACGCCTCGCCACTGGTGGGGACTGCTCTTTTTGTGGTTTTAAAAAGAAGACGTTGGAAATTTTCGTTCAAGCGCAGAAAGTAAAATAAGAATGTCTATGTCCTCAGAAACAATTAGAATGGAATTAAAACAAAAAGCGCATCCGCAAGCTGAATTAACGACAACTGAATCTGCGTCCTCAACTACCTGCTCAATGCAATAACATGAAAAAAATGAAACAATCTGTTCATTCAAGAGAAATGAATTATAACGCAATTAAGAATGAGTAAAATTCAACTACTTGTATCTCGTGGCTAGTCAATAAATCAGAAATTAGAAGTTAATTGATGAGAAAAAGTATGGAAAAATAATAGGACCAAAATGTTCCCGAAGTTTCCCAAAAGAAGGGGACAACTTTTTGTGGAAGCCATGGTGTCCGTGGTATAAATGTGTCTCACTTTTTTCAAGATGGCACCCAGAGGATTGCACCTGCAATCCCGGCAGTTTAAGCTTAGGCAAGCTGTTAAATTGGCCACACTTTGCAAATAAATCTGCCTGCCCGTTCAAATGCACGATCAAACTACCATTTGACTGGAATAATTTTACATCTGCTCGAATACTGTAATGTAACTTCGGCGAAATCGCATACCACTGTTAAAAAAGTCTGACGTGGGCAGTTCTTCAGCGCCTTTATATATTTTCAACCTTGTTTTGGCATTCTTCTATAGTGTAGAGTCATTTAGGCTATCCACCTCTTCTTCCATCAGAAACTTTATAGCCGCAATGTTTTAGTGTGTTTTTTGCAATTTAAAAATACTCTTTAAAATTGGTTTTTACGAACAGATAGATATGAATTCAAGATAATATTGTTGCTGAGCTGCTTGTATAATTTTACCAGGATCGGTCGACTCCCATAGACTTAAAAAGTTTTATTTTGAAAAAACGTACCTGAAATATTTAAAAATTTCAGAATAGCTACGAACGTCAATTTGAAACTTGACTAACGTACTCTTGAGATGATTAAATATCACCTAACGTCGATTTTCTGACGATTTTATTAATATTTTAACCCTTAAGCTGCATTTATTATTTTTTGCCTTTGTGATATGATTTTTCATCAATTCTTAAAAGTATTTGCTTCAATTTTTAATATTTTTACTTGAATTATACAATAAAACATAGAAATGGTGCGAATTGTGAATCAAATTGATGGCTACGATGATGGAGTGAAAATGTTACTGGAATTACCGAATGGTTAAAAAATAATAAATAAATCTTATATAAAATTTGTTGACATCTACTATATCTCGCGAAATAAACTTTGGATTTGCATGGTTTATGTGTCTAGTGAAGTGTATTAGCATAAACATGATTCCACTAAATTTTGAAAACGATGTAGGAGCCTTTTTATATTTTAATTAAAAAAGTAAAAAATTGTTTTTTTTTTTAAAAATGTACTTTTAACCTTACTTGCACAACAAACCATAAGGTTTAAAATTTTGATGATATATTGTAGAAAAACTAATGAATTTTGTTCATCGCTAATAAAACAAGCCGCGATGTGCGACCCTTCAGGTCCACACGGTCAACTTCCCAGTAATATTTACATAAATATTAAAAATACTAAACAAAATAGTAATTATGAAAATAATACTACTTTAAATAATAATAATGTATCTCTCATAACAGTAACTGGAATGACTTAATATTAATCGTATCATCTACGGGAGCGTCAATTGATTACGTAAGGTTTTTGGTCGATGGGGACAGATTGATTTGATTGAATATTGACGCGGATAAATGGGGGGGGGGGGGCGGGGTTCTACGTTATTTGTTATTTTCATATTGATGAAAGCTTTTTTTATAGCATATGATCTAGCAAAGTATTGACTACGAAACATTTTACAATTCAAAGCGTTCATTGCGACAAATGCAAATTTGATTAATTTTTTTTGATTTTCAAAATTTAAGCAGTTTTGATATAAAAATTAAAACACGGTGCTATGAAGACTATTAAAAATCTGCTTTAATTATGCAAATATTAATAAACTGTGATTGGCTTAACAACAATGTCTTCAGAAAAAGAGTAGTCGGGTAACATCATTCATATGAACACTTTTTACATGGCGACTTTGAACGGTTTTTTATTTTTTATTTAATTTTTTTAAACATCATGGAAAAGCGTTTTGCTGGTTTGTCTCCAAAAATTGATAAGGATCTATAAATTTTATAAACATTTATTTCCGTGTTGTGCATATCTGGTTAACAAATTTATTTTTTATGAAAAAATCCTAAATTTTTGCATTTTTTTTGTTAAATTAAAAAACGCCTCCAACGTTTTTTTTAAATATAAAAACATTACAAAAATGTTCATACACGTCGATTGACACCTAAGTGATTCAAATATTATATTTGGTTCGTGAGATATAGTGAATGGCAGAAATGACCTTGAAATCATGATGACTTTTAATGATTTTTGATTTTTAATTTTTTTTTTGTAATCATGAGAGAAAGTTTTGTTGGCATTTGCACAAAAACTGTTTGAAGTATATAAATTTTATAAATATTGATTACTGTGTTTCGAAAATCAAGTTAAAAATTTACTGTTCATGGAAAAAAACCTAATTTTTTGCATTTTTTTCAAAAAAATTAAAAAACGCTTCTATGAATTTTTTGGAAAACTTTATGGAATCACATAAATGTTAATACGCGTCGATTGACACCTTAATGATGAAAATCGCATGTTTGGTTCGGGAGATATAACGCATGACAGAAATGACCTTCAAACGGGCAAAACAACAAACCCCGCCGACCGAAGTGTCCCAAAAACTAATCAGCTCTTAAAATTGCAAAGACGCTTCGATTGACACCCCAACAAAGTCGATAGAACTTTGTTTACGTGAGTTATGCTCGTAGAAAAAACTGTCCACGAACGCACATACGTACGTACGGACGTACGTACATACACACACACACACATACATACTTCTTTCTAAAAACACTTAAAATATACTCGTAAGACCTCAAAACGTAAAGAAATGTTGAAAATTTCAATTTCGATTTTCGAGGCGATTACAAGAACTTCCCATATACTGGGAAGTTAATAAATAAATTGAAAATAAAAAACCATTAAAAGTCACTATGTAAATAGGGTTCCTACGAATAATATGACCTGATGTTTCCTAATCTGAAGACATTGTTGTTCCTTAAACCAAAGCTTATTAATATTTTCAAAATTTAAGCAGATTTTCAACAATTTTCACAGTGCAGTTTTTTATTTTAATGAAAAGACTACATAAAATTTAAAAAAAGTATATTGTTTTCAACCAAATTTGCATTTGCGGTAATCAACGCTTTTAATGGTTAAATGTTTTTAAAATGAAAGTATCTTCTTAAAAAAAATAAAACATTTCTTCTGATTGCAAAACATATTCATACAAAAATAATATACCAATCTTATTTATAATGGATAAAAATTGATAAAAATAATATTAACTAATTTAACTTACTCTAATGACGTGAATTCTAAGTCTTTTCTATCTAATATAATCCTCTACCAATCATTTCCTTCGAATTCAAATGCTTTAAGTTCTCGTCAAATAATACTTTTTAGTTTTTTTTTAATAATTTCCAAAAATATTCATTCATACGATTGATTCGCGTGAAGATTAAATCAACCTCCCCCCTTAAATCCCTCCATAATCAATGGACACTTTCATAGATGATACAATTAATATTAACTCATTCCAATTATTGCAATGAAAGGCCCTTCATTATTATTATTTCATGAAGCATACATCATTATTGTTGTGTTTAATATTTTTGTATATATTACTGGGAAGTTGACCATGTACATAAACCTCAAGGGTTGCATCTCGCAGCTTGTTTAAATGTATACTTTGTATAAAATCAGAAAAGACAGCGAGAAAACAGAGACACCCCACAACACGTGAAAAGGTGAAAACTATTGAAAAATATTTTGATTTCAACCACTCTGTTTTTCGACGCGCCATATTTTCAAATTTCGAAACCTGCAATGCAGGTCATTATTTGTATTTCTTGACAAAACGGCATTCTTAAAAATAACGTGCAACGATAAAATACAATACAAATGACAATTTTATTTTTAAATTAATTTGCTTGCAATTCATTGTCAGTCTAATATTCGGGAAACGCAGAGAATATGTATTTATTGCGAATACGTTAAGAAAACTGCAAGTGCTCCAATTTAAATGTTAGTGGGTTATCTATGCCTGTTAAAATGATACCTGGATCGACGCACTTACAGACATTCATGAGTTTAAATCTATCGGAAGTATTTGGGCAATTGGTTTGAAACCACTTGAAGTATTTAACACTTTCGTTTAAATAACACCGTTCAGCATCTGTAATTGACATCAATATCGGCTGAAATTCATCTTCAAAGCTTATTATGATTATCGTGACTTATATAAATCGACATGATGCTAAGCATTCCGTATCGCAGTTACCGTCAAAGTACTTAATTTAATTCATTGGCAAGACTGATACCGAATTTAACAGATTTGCTGAAAGAGAAAGCTCTCGACAATATCATCTGCTGCGATACAGCTCAAGCGCAACTCAATAAAGATAACACGAATGTATCTTGATGCGAGTATCTAAAGATGCTTATGTAATATACACGTACAATACAAATAATATTAACATAACGAGGCAACGTGGAGCACTTTCTTTGAATCTGTTTTGTTCACGTTTAATTCTTTCAAGCGTTATAAATGCATTATTAACAGCATTGGCTGAAGAAAGTCTGGGTTGGTTCGTGGTGCTGGTACTAGCTCTGGCTGGCATCAACAACGTTCCGAAGATGCTGGAGCGTGGTTCGAGCATGCATGGCGGATGATGGAGTGCTGGAGGAAGACTTTTTCACTTCTTCTGAGAAATTGAAGCAATTACAATTACACAAATTAGATGAGCTTTTCTGACCATTGTAGCGTCGGTGGTGTAATGGTCAGCATAGTTGCCTTCCAAGCAGTTGATCCGGGTTCGATTCCCGGCCGACGCAATTTTTTAGATACCACCGAGTCATTCTTGAATGCCAGCAGAAAGAAATCCATCCTTTTTTAACTTCCCAGTATATGGGAAGTTCTTGTAATCGCCTCGAAAATCGAAATTGAAATTTTCAACATTTCTTTACGTTTTGAGGTCTATAGAGTATATATAAAGTGTTTTTAGAAAGGGAGATGTATGTGTGTGTACGTACGTTCGTGGACACTTTTTCCACGAGCATAGATCACGTAAAAAAAAATCATATCGACTTCGTTAAGATGTCAATCGAAGCGTCTTTGCAATCTTAAGAGCTGATTAGTTTTTGGGGTACTTCGGTCAGGGGGGTTTGTTGTTTTGCCCCTTTGAAGGTCATTTCTGTCATGCGTTATATCTCGCGAACGAAACATACGATTTCTTTGATCAAGGTGTCAATCAACGCGTATTGACATTTTTGTGATTCTTTCAAGTTTTTAAAAAAATTCTTGGAGCCGTTTTTTGATTTTTTAAAAAAAAGTACAAAAATTAGGTTTTTTAAAATAAACAATAAATTTTTCACCAGATTTTTGAAAGACAGTATTCAATTTTTATAAAATTTATATACTTCAAGCAGTGTTTGTAAAAACAGTATCAAAACTTCTTTTCAAGTTTACGTAAAAAAATAAATAAAAAATTAAAAATCATTCACAGTCATCATGATTTCAAGGTCATTTCTGCCATGTGTTATATCTCGCGAATCAAACATACGATTTGCATGGTTAAGATGTCAATCGACGTGTATCAACATTAATGAGATTCTGTCAAATTTTGAAAAAAATCATTCAAACTATTTTTTAATTTAAGAAAAAAACTGCAAAAAATTTGGTTTTTTTTAATAAACAATAAATTTTTAACCTGATTTACGGAAGACAGTATTCAATTTTTATAAAATTTATATACTTCAAGCAGTGTTTGTAAAAATAATATGAAAACTTTTTTTCAAGTTCACGTCAAAAATTAAATAAAAAATCATGCTCTTCAAGGTCATTTCTTCCATTCACTATATCTCACGAACCAGATATAATATTTGCATCAATAAGGGGTCAATCGACGTGTTTTAACATGTTTTTGATTATTTTAACATTATAAATATCTGTTTCAGCGGTTGTTTTAATTTAATAGAAGAAAATGCAAAAACTTAGGTTTTTTTTCATAAAACATATTTTTATAACCTGATTTGCAAAACACAGTAATAAGTGTTTATAAAATTTATACATTCCCATCAGTGTTTGAAGAGAAACCAGCAAAACTTTTTTCATGACTCTGAAAAAAATTCAATAAAAAATAAAAAAAATCATTCAAAGTTACCATATGAAAAGGGTTCTTCCGAATGATATTACCTTATATCTTTTATTCTAAAGACTATGTTGTAAAGTCAATCAAAGTTTTAAAATGTTTGGATAATTTGAACAGATTTTTAATAGTTTTTGTAGTCTTTTCATAAAAATAAGTGGCTCAAATTTGCATTTGTGGTAATCAATCATCATCACCCATCCACCAAAAGCCTTGCGTAATCAATGGATGCTCCCGTAGATGATATGATTAGTATTGACTCATTCCTTTTACTGCTATGAATACCTCTCATTATTATTATTTAAAGTAGTACTATTTTCTAAATTATTATTGTGTTTAATATTTTTAATGTTTATCTAGATATTACTGGGAAGTTGACCGTGTGGACCTCAAGGGTCGCACTTCGCGGCTTGTTTAATTCTAGTTCGTCTTGGCTTATTGACTACCTCGAAGTGGTCTTTCGTATACATATGTTGCGTTTAGAAACGTTGTGGTCTAAGATTTCGTAATTCACGCCTAAAAAAGTAGTCACTTTTCCTATATTGGAAACAATATAAGCCACTAATATTTTAAGATAGTAGGTGTTATAACTAGACTTTTCGGGATATATACTCAATTTTTAATATACAACTATATTTGAAGACCTTTTATTTGTACAATCTACTGGATGGCGAGAACCGTTTAGATTTTCGTATGAAGCTAGCTATGCAGCTTATGTTCAAACTATCTACTTTCGTGAGGCTGCTCTGGGAGGGTTAGTCTAAAGTTTGTATATGTCTCCTGGATAGTGCTGGACATCCGCACAAGAAACGTTGGACCGTTTTTTCCTCTTCTGACAATCTTCAGTTCCAACAGAAGTCATTGAAAAGACCGACGAAACCTGTAGGACAGTCAGGCAAACTTGGCACGCACTAAGTTCCAAACACACGAAATAGCTCCTCTGCACGAGCCATCAAACAATGGGTTTCATCATATTCGTACTGACGAGGCAATGCCTAATTAGCAGAAACCCAGACCTGACCTGACCTGACCTGATGAGATGGGTTTAGACTTACCTCATCAAGTTTAGGTAGCACAAATCGCTAAATTTTGTATCTGTTTGTCAAGAGCACAAGTTTTGTTTTTTTGCGGATTAATTGATAGACCTCAATCTTCACTTTATTTGGTGAGAATATCTAGGTCAAAGTTTAGTCTTTCCGATAGGATATTGATGAATTTGCCCGATATTGGTATTGCAATAATGTCGGCATAGGCTATGACATTGCGGTCAGTCGCTTCCATTTTTGTCAGCAGCTTGTCCACCACAAGATTCCATAGAAAGGATGATAGCACTCTATCTTGTATAGTGCTTTTGCACGTCCGACTTCTTAGGATACTGTCCCCTACTGTGGAGTCGATCTTCCTGCTGGTTAGCTGTTGTACGATAAACGTAATCAGTTTATCATCAAAACTGTTTTCCCCGAGTGCCTTTTCAATAGCCTTATGGCTGACATTGTTGATGGCACCTTCGATGTCTTGAAAAATTGCTTGTATTTTTCATAGCTTAGCGATTTTTTGATGTTGCTGGTGAGCGAGTGTAGAGCTGTTTCATCCGATCTCCCTTTTGTGTATGCATGCTGCGCATTAGAGAGTGGTTTCAGAGCTACTTTCAGATGGATCTCCATCAGTTGTCCCAGAGTTTTCAGCAGAAAAGAGGTGAGGCTGATAGATCTATAACCCTTAGGTCTTGCCCGCTTTGGGTATGAAGACTACTTACTCTCCAGGAGCGTGTGTGGATCAGCTTTGTCAGACGCGTTTTCACTACCCGGGAAGTGCATGTCTATTAAAATGACCACCGTCTTAGAACTGAATTTCGTCCAGATCCCATGAGCATCTTCAAAAAACCCTAAAAAAGAGGAGAAAATAGTCATGTCTTTTGATAGACGACGAACATCTTTGGAGTTTTCTAGTTTTGCACAGAAGCTTCTCCACGAGGTGTGTTTAACTTTCCTAATGTAGCATTTAAATTCCTTCAGTTTGAGTTTATAAGAAGACCAGTCGTTGGATTCTTTAGCCAGATTAACGGACTTTCTACATTCCTTTCGCAGTTCCGCAATGTCAAAAATGTATCTTTATTTGTTAACATTCAAAGCCAGCATTTTTGAAGTAAAAAATATTACAAAAGATTTTCACGGCTTATTATTTCAAAGTTCAAACTTCTTTGATTTGGCGTGAAACTAACAAGAGGTCCATCAGAAGAAACCTGATTGCTTTTGTTTTTAATTGGGTATTTTTTCGCTTTATTACCAAAAAAAAGTTTTCAATGCTTTATTTATTATGCTAGATGTTTTTTTAAGGAGAAACCCATCTAAGTTAGCACTATTACCCACACGTGCCTATGCACATCCCATCGACATCGCACTCACCTTCTTTCACCTCCCGAAACCCACATTTACTAACAATGCACTTCCCACACATTCTGCGGCTTCTATCATATTCCACCGCGATCGTGTTTCATCTATCTGCGGAGCCAAGAACTGCTCTAGGGGGGTAAACCACTGAGCCAGCATAATCAAAATAAATTGCCAATTATAAATTAGTGTGAAGCTGATATCCCAACCTGTGAATCAGGACAAATTAAATTGTCAATAAAAAAGAGCAACGCGGGAAGCCACAATCTTCAAAGCGAAAGCTAAAGGAACACAAGTATTCCAGAAGTAAAGACTCTGCGAGTGATCTGCACCCCATTTCATATTTTTAACTCTGTTTTACATTTTGTGATCAATTAAATGAATTTGGAAAAAGTGTAGTGGATTGTTAACAACTAGTGCAAACGTGATCGTTTCCGTTTATTGAAAAGTAACACGTTTATTGTTCGGTTGAATTACAACCTCCCTTATCCTTTTTGTTCTCTGTCATTTATCGCCTTATAAACTTTTTTCGAAAATGTACGCTATCCAAGACGTGATCAAGCAACTGACCGGGACGGTTAATGCCGAGATTGAGCAAATAAAAAGGATCGAAGTGAGGTTAGGTCTTATTGAACAACAAGCTCAAAGCAATGCTCAAAGTAGTGCTCAAAGTAGTTTTTCGAGTCCTTGTGTGACTCTCTCTCGCCCTCAAAAGGAAAGTAATCTCCACGATATCAAAAAACTACCCGATTGCGTAAGGGACCTTCAAATTTTTCAGGGCAACCCCGTGTAATACAATACATATGCTGGGTACATAGCGTTCACACCATTCTGCAGGATACGAAATCGTTCGTCAAAAACCTATCTACAGGGCTATTCTATTAGGCAGAAAATAAGAGGCCCAGATGATGCGGCACTTATATCCTACAATATTTTCAATGATGACTGGGGTAGCATAAAGAAGTGTTTATCGTTGCAATATGCAGACAAACGCAAAATCTTCTACCGTTTAAAATATCAAATGATGCCGCTCAATTTCATAGAAAATCACAGCATCTTTACAACATGGAATCTCAGGACGAACCTATTGAAAACGCTTACGATGCACCCATCGAAATTTCTCATAAAGAAGGTAATATCGAAAACTATCAGGAAGCCTTCGATCTAAATTTTATATTGGACGCCTCTTCAGCGTTCCTTACCTAAATTATGTCACTGGGAGTGGCAAGGTGTAAAAATTCTTGGTCAACACTGGAGCCAATACAAATTTGATTGCTACTGAAATATTTCAGGGAGCTAAACCTGTTCAAACCCCATTCAAAAATCACTAAGTAGCCGGTGATGTCCTTATTACTCAGCAGGTACACGGTAGATTTTTTAAACAGTTTGGAAATAATGCCGTTAATAAATTTTTTGTACTAACAGGTCTGCAATCTTTTGATGAAATTATTGGGGATGATACATTTAAGAATTTAGAAGCAGTGATCGACAGGAAAAGCCAGAATGACATGCTTTTGAACAACAATCAGCAATTCAAAATTTACCGAAAATTCGCCAAAATATCAACCCAGCTAATCGACAGTTAAAACGCAATAGTATCGAATTTGAACACCCGAAATGGGAAATACTTTCAACAAATTATTTTCAATAAATTGAATATACTTAAAGACGAAGTTCAAGAAATTGTTCGGGCAATTCAACTAGCCGAGCGTGGTATTGTATTGAGATCCTCTCTCAAATCGACAATCTCTCATACGACAATGAAATCCAAGCTGTTGAGTACGCGGAGCCTTTGATATTAATCAAGGGAACCCTCCTTCTTTACGTTGTCTGTCTTCCCAAAACGGGCATACTAACTTTCGGAATATTTTAATTCGTTCCGCCATCTCTGAAAATAAAATGGTCACGTTAAACTATTCTAACATTTTTGTTGCAGTAAATATTAGATATGGTTTGTTAGGAAATGCAGAATACCACGATTTGCCATAGAAGTCAACTTCAGCAGTTAACTCCTGACGCTTGCATATCGCGAGACGGAAATAGTGCCTCCTGTGAATTTCAGTATCATGGCAGGGCTATTGTATAAGGTCATAACGGACGATACAATATACTTAAGTAATTTTTTGGGTGAACTACAACACATGAATCAAACGAATATCCTGAACGGAACATGTCTTTTGCATTTGCGGAATGAGTCCATCCAATTAAATGGTGTACAGTACACCAGCAAGGAAGTGAACATCGTGCACTTTTTGCCTCCAATGCTTCAGAAAAATATCATCGAAAAGGATATAAGAATTGACGTGGAGTACCTACATAAGCTTCACTTGGATAACATTAAGCAATTCGAGCTTTTTTTCCTGAATAACGTCGCTTCGATTGCAACCGACGCCGCTATAGTTTTCTCTGTTATCATTTAAGTCTTGCTTCTTTTTAATTTTCGATCAAGGAATTCTACTAGAAAAAATGTTACAACCTTTCCATATTCCTTTCCCCATCCTGTAGCAATGCCTTTTTAAAAAACCTATTATCGATCGTGCTTCGTTTATCTGCCGAGCCGAAAATTGCACTAGGCGGGTAAACCGCTGAGCCAGTATAATGTAATTTACTTTATTTTAGCATAAGTTCAACCATTGTCAGTTATTGCTTGAGTTAATAAAGATGCAATCAATTCGACCCAAGTCTTTTTTTTTGGATAAGCGCACCATAACTTCTATGCTTTTATTGTAAATTCATTTTAGAATTTATATTAAAGTATATAGAAATATTTGGTTAGAAATTTGAAGAACCACTGCTACTAGTTTTTTCAAGAATGCATTTCGACAGTCCCTATTATTTAATGTAGCTTATATACAGTCTGTCAAGAATGAGTTTACACAAAGGGAATTAATTCAATTTTTGATTTTTCTAATTATAAAATACTACTTTTTATTTATGTATTATTACAATTCTTGAAGTGTCAAGAAACTCTTTACACAACTGTTTTTATTTGCATTACTGCGGACGATGCGGTGAATTTACCGTAATCTTTGGTCTGTATTGTAAAGTTCTATGAATTTGATTATTAGCTGGTGATTAATTTTTGGCTAGTACGCATAATTTAGTGAGATATTGTGTTCGAAAATGCCAGGCAAAAGATTATTCTTTGAGTTGGTTCAGATGATATACTATAATCACCAATCAGGTAAAAGTGCGCAGGAACTATCGGAAATGTTTTGTGTGGCACGAAAGACAGTCTATAGCGTTATAAATCGTGCTGAAAATGAGGATAAATTGGAGCCAAAGTGTGGAGGTGACCCGAAACCAAAAACAAGCCGCGAGGTGCGACCCTTGAGGTCCACACGGTCAACTTCCCAGTAATATCTACATAAACATCAACAACATTAAACACAATAATTATTTTGAAAATAATACTACTTTAAGTAATAACAATGAGAGGTATTCATAGCAGAAACAGGAATGAGTTAATATGAATCATATCGTCTACGGAAGGGTCCCTTGATTACGTAAGGTTTTTGGTTGATAAGGACAGATTGAATATTCACGCGGATCAATCGGTGGGGGCCTTTTTGGTGTTGATAAATTTTGTTGGTTTTCAAAATTTAAGCCACTTTTTTTAATTAAAAGACTATAAAAACTATTAAAAATCTGCTCAAATTATGCAAATATCTTAAAACTTTGATTGAATTTACAACACTTTTTTAGAATAAAAGATATAAAGTAATAGCACTCGTATGAACCCTCTTTACATGGTAACTTTGAATGATTTTTTATTTTTTATTTAGTTGTTTCATAATCATGGAAATTTTTTTTGCTGGTTTCTCTTCAAAAATTGATAAGATTGTATAAATTTTATAAACTGGTATCACTGTGCTGTGCAAATCGAGTTAAAATAATATTTTTTATGAAAAAAACCCATAATTTTTCGCATTTTCTTTTATTAAATTCAAAAAACGGCTGAAATGAATTTTAATCATGTTAAAAACTTCACAAAGATATTAATACACGTCAATTGACACCATAATGATGCAAATAATATATCTGGTTCGTGAGATATAGCGAATGATAAAAATAACCTTGAAAATCATGATGACTTCTAATGATTTTTTATTTTTTATTTAATTTTTTACGTAATCATGAGAAAAAGTTTTGATTGTGTTTTTACAAACATTGTTTGAAGTATATAAATTTTGCAAACATTGATTACTATATTTCGCTAATCAGATTAAAAATTTATTTTTTATGAAAAAAACCTTATTTTTTGCACTTTTTTTTCTTAAATTAAAAAACAGCCCTAACGATTTTTTCCAAAATTTGATAGATTTACACAAATATTAATGCACGTTCATTGACAGCTAAATTATGCAAATCATATGTTTGGTTCGCGAGATATAATGCAATACACAAAAGACCTTGAAGTTCACGATGACTATTAATGATTTTTTATTTTTTATTTGATTGTTTTTGTAATCAAGAGTAAAAAATTGTGGTGGTTTTTTTACAACAACTGTTTGGAGTATATAAATTATATAAAAATTTATTACTGTGTGTTGAAAATCAAGTTAAAAATTTGATGTTTTTGAAAAAAACCCAATTTTTTTTTCAAAAAATTAAAAAACCACTCGAACGATTTTTTTAAAAATTTCACAGAATCATTTAAATGTTAATACGCGTCGATTGACACCTTAATAATAAAAATCGCATGTTTGGTTCGTTAGATATAGCGCATAACATGGTTGACCTTCAGGGGGTGAAAACAGCAAACCTCCCCCCGATCGAAGTGTCCCAAAAACTAATCAGCTCTTAAGATTGCAAAGACGCTTCGATTGACACCTTAACGAAGTCGATACGACTTTGTTTACGTGAGTTATGCTCGTAGAAAAACTGCCCGCGAACGCACATACGTACGTACGTACGTACGTACATACACACACACACACACACACATACATACTTCTTTCTAAAAACACTTTATATATACTCTATAGACCTCAAAACGTAAAGAAAAGTTGAAAATTTCAATTTCGATTTTCGAGGCGATTACAAGAACTTCCCATATACTGAGAAGTTAATAAAAATATCTAAACGTATAGAGCGTCTTATGATAAGGAAACTTGATAAAAACCCCTTTATTTCGACCAGAACACTTCCTAGGGAACTCAAGGAAGAGTGTGATGTTGCTGGTTCCCATGAAGCAGTACGACAGGTCATCCTACGAAATAACTTCTCATCAAGAGCTGCACGAAAGAAACCACTGCTTTCTGCACTAAACATCGAAAAGCGTTTTCCTTCGCAATGATGCACCTTTCTCTACTCGTTGACATTTGGGACGACGTCATATTCTGCGGTTAGACGAAAATGATGTTGTACTACAATGATGGACCAACTAGAGTGTGGCGCAAGCCTTTAACATCGTTGGAAAATCGAAATATCATTCCAACTGTAAAATTTGGTAAGTTATCCGTTATGATTTGGGGGTGCATCTCAAGCAGAGGAGGAGGAGACGGCATTCATTGGGTAAACCATGGACGCCCAACAATATTTGCATATCCTTAAAACATATTTGACAAGCAGTGCGCAGAAATTCGGGTTTATGCATAATAACAAACCAAATTTTAAGTTTTACCAGAACAACGATCCCAAACATAAAGCTCACATGGTGCGAATGTGGCTCTTATAAAACTGCGGAAAAGTGTTGGATACGCCAGCCTAGAGTCCAGACTTAAATCCCATCGAGAATTTATGGGCTTACTTAAGGTATTAAAAGGCTTTTTTTAAAATTTTTAACAGAATGCATAACATTTTAAAAATATTGTGTCAAAATTTCAAGTCGATTGGAGCAAAATTGACGAAGTTATGAGTTATGATAAAATTCACTTATGAACGTTTTATACCAGATTTTTTAGTGTTCTTAAAGCGTTTTCCTCACAACTCACGTTTTCAAAGTCAGTGCCCCTCATAACTTCAAAACTACAGTACCGATCTTTTTGAAATTTTGAACATTATCTCTGTACATAATTTACAAGATAACTCTGGAAAGTTATTTTCAAATTTGTGAATAACTTTTATTTTACAATAACAAATTAGCCGATTTTCTTCGCAAAATATCGCGTTGTCCCCTTCAAAATGTTCCGAAAAAGTGAAAAATTGAAAATTCAAAAAACCCTCAAATTATTACCTTTGGGAGAACTATTATCTAAAAAATGAACTTTGATTTTTTGATTTCAATTGATGCAGCATCAAGTTATGAGGTGCCCCAATTCTACTTTTTTTCCGAGACACGTCCGAATAATTGCTGCCATTGCGCCAATTTTTAATATTTTTTCGTGAAAATTTTATAAAATGTTCTTCGATTGTCATGCTTTAATGTATCCTTGATTTGAATACAGAAATTTCAACTGTTTTGTCACAAAAAAATCACAACATGCCCTTTTTTCTACGAATAACCTTACCACCTCCTTAAAGAAACAAGTCGCTTAAAGGCAACCCAAAAATCGAACTACCTTAAAAACTGCGATTCTCGAAGAATGGCAAAAAATACCAACGACGTATGACCTGCAAAAGTTGATTCATTCAATGAAAAATCGGTTTACAATACACTGCCGAACAAAATTAAAAACATAGCGAACTTCCTTCAAAACGACACTAAAAAATATCTCCTTCAGGATCAACTTTCGAAGTAAGTTACAAATACAATCTGCTCCACTAAAGTCAAAACCAAACATGTAATCAACAGGAAATAGTTCATAAACATATAGTCTGAACTATTATTCTAAATAAAAGGACACTAAAACTCACAGATTTGGTACTATCCAAACAAAAAAGTCGTTAAAAAATTGTTTCGTATGTGTAGTCTTCTTGTCTCTCTTTTGTTCTATAGCGTTTGACTTTTACAGGAAACAGTCAATTTTCTTCTATGAAACAATTTGTAAGCAGAACTTTAATCTGCTGAAATGGTGGCTTTCACGTAGATGAATAAAGCGAACACTTCTTTTACTACTAGCGTTCATTGAAATTAATCTACATAATAAAATTAACCTCAATCGGAAATAGCAGAAACATCAAGAATATGAATTTTCTACTAGTAATGACGGGCTTTATAGGGACAGTTATCGAACAGACTGTACATTAAACTGAAGCTGTAAAGAGTTTATAGACTTTGCGAAAATTAATTTTAAGGTAATTAATGAGGTTGAAGGCAATAACTGTGGCGATTTAATCGTTGTCATAATTATAAATTAATATTGTTGCAGCACAACAAAACTAATTAAATTAAATCGAAATTTGGAGTTGAGATATTTGAATTTATTGGTGATGATGTTTCCTGTTAGCAATTTTGTGGTTTTACTGCCCATAAATATATTTTCTCCTTTTTGGAAAGTAACCGTAAAGTTCAAGGACTTTTTGGATTAAGGTAACGTAATTGAGATGTAAATGTTTTTTGGCATAGGATTGAACATAATTTAAATATCAAACAGAAGGGTTTCACTGACTGAGTAACATACACTTGAATCTTGGATTGCTGAGTGCGCAACAATGTTTCACTGAATTGAAGAAATTTGTTTGATTTTAAGATGTTGGCTCTGAAATTCAATAGATCTTCTCTAGTATCGCATCATGCATTTGAAGTTTGTATTCGAACAACAAAGAAATTGTCCTCGAAATTTGTTTTTAGACTTAAAAAAATCTCTTTTGCTTTAAGAATTGTTTTAAAGTTTTGTTTTTCTTGACATTTTTTCCTAGTCTGTATATTATCCAGAATCATTTGTAAATGACCACTTCCTGCAAAATACCTAGCTTTTTGAATTATTCACTGCTTTCCTGTTAAATCAGCTTCATTGTTACAAGATGCCCATTAAAGGCACTTTGGCACATAAAACAAATGAAGAAAAACATTGAGAATTGGATAGGGATTGCTAGTGAAAATGAAAAAAAACGAACGTTAGACTAAGAACCCTCTTGCCTCGCTTTAGGATTATTACTGTAAACACACACCTGAGTCTGACATTAATAGCCACTGTAGGAGTCAAGTGATGCTAACAGGGAATGTTCGCTTGAACGCAGCAACGTATAGTGACTGGAGGAAGGATAGGACGCTAGCGTAAGTCCTGTTGCCTCGATGGATTCGCAAAACAGGAGTCACACTGTGGTAAGTGGCACTATTACGAGTTGCGGCCACCTTGAAGCCCCTAAAGCTTTTACCCATCCTCCGTGAAGAAACCAGCACTGGCACTGAACGGACGAACTTAATAAAACTCGATGAAAGTGTTCAATATGTTACTTTGGAGTTGATAAAAACTGAACTTCTTTCGCACGGAGATGATTTCCTGGAAAATCGTATGGTGGTTTGATGTTGTTTGGTTTTCCTCTTAACTTTTTCTCTCCACACATTCGATTTGCAATGGCGATGGAAGCTGTTAGAGCTTGGTAATACTGTAAGTAAGTTATGTTTGAGAAGTTTTGTTGAGAAAAATGTGCGTTTGAATATTGATGTGGTGAGATTTGCTGGAGGACATTCACACTGTGGATGAAAGTAATTGGAAGAGTTAGGTATGTAAGTTTCCTTTAGGGAGTTTTCGCTATTACGAGATTTTTTAACGAGTTCAGCCAAAGTTTAAAACCGTTATCTATTTCAGTTTCTTTTGTAAGTGTAAAAAAAATTCTAAATTGTTAAGCATACTGTACCGTTTGCTTCCGTTTTAGTATTTAATTTTAAAACAAATGTAGAAAAACTTCGTTGACCAAAATATATCATACCGATAAAATCCGTAGAATAACTGCACCTCGAGGGAATACTGTGGCTGCTGCTTACGTGTGGGTGGCCTTTGGGCAGAGACATTGTGTCGCTAGCAATGGAGGACCGCTGTGTAGATTATCAACGAAGTTGCCAACCTGACAGCACCTGTCCTGTCTATAGAAGTATGGCCAAAAACTTTCAGCTATTATTTAGCCTCTTCTAAATGAACAACAACATGGTTTCCGCAAAGGCCGATCAACTACAACCAATCTCATGGTTTTAGTTTCTGATGTTCTATGTAAAATGAAGATGGGTTGCCAAATTGACGCAATCTCCACAGGTTTTAGTAAAGCATTCGAATGGATAGATCACTCCATACTGATTCCCAAATTGCAGGAATTAAATATCGTTGACTCTTTGCTCAATTGGCTCAGTTATTACTTACGAGACCGAAGTCAATTAGTAAAATTTCAGGGATATTTGTCCAAGCAAATTCTCCTACAATCTGGTGTACCTCAAGGCAGTCACCTCGGCCCTCTTCTTTTCAATGTTTTTAATATCAGATTTATCTGAAAAACTCTCGGACGTATCACATGTTTTTCATGCTGACGATCTGATGATATATCACACCATTAAAGCTCAATCTGATACTGTTTTCCTCCAATCGAAATTAACTTCCCTCCAGCAATGGTGTGATGTAAATAAACTTTATATAAACGGTAGGAAATGCCATGTAATTTCCCGCAAAAGCACAACCTTGAACAATTTTCAACAATACTGTATTAGATTGTTGACCTTAGAGTTGTCCTAGACAAAAAACTAAGTTTCAATTTACACTACAATACTATCCTCTGCAAAGCTAATGAACAGCTTGGCTTTATTAAAAGATGAGCCAAAGATTTTTGAAATTTTTTGGGTAGCTTAATCCTTATTTACCTCACTGATTCGCCTATTACTTGAATATGCCAGTAATGTATGGAACTCAATTTTTGGAATTCATGATGCTAGAGTTGAATCAGTCCAAAAACAATTCCTGTTGTTTGCTTTGAGAAACCTCTATAGCCCTGATGACTTTCAAATCTTGCCTCCTTATGTAGTTAGATTGGAGCTTCTGAATTTGTTGACTCTCAAAGCCAGAAGAACACTGTTGTCTTCTTGTTTCGCCTTTGACATGATTAGGGGCCACATTAATGTGGAGTATTTGACGAATAAAACATAGTTTAAAGTGCCTGCAAGAAATGCACGTAACACACGTTTACTTACAAAATACCAGCATCTTACTAAGCATGCAGATAATGAACTTGCTTGTAGATGCTGTTAGATCTTTAACACTTTGAGCAAATACTAATCCCCACCATCTTCAAGTTCAATTTTAAATCCTGTGTTTATAAAGCCCTTCATTATCCATCCTTAAATTATGACGTGCTTACAACAGTGTAAATTAATGTTGAGTGTATCATATATTTTAGGGTCAAGTATTTATTGTTATTTATATTTTAACATGTGATTGCCTTGCTTTGGCGAAATAAATAAATAAACTATCCCATGGAGGATCAGGAGGAGTATGAGAAAGCTCCGCTGTATATTCGCGGATGTCCGCTGACTGCTGTCAAACGGCTCGATGATGAGTTTACAAAGTTGTTGAAAGAATGAGATCCGCATTCAAATGAATATGCTGAAATATCGAACGACGAAGTGGTGGTTATCGAAATCATAGAATAAGTTCTGCTGTACACGAAGCGTGGTGGGAGCGACAACGAAATATTTCGAGCGTGTTCGAGTAAAGTCGACCATTTGTACTACAAATTCGATCCGAAAGCATTGACAAAGAACCAGGGTAAACTTCCAGCCACCACACCCACATCAGTCGAAGCAACGGATAAACTCTACAAATTCATCTACGCTAAATACAATACCGATCGAACTCGTACTCGTGCCATTCTCTGCCCATCTACCATTATGCTTTGCACGATCAGAAACAAACTCTCCATAGCAATATTACTTCCTACTTATCTCTCTAGTCCAATATACAGCTAGCGACATAAAAAAGTACGCAGCGAGTATACATCACAATAAATGAAATATACAAGTGCTAAGTATTTATATTTGTAACTAGCTGCCCGGACAGACTTCGTTCTGTCAAAAGTTATTGGTCTGTCGCAGTTCAATAGAAAAAAAATTTTATTAATTAAAAATTAAAATGATTTTTTTCAATTTTTTTAAATTTTTCTCTCCGTAAGAACCATCCTTGTGCTTTAAGCATAATACATTTAAAAAAATAGCCGAATCGGTCGAGGCGTTCTCGAGTTTTGCGCTTAGCAACACATTTCGCGATTCATTTTTATTTATATAGATTGGTATGTCGAAAATCGTAAATTAAATAAATTTTGTAAATATTTGTTATACCATACATTGAAATGATGGTCCATCGAACTGCAAAACTGGGCAAATTTTGTTTATACTCTACTTGAAAAAATAATAACTGAAGGTCAGAATTTTCGGTATCCTTGAATGGTATTTAATGAAAACATAAAGTTTTGTTGCACTATATTTATAAATTTTATCTATTTGTGTTATTTTAACATTAAATTAAACTTAATATTTAATTACACCTGCGTTTGCTCGGATTACCGCTTTAATTCTTCGAGGCATCGATTCGTAGTATTTTTCGAGCTCTTCTTGTAGTATTTCATTATACCACACCATTTCAATTTCAGCATTTAGCTTTTGAAGGGTTGTCGGCTTCTTGTTTCTCAATTTCACTCCAATAAGGGACCAAAAATTTTCGATTAGGTTTAAATCAGGGCCGTTTCCTGGCCACGGAAGGGAAATTATACCCAGTCGCTGCTTTAAATCTTGAATCTGGAAGTCAAAAATTACATCAACATTGAGTTTAATGTTATTCAGCTTTTAAAAAACTTACCGAGCGCGCTCTATGACAAGGTGCCGAATCATCCTGAAAGATGGAGCTATCGACATATTGGGTTAGAGCTTTGATCGTCGGTATAAGCTGTTGCAATATTATTTCCTGGTATATTAGTGCATTCACCGAACCTTATAGGAGCTTTACTGTGCCAACTTCGTATGCGGTAATGGCTCCCCATACCATAACATACGGAGAATACTTGACAGTTGGTCTGATGCCATCGTCGCTATATCGTTCGCCTTTTCTACGACGGTCGCTCCGCTTTCCATCTTGCCCTAATAGGATGAATTTGGACTCATCTGTAAAGAAGAACCCTCGCCAATCCTCAACTGTCCAGCTTTCATGGGCTTTTGCAAATTCAAGGCGATTTTTCCGCATTCTTGTCGTCAACAATGGTTTTTTGGCAGGCCTTCTGGATCTTAATCCAACTTCGTTGAGCATTCTTTCGATGGTACGAATACTGACTCCATCGTTACTCGTTCCTTGCATCTCTCTTTTTAGTTCGAATGAACTTTTGAACTGATTTTGTAAGGTTGCCAATTTTAGTCGGCGATCGTCGCGGCTAGTTGTTTTACGCGGCGGCCCACGGCCATGGCCTTTTTTCTTCCTCACTGAACCAGTTTCCTGGAACTTCTTAAAAAGTTTCTGTAAAGAACCTTCACTGTATCCTACTCTACGAGAAATTTCTCTAAATGAGGAACCCTCTTCCTTCAAAGCCATCGCAGCACCTCTTTCTTCATTCGACATTTGTCGCCTTGAGGACATTTTTCTATCGCAAAAACTTTGAGTACTTTTCAAGTTCAAATCCTGTACTAAGCTGGAATCTCTAAAAGTGACGTGCTCTTTTATTTCACTACCTTTAGTCATGGCTACGTCATAAAATAATCAAATTTCTAAGAAAGCGTAAATAAGTAATTAAGACAGGTCATTTTAAAGATAGGTGGATATTATTACTGCGCACTTTTTTATGTCGGTATGTCCTTTATATTTATATGTATACATCAATACGCTAAGCAAATCTATTTCATAGTTAAATAATAATAAATATCTTAATCTAGATAAATCTATTTCCTCTTTATTTAAATTAATTCCTCCAATACGACTTGTGTGAAGTGGCGGTCCGCGTGTAACATTTTTAATAGACACCGTTTGCTCGGACGGTAGTTTGGGGTCTTCAAGGGCAAGACAGCCCCTTATTTTGCCCTTAGTTTGGTTGGTGGATCGGCCACTTTGGGTGGCGAACGTAACATAATGTAAAATATTGAAAAAATACAGTTTCAATGTCTAGGGATAATTTAGATTTCAGTCGGCGTGAAAACAAAAACTGCATTCAATATGCTTGAAATCCCAATTTCGCCAAAATTGTCGCTAGCACTCTTCTATATATCAGCATCGATATGAAAACAACCAGTTGCGTATAAAAGGTTTTATAATCTGTCCCCCTTCCAATTGATCAGCGTAAAGATTCAAGATTCACCCCCACCTCCCAAAAGCTTTAATTAAACAGTAAACGGTCCCTTAGGTGATACGATTAATCCTAACGTATCTTCTATAACTCATTCCAATATTGTAATTAGTTTTTATCATTATTATTATTTGAAGTTGCATTATTTTCAAATGTGTAATATTTTAAATATTTATGTAGATATTACAGGAAAGTTGTCGTGTGGACTTCAAGGGTCGCACCTCGCGGCTTGTCTTTTCTGTTTTGACGCTTAGATTTTAGTTTTGATTTCCGGGAGGTTACTTGTGACGTGAGAATAGTACTGTTTCTAGAAGAGTTACTTATTCTCTTGTTTATATATTGTGTAGGTTTTTTGTTGTTGAAATTTTGATCTTGAGTGTGGATTGGGAATTGCTTTGATATAAAGTGCTAATTAATGTTTAATTTGTTCAGAAAATGGTGTTATTGTTGTGTTATATTTGAAAGCCTTATAACATAGAAAAAGAAAAGTCAGCAAAAGACTGTTAACAATTTTTTATAAGTTGTCTTATGAGCATAACTGCATAACTTCGCGTCAGGATGAGAAACATGGAATCACATTGATGACTCTAAATCAAATAGGACCTCACCACTCATTTTTCTATAGAGGACGTTATTCCTAAATGAATGAATATTCCATTACCCCTTCTCAAAACGATTAAAATAGTTTTATCCTTATCGTAATAGTTAATGCAGAAAAATGCTGCCAATTAAAAAATCCTTTTTAAATGTTGCGTATCAAATCGACCCATACCTATCTAAACAAATCTGAGAAAGTTAAGAAACCATTGGAAAAAGAGCATCCCCACTCAACTTGTGTGATTTGTACTAAGTTGAAAACCACTAGAAATTTGTTTTTCCAACGGCAAAGTTTCCGTATCTGTCCCACATTCACAATTCCTACGTTGATTTCTTTTATACTTCTACCGCCATTTTGCCAGTCCAATGTTGTTGTATTGAAAGTTGTAATGCGAAGGAAATAGTTTATTCATTACGGGGCGCGCAGATGAAGATGAAACAGAACAGGGAAAAGTTTCAGGTGAAGGGAGAGACAGCTAGCACGAAAGTTTATGTTAAGCTAAAATAGGAAAAGTTTAAAATTACGAGCAGCATCTCGAGAAAAATACCGAAGGGAGGAAACTCCTTAACGTATGTTTTGTTTGCTGACAATTTCTGCTCAGTGAACATGCACTTGTGTGTTTAGTGACATGTAAACGGGACAATGAATAGTAATGCGACCCTTTTCTCAGTTTGAGAGCTGTATAACGTCGGGTCGGAAGCTGGAGGACGAAGATCGGAGGACACAACTCAAATGATAAAGTTTCAATTTTCATTTTAAGATGACCGGATAAAAGTTTGTAATTAGAAAATCTTTATCAGAAAAGACACACAGTGAAAGTTGGTTTGTGTTGGAGATACAATTAGATAGATAGATGAAAATACAACTATTGTTGTAGCTATTTTGTTCTGTTTGCCCTTTCATCTATGAGAACGCCATGGATGCTTTCTAGGCAAATTATTTTTAATTTCCAATGATTTTTCCATAAGATTTAGAGTTTAACTTCAATATGGAGTATGCAACCTTATGTTAAGATCTTCAGTTAATAGTGTAGAAAATACCAAAAATGCGAAAAGCTTGTCTGAAGAGTATTGCAATACAGTGGAATCAATGTTCCCTTAACGTTTTTGATTAGAATAATAAAATGTGTGGTTGGTTTTAAAATTACATAAGTGTCTGAAAAAGAAATTTTCTTAAAAATAAATAATTGCCTCTACAGAAAAACACAAATATTGAACGACCAATGCAGTAGGACACAATATGAGACGTCGAAAGTATTCGCTGGATTTTGGAAAGGTTTAATAGTTCAAAAATGAGCCGCAAAGGTTTGGAAACTACTCCAGAGGAAAGGAGAATTATTATAAACCTGAGAAAGGATGGAAAAAGGTTTGTTGACATATCGAATGCTCTAAACAGAAGTGAATCCACAGTGTGGAGTATTTGCAAATGGCATGAACCAACGGATGATTTCAAAAGTAAACATCGCTGTGGCCGTTCTGCAGTATGAGCTCAATGCGAATGTCAGAAAATTGTTAGCGATACTTCAACAAATCCAACATCTTCTTCAGAAATCGTAGCTAACATCAGGAATACTTTCGGCAAGAAAGTGAGTGCCCGAACAGTACACAATGTACTGAAACGTGCTGGTTATAACGCGGAAGTACCACGAAAAAAACTGTTAATCTCAAAAACAAACAAAAAAAAGCGACTAACTTTTGCAAAGAAGCATTATAGCAAAGATTTAACATTCTGGGATACAGTATTGTTCTCAGATGAAAGTAAATTCAACTTGTTTAATTCCGATGGCAGACGCTTAGTATGGGGAAAATCATGCACATAACTGTAAATGAAAAACCTAAGGCAGACTGTTAAACCAGGGGGCGATGGAGTTTTGTTGTGGGGGTGTATGGCATCATCGGGAGTCGAGAAACTTTTATTTATCGACGGCATCATGGACAAGAATCTTTATTTGTATATCCTGGAAGATTTTTTGAAAATCAGCAGCAATAAGTTGGGTCTTGGTAGCAGTTATTACTTTCAACAGGATAACGATCTCAAGCACACGGCTGATTGTGTGCGTCAATGGATCGCGTATAAAGTTTCGCATATGCTCAATACGACCCCGTAATCTCCAGACCTCAACCTTATCGAGCACCTCTGGGATGATCTGGAAAAAAAGATTCAACAGCATACCATCACACACAGGACACAACTTAAAGAGGTATTACAGGTGGAGTGGGAAAAAACTTCCACCGATTCCAAACAAAAGTTGGTTCATTCGATGCCTGTGTGAGCTTAAGAATAAATTTAGCTGAACATATGAAGTTGTTTTGACCAACGCAAGGAACAACAATGTCATATTTTAGATTTATATGTAAAGCGCGAATACTTTTTTCCGCCACTGTATATGTATTCCATTTGTCAATTGTCTGCGAAAAGCAATGACTATTGGCAACAAACTAGAAATTTTAAAGCTTTCCAATGAAGGCGAAAAATCGACAGTTGTAGCAAGTCTGAAAATGGAGAATATTGCACACAGCAGCTGTTTTATGTTGACGAGACAGGCCTGTATTGAAAACGCAAGTACTCACGAACATTGCCTTCGATAGAAGAAAGAAGAGCTCCTGTATTTAAGGCAGAAAAATCCAGGATTACTTTGCTTCTTGGAAGGAGTGCATCAGATGATTTGAAACTGAAACGTCTTGTTGTGTATTAATCAGAAAATCCAAGGGCTTTTAAAAATATATGCAAGGAAAATCTCCCGGTTATTTGGAGGTCCAAGAAAAAGGCCTGGGTTACTTGTAGTATATTTCGTGATTGGTTTTTTCAATATTTCTGTTCGACTATAAAGAAGTATTTGGAAGCCAATAATCTTTCCCATAAAGCGTTATTAATCATAGATAACGCTCCAAGCCATCCCATAAATCTCTGCAATGATGCCATGGTGATTTTTGGCTCTTAATACGACCGCGATTCTACAACTAATGGATCAAGGTAAGGGAAATAGAGGCTATTTCTTCTAAAGATGATAACAATTAATGAGTTGCTTTTTAGTGCATTATGCCAAATACAAGTATGTATTTGTATTTGAAGAAAGCCGTCTTTTTTCTGCTTCGTAAGTTTTATAAATACGTATTCCGGCTGCTACTTGTTAACTTCATTAGGATTTGTAATTTGACTGTAGTCGTGTAGGGACACTTGACGAAGGCTGCAAGTAACAGGCTTCAAAAATAAAAACACAACTTTTGTAGACGAAAACCCACGAATTATGTACAAACTTAAAAAAAATACTTTCACATTCAAAAAATAAAAGTATATGCATTTATCGCGTAAGATTCATTCTACCCTCGAATAACGTCGTTTTCGACTTACGTCAAAAATTCTCGGAACCTAACTCCGACAATAGTCAAGGGACTATTGTATAATAGGTCTGACTACAATTGACGTCCCAGCCCGCAAGTCGGCCTGGGATGGTACGCATCCGCTCACTTACAGCTATGCTCAATTCGACATTTGTTCCGTCAAAGTGTGAAACGTTTCGTTAGAGCTTACGTCGAAGTTGATATCTTCGTTAAGCTTGAGTTTCTCGGGTCCGGACCCGAGGAACTTAGCTGATGCACTGAAAGTGAGGTTAGTGTTCACTCGAAGTGAGAAGAAAGTGAGTTTCAAATATGAAGGACTGGGAACTGTGACTTAGGAATTTTTATGAATTCGGTGGATTAATGAATGAAGTGAGTGAAGTCAATCGAAAAACAAAAATCGTGCAGTGTCCGAACAATCTTTCTCGATCGAAATATTATCAAGCTAGGTTTCTACAAATGCAGGACAATCATCTTTTCGAATTAAAATTTTCTGAATTGCAACGGCAGCTGTCACCGATGACAACTCATTTCATATCCAAGACACCCGCCATATCAAAGACACTTTATGCGCTATTATAGTTGAACTTAAGCTTATTACACAGTTCGGTTCGGCGCAGAAATTTGTTTGAAAATTCTGCAGTTGCAGAAATTACGCACAGAATTTCAGACTCAATTCTGCAGAAGCAGTACACAGTTTTCTGCGCAGAATCAATGAACACGGTAGATGGCAGCACCGCAACACCAAGTACTCTCCACACTTTTCAGACTTGAATTTTAATTGTTTCGATATTTCTTTTGATGCAGAAAGTTGACGTTTGGCAATAGCTGTCATTGAAGTTGTCGCCATCATCAACAGCAGCCGGCAATTTGAAGAGTCAAAAGTCTAAATGACTTTGACTTTCTTAATCTCAACTTGTCTCCATTGTCAAATTTCCAGCACCAAATTATTTACCAAATGTGTAGACATGAAGAATTTTCTGTTCTTACTCGAACTGTGTACTAGGCTTTATGTTTGATCACGATTTGACCAATTTTTGACAGCTTCTTAGCCTACCATAAGTGAATTTAACGAGCTCGACTTGCGGGCTCGGACGTCAATTGTAGTCAGACCTAATGAAAACTGAACTAGTTGTTTTGTTGTAGTCACAGCTCTCTGTTTCCAAGAGATGGCTCACTTAGGCCACGAACGAAAATATTGGGATAGCGCTGGCTTTGGCCAGAATAACTGCTTTGTAATTCCTAGGTTCGCCCTAATGCAACAACTACACCATCATAAACCCGTAGAAGGACGCGAAAAGTTGGAAAAGATGCATTTTGTGATTGATGAATTAACTGTAAAGTAAGCTAGGAAGACTACTTTTAAGAAGTCATAAATGGGTTTCCTGAATTCATACATTGTGTACTCACTACATATGTAACAAAACACATTAGGATGATTGACAAAAGATCATCCACTTGATGCCATTTTCTACAGACCTGCTAAAAACTATTCTTGATATCACTAAAACACAAAGAAATGTGAATAGCATGCGTAAATTCAGATTAAGTGATTAGATGGGTATCAAGTTTTATACTATATCAATGAATTTTCCTTAAAACCGTCAAACTTCACTCGCACCAACAAGTAAGCAGAAAATAAGAAGCACATAAGAAAGGTAAGAAAATTTAAGCACACCGCACTTGAAGGCAAAACACATGTAGAAATTGAAGAGATTATAGCTTCTTATCAGTTGCAAGTGATAGCACCTGATAAAAAACTGTATCACGGAAATAAAAACTTATCTGAAGGCGATATGTCGTCTGCAGGATATAAGTTGGCAGCACTATAGCTTCAAAACGGTAGATGATAGAAAGAAAAATAACATCAACAAAAAACTCCTTGAATAGATGCAACTTAGTAGCCACCAGATTAAAAATAAATTTCTGGCTAGTTTAATTGCATTTTTTTGCAGTGTTTCAATAATATATATTGACTTACTCCACTTTACCCTTCAGTGTCTCATTTGATCATTTTATCTTGGTTGAAATGTGTATATAAAAAATTTGAGAAGCTTAGTCTGCTTGCACATAGAAACAATTTAAACTGAAGTCTAAAAGACCTGACAGGAAGAGCTATGTCGAGAATAACCAGCTTAGAAAAATCCACGGCAACATATTGCACTTCATCTACACTCAGCTAACTATTAACTCAGGTACAGGGTATGAAATTAATCATTCCATTGCCAACGTTTATTTAATCCCCATGCATACTATATGTAGTTAGAAGCTGCAGGATAAATATTAACTCAAAGGTAGTTCTTAACTTAAAATGGCTGGTGTTTTTGGATGGACTATTCAGATAGGCGAAATAATGTAATAACGTTGTAGCTTCCTGACTATATTACGTGTTGTATGGATAATGAAGCTGAACTGCGCGTGGTCTATTTCCATGAGCTCGAGAGACGATTTTGTGATTTTAACAGCTACATATTTTATTTTTAAGTTGAATACTATATAAAGTTTTCTACCCGCTCAGATGGTGCAGATTTAATTTTAATTCAGTATCTATTAAATAACAATGTATTTTAAATTTTCATCCATTTGAGAAACATATTAATGTTGTATGGTTTTTCGAAAATTTTATAATTCTATCGTGCCTTCTCAAAAAGTTGTCCAACGAAGTCAAATCACATGATCTGAGCGGCCAGTTCACAGGTCCATTTCTTGAGATGATTCGTTCACCAAATGTTCAGCCAAATAAGCATATGGTTTCACATGTTGTATAGCATGTTTCATCTCCTGTTGCAACAAATTACGAATCATTTGTTGGTAGTGATCGCCATTAACAGAAACGTTGGTTTCATCTAGTCAAAGTAATATCATGCGTTTCTTAGATCAAGTTTTGAACGCAATCTTTTGCTTCATTATATCGTTGCTCCAACATATTTCTGCTGAATGTTGTTTGAGAAGCTATTTTATATAATGGCTCAATTTCTCCCATTAACTTCATAAATATTTCATCTTCAACCATGGAAAATGGTTGTAGATCCTTAATTATCATATTGAAAAAAGCCTGCTTGATTTTTCCTTCATGGATAATGGTAAGTAGACGCGAAGCGTATTTGGTAATTTTCGGCTGATTTTGAAAACTAGCTAAATGTAATGTTAGCCAGGTCCTAGCATGTTCGGTTGACGTAGATGAACAGTTTTCGGATGTAGGTGGACAGTTTTCGACATCAGCGATTACTATTGATGAAGCTATCTTCACGTTTCGAGTTGCGTATCTTTCTCCTACTTCTAGAAATTGATGCTTCGTTTTAATATGTTTTATGAGATTTGAAGTTGTTCCTCTCTTGTATGATAGAATGTGTTTGTAAAAATCATCCTAGGCTTTCCCGTCTCCTGCCATTGAAAAATATTACCGAATGCTATTTCTTTTTCTTGCAAATTGGTCAAATCCCTCACTCCTCAAACCCTTCAAATCCCACAATCTCGAAATTTACAGACATCCCGAATCTTCCAATCCCCCAAATCTCAAAATCTACCAATTCCTTCAGATCCCGAAATCCTCCAAATCCATCTAACCCTCCAAAGTCCCAAAGATCCAACAAATCTCCCAATCTCCCAGTCCTCCAGATTCACTATCAAAGACCCAAATCCTCTAAACCGCAAACTCCCTTATTCCCTCAATCTCCCAAAATCTTTCAGCTCCCAAAACCCCCCAAATCCTCCAAATCCCTCTAACCCCCCAATCTCTCAGATCTCCCTAATCCCCAATCCTCCAAATCCCCCAAAATTTCCCAAAGTCCCCCTAATCCCCTAATTCCCTATTCCCAAATCTCCCAAAATCCTCCAATCCTAAAGCTCCCCAAACCCCCCAGTCCCTCAATCTCCCAATCTTTCAATCCCTCAATCTCCTAATTACCCAACCTCCCTATCCCACTATCCCCCAATCCTCCACTTGTTTCAAGTAACGAATACAAAATACTTAATGATTAGTTTTTACACTTGAGAATTGAATACATTTTGAAATGAATATTCGATACTTCCATTCACTTGAAGAACGAATAGAAAATAACGAATGATTACTTTTTGCACACCACTAATATGACGCTAGGAGCCTGTTGAGTGTTCCCTTGAACTGTATAATTCTTTCAATTAAATTACGCTTATTAACTAAATATAGCTCAAACTTGGCTTAGTATTTATAAACCAAGTTTATGGTTTTAACAATGGTATGTGTAAACTTTTTTCGATTTTATCTGCGCCAACGTCCCCAGAAATGTCACTATACAGTTTTTTTCAAGCAAATTCCTTTAATTAGATGTTTTTCTATTAGGGTTTCTTGTCCTAGCAGCTTTCAATACTGCGTTTGTTATCAATTACATTTTCAAATTGATATCGTTATTACATTTTTTTCAAGCATCATGTAAAAAATTATCGGATTCAACGTGGAAAAAGTATCACATTAAAAGTTTAAAAGATATTTCACTCTGAAGTATTTAAGATCTACTCTGCATAACATGTTCTAGCAACCCCTTCAAATAAGATCTTGCAGTTTCTCTTTATTTGAGGTATATCTGTTTTGAGCTGTGAAATAAAACAATTTTGTCAATCTTGTTTCGTTGACCTCATGGAGGCTCAGTCTCGGGGACGAAACAATGAACCCTTTTGTCGTGCAGATCAATTCAGGTTCGTTATCTATCTAGCTAGAAGTGCGACGGTTGCTGAAAAGCCTGCTCCATTCAGCGCCTATTGTCATAGGCAAGTTCTCAAGCGTCGGCTTCGAATTTAGTTTTCTGAGATTCGGACATTATGCCGGACTATAAATTCGAGTGAAAACCAGCAATTCAAAAAATCCAAATATCAAGTTCCAGAGGTTTAAGCTCTTATCCTAATCTACTCAAGAAAAAACTCGCATGTAAACCGAGAGAAGACGACAAACAAAGCCTGCTCAAAAAAACCAAAAGTCATCTACGTTACCAAATGGAAAGCCTTTACTAAATCATGATAAACGAACGATAGGAGCGAAAAAAGGTGCCGTAAGAGAAAACAAACTTTCGGAAAGCAAGGTTTATCGTAGCTCACAAGGCACAAATTTCAACTTACCATGGCCTGATGTTTGCCAATTCGCATGTTAGAGGCCCCAATTATATACCTTAGCCGAAGTAGGCCATCCATCAGCTGAAAATTAGAAGAATAAATGGAGGCAGGCTTTGTTTTAATCCATTTTTACCGCAATTCTTTTTTTATGAAAAAGTATTGTATTAAAAGAAATTTAATATAATTTTTTTCTTCCATTCAATTGCCTTAAAAATAGTTTAGCAAAAAACCTAAATGGGAGGTTGGCAATGTCAAAATTTTCATACGTTCAACGAATTTTTTTCTTGGCTTGGTGGTTTTCTGTGCTGTCTAATACGAGTATACTAAAGAAGGAGACGAATCAGGGGTATAGCCAAAAACATCAAAATTTCGTCAAGCCAATGTCAGACTGGCCAAAAACGACGATTCCGAACAGGATTTTTTGCTCGACATCTGCACCCGCCATACAACTGTTACCTGAAATGTCTTCGATTTTGGTTTCTAGTCAGCAAAATTTGCTGCCAATCGGTGACACGTCAACTGCATTTCCCAACCTTAAAATGCTTCCCCCACTAAGCATCCTCTTCATAAAAAAGCCAATGATTTCACTTCTGCTTTAGTGAAGTGTAAAATCCACCTTAATTTTCGCATAAGCAACTTTCTTCTTAATGGAAAGTGTGGTTTCGGCGTGTCGGATGACATCCTCTTCAGGTGCTGTCATTTGTCATCCGTCACGAGACAGCACGACCACGGTTAGGCTTGTTGATGGGTTAAGCTCGTTATACTTCAACTATTTTTAATATTTGCATCTGCGAAGTATATCGACTGTCAAACTGGTTCGTATATATGCTACGTTGCTAAGTTTAGTTTGTCATGGGTTCTAACCCATGACAAACTAACTTTCTTCTGCCAAACAAAAACCAAAAATAGCGCGGCAGCAAGATCACTCCCAGTCCGAAGCAATACGAAACGAAATGTAGGGAATCACATTGTACCTTTTCACGTTAGTGCGTGAAACCGGAACTAGAATGAATAGTCCAAACTGCTTCTTATATGCCAAAGTCTGCTGCGATTATTTTTCTTTTGCGTTCATGATTTTTAGCTAGCTTCTCTTTGTTAAGTACAGGGTTGCCGCTTGCTTACCGGCCGAAGAATACAGAAATGTATCTGTGTTCTTACGTGAAGGCCTACCCAGAGGGGGTTTAACTCCACGGTCCACGATTGGACAACGGGCAACTACAATGCGGCTGCCAGCGCCCTTCCACCACCACTTGGGAGTACCAGTTTGCCTAATGAGTGCAGGCTCAATGACCTTACTGGTGGCCGAAGAATACAGATGAAGTCAAAGATTTAAGTGCCTTCCCTAGAATTAACTCTTAAGACACTGACGTCTTTACGTCTGGGTAACTAATTGCAACAAGCACCAACGCCCCCATAAACGTACTAGTCAATAGTCCATATCAAGTATGGGTACTGCTTTTCGGAATACAGGTACCAGATCTAGATTCGAAGTTACTGAGTCTTCTGCACAATCCTTGGTTTGGATTCGGACCTATCAATCATCCTTGCCGCTTTTTGGGCAACGGCACCCCTGTCGTAAACGCAACAGCACGCCAATGCACTACATACAGAAGGATTTTATACCAATGTGTTAAGATCCAAACTGTATTATAATGAAAGTACCCGCTAATGGGTGTACAACCACAGCCACTAAGTTACAGCCTCCACAGGCTCCTCACCGACACCGGCAGGGACTAAGTCCCTGGGGCCCCGGATCCCTTAGTACCAGTATACCCCTGGTAAGGTTTCGAGGAAGCTCAACACAACCTCTTCAATTGAGCCCCCAGATGCTCCGGATTGATCGCCGTTTGGTCCATGGGTTACTAGGGGTCAACCACTTCCCCTTTATGTCGGTCAGCAAAGTATTAAACCTACTGTTTTGACACACCATGAGTCTAGGTAGTCTTGAAGTTCCGTGAGGACGACAAATGCCCCGTAAGTCGATCAGCAAAAGTAGCAATCTCTACTGTTTCGACTCCTGGCCTAAGAATACAAATGAATTTCCATGAAACAAATAATAGTCTAGCTTAAACAAAAAAATCATAGCATGAGGTGACTTCAAACAAAGAAATTCACCACGCCGTGTGCCGTTACGTATGTAAATTAGTGAAATGCTTTTCAAGTTACAATAAATTTCAAAATAATGCACTCAATTTTAAAATGACACAATTGCTCAATTCACACATTGCCAATAAGAAACCATGTTTGCATAAAATCGCTTATTAACTTCCCAGTATATGGGAAGTTCTTGTAATCGCCTCGAAAATCGAAATTGAAATTTTCAACATTTCTTTACGTTTTGAGGTCTATAGAGTATATATAAAGTGTTTTTAGAAAGGGAGATGTATGTGTGTATGTGTGTGTGTACGTACGTACGTACGTTCGTGGACACTTTTTTCTACGAGCATAACTCACGTAAATAACGTTGTATCGATTTTGTCGAGATGTCAATCGAAGCGTCTTTGCAATTTTAAGAGCTGATTAGTTTTTGGGAAACTTCTGTCGAGGGGATTCGCTGTTTTTCCTGTTTGAAGGTCATTTCTGTCATGCGTTATATCTCGCGAATGAAACATACGATTTCCTTGATCAAGGTGTCAATCGACGCGTATTTGCATTTATGTGATTCTATCAAGTTTTTAAAAAATTTCCAGCAGCCGTTTTTTAATTTTTAAAAAAAAGTGCAAAAAATTAGGTTTTTTTCAATAAACAATAAATTTTTAACCTGATTTACGGAAAACAGTTCTCCATTTTTATAAAATTTATATACTTCAAGCAATGTTTGAAAAAACGTCATCAAAATTTTTTCCCGTGAAAGCAAGAAAAGTTAAATAAAAAATAAAAAATCATTAACAGTCATCGTGATCTTCAAGGTCAATTCTTCCATTCACTATTTCTCACGAACCAGATATCATATTTGCATTATTAGGGAGTCAATCGACGTCTTTTAACATGTTTTTGATTATTTTAACATTATAAAAATCCGTTTCAGCGGTTGTTTGAATTTAATAGAAGAAAATGCAAAAACTTAGGGGTTTTTTCATAAAAAATATTTTTGAAACTTGATTTGCACAACACAGTAATAAATGTTTATAAAATTTATACATTCCTATCAGTTTTTGAAGAGAAACCAGCAAAACTTTTTCCATGACTCTGAAAAAAATTCAATTAAAAATAAAAAAATCATTCAAAGTTACCATATAAGAACCCTTTTCATATGGTAACTTTGAATGATTTTTGATATCACCTTATATCTTTTATTCTGAAGACTTTGTTGTAAAGTCAATCAAAGTTTTAAAATGTTTGTATAATTTGAGCAGATTTTTAATAGTTTCTGCAGTCTTTTAATTAAAAAAGCGGCTTAAATTTTGAAAACCATCAAAATTTCAATCAAATTTGCATTTGTGGTAATCAATCATCATCACCCATCCACCAAAAGCCTTACGTAATCAGTGGATGCTCCCGTAGATGATATGATTAATATTAACTCATTCCTGTTACTGCTATGAATACCTCTCACTATTAGTATTTAAAGTAGTACTATTTTCAAAATTATTATTGTGTTTAATATTTTTAATGTTTATCTAGATATTACTGGGAAGTTGACCGTGTGGACCTCAAGGGTCGCACTTCGCGGCTTGTTTTGTAAATGTTTCACAAGACTAAGCCAATACCATGAGGATAGCCAAACAATTGTTTCTACAAAATGAATCTGTTCTTGAAAAGAGCATTCTTTGAATCAGAACAGAACCTCACAAATTTGGCTAGCATATAATTTCTTGTCAATAAATTTGATATGTCGAAATGGATATTGTGAACGACACTAAAGGAGAGTATCAAAGTATACATATAAAATCTCTGGCCTCACATTTTCATCAACAGAGTGCAATTCGTACGTCTAATCGTTAGCTGCTTGTGATCCTTTATGCAACACATGTCAATTTTAAAAATTCTTTAATTAATTATGAAGTTGACATGGTAGCGAGTACAGTAGATGTATGAGTTCATTCATGGTTTCTACGGATAAAATCCAATTTGGCAGACACTAAGTGACTTCGGTTTTTCTTGTGTGGCTTACTTTGAAAAGAACGAATATTGTAAAAGTTACAGTATGGTCTCCTAGATTCAATGTTGGTAAAAGCTTTACCATGTCATCAACCATCAAAGGATGTACACATACCACCGCATATTTTCGTGTTCGTTACACACTCACACAATCCTCATTGCGAATTGCCTTGTTCACGAAACGATAAACCAACTCCGCTGTTAACCCTTTTGGTGCTATAGCAGCTTAAGGTTTGTTGTCGATGCAAGTAACTATGTACATCAAAGTTATATGTCATCATGCCTTGTAGCATAACTTGGTGGTGTTCGGCTTTATCGAGTTGTCGTTGTGCCATGTTGCGGTGGAGTTTAATGACAAGTACCCTTGTTGGGCGATGTAATTTGTGAAGTATATTTTGCGAGCAAATGAGGTGGAGCAGAATGGCTCGATGGAAACATTAAGTAGCATAATTTGGCATGGCTACAAATTTTTCAATATATTGATTTCTTTTAAATAATATTTCACGTCGCTATTTCAAAAATTTTCAATTGAAAAATCCAACCGTCAATGGCGGTACTCAAATAAATTCCCAAGAATTTCAGCAACTCAAGGCTGCCTTAGAAGGGGTAAATTAAAAGTGGCATGATGGTTAGAAAGATTTCAGAAAAGCTACCATGGTTAGACGGGATAGCCATAAATTGTGTTCTTCAATATACGCACATTAACGTCATAAAGTTTGGAGCTCGTTACATTTATTTGACTTAAAAAGTTGACCTTTTTGAATGGGATTTAATTGGGGCTTGAAATTGAATGGCCGTTGTAAATTTGAGACTTGATGTGCATATTGTGTATCGAATCAGCTCTGGCTTGTTTTGTGTGTTCAAATTTACAAAAAAACTTTATGTGTAAATGGTTGAATTGTTGAAATTGTTTTTTAGGTACAATTATAGGACTGAATTTCAAAAATATATCATTAGCATGAATTTTTTTGGTTTTCTTTCATAAATAGGTCAAAAGAATGAAATGAAATTCAAAATAGCTTGGTGGAAATGTATATGCATATATTATTCAAATGTAGATATTATATATGAAATCAAAAACATTTGACAAAATTAATTCAATATAGCGCCCAAGTTGGGCACATTTCCATAGTAAAAAGCATGTTTGTTGATTTTGCGCTGCACTCCAGTCGAATGGTAGTTCAACCGTGCATTTTCGGCAGCCATTTTTTTTTGTAATGAGTGGCCAGTTGAACATTGCGTTGAAATTCAAGATTCTGAATTCGCAGATCCAACTTTCTGGGCTCAATTTTGAAAGGTGGAAATAATGATACACCTTCACATGTCGGAAACCATGGCTTTCAAAACAAGCTACGTACGACAAACATATGTAGATTTAAATTTATAGCAACTTGTACGTACATCACATCGACGTATTATCAATAATAAAAGAGTTTCAACCTATAAACGACTCAAAACAGGAAGAATAATCTATCGAGCATCAAAGCTTCCTTGTTTTCACTAGAAACACATTCGGAACTTACCTTAGGACTGAAATAGGTATAAAACTTTCTAGGAACCGTTTTTTAAAGGTTTTTTTATTTTAAACTTTAAGAAACTTTTGGAAAACATAATGTTCAAAAATTTGACACGGTGGTGATACTACAGCGATTTAACTAGAACGCGTGCCTTTTCCAAGTTTTACATGCTTTTTAAAAAAAACTGTTTAGAGTGTATGTATTTTCTAAACATTGATGACTGTGTTGTGCAAATCAGGCTAAAATTTTATTTTTATGAAAAAATCCCAATTTTTGCACTTTTTTATTCATTTGAAAGACGACTCCAACAATTTTTCGATTTTTTTAAAAAAAATCATAAAACTGTTAATATCCGTCAATTGACATTAAAACGATCCAAATCGTTAATTTGGTTCGCGGTATCTCGTGCATGACAAAAATGACCTTGAAGGGGTCAAAACAAAAAAACCACCTGGCCGAATTTTGCCAAAAAACTAATCAGCACTTAAAATTGTACAGACGCTTCGATTGGCACCCCAATAAAGTCGATAGATCTTTTGTTACGTGAGTTATGCTCGTAGAAATTTTTTACCCCGAACGTACGTACTTCCGTACATACTTACATACATACACAAACACACACACATGTAGTCTTCTTTCTAAAAACACTTTAAATATTCTCTAAGGATAAACGTAAAGATATGTGGAAATTTCAATTTGGAGTTTCAAGATGATTACAAGAACTTTTCATATATTGGGAAGTGAAAAATGTTTGTCAGTTCCTCAAGAACCAATGAGCAGTATATGACAATTTTTTTATATATATTTTTAACTTCCCAGTTCCCTATGGGAAGTTATTGTAATGGGGTCGATTTAGCGAATCCCAAATTTTGACATATCTCCACGTTTTAAGGTCTCTAGAATCCAAATCCATCGTTTTTAGAGAGATGTCTGTGTGTGTGTGTATGTACGTATGTGTGTATGTGCGTATGTACGTATGTACGTATGTACGGATGTATGTATGTACGGATGTACGTATGTACGGATGTACGTATGTGCGTTCGGAATTATTTTTCGTCTCGATTATCTCAAGAATCAAAGATCGGATTGACGTGGGACTGGTTTTAAACGACGCGTAATTACGTAACTTAGAACTGAATGACTTTTCAGCAAAATCGGTTAAGCCGTTTCTTATTTAGGATGAAAAAAATGGAAAAACCACTAAAAATTGCTTATTTTTAAACTGTTGATACGCACTATTAATTCCTGAAGATACCAAATACCTTCATAGTAATGTTGTTATTAACTTCCAAGTATATGGGAAAAATTAGGGTTTTTTTTTATAAACAATAGATTTTTAACCTGATTTACGGAAGACAGTATTCAATTTTTATAAAATTTATACACTTCAAGCAGTGTTTGTAAAAACAGCATCAAAAGTTTTTCTCATGAATACGTAAAAAATTAAATAAAAATAAAAGAAACATTAACAGTAGTCGTGATCTTCAAGGTCTTTTGTGTATTGCATTATATCTCATGAACCAAACAAACGATTTGCATAATTCAGGTGTCAATGGACGCATATTAATATTCGTATGAATCTGTCAAATTTTGGAAAAAATCGTTCGAGCTGTTTTTTAATTAAAGAAAAAAAAGTGCAAAAACTTAGGTTTTTTTTCTTAAAAAGCAAATTTTTAACCTGATTTGCGAAATATAGTAATGAGTGTTTGCAAAATTTATATACTTCAAACAATGTTTGTAGAAACACAATCAAAACTTTTTCTCTTTATTACGTAAAAAATTAAATAAAAAATAAAAAAATCATTATAAGTCTTCATGATTTTCAAGGTCATTTTTATCATTCACTATATCTCACGAACCAGATATAATATTTGCATCATTATGGTGTCAGTTGACGTGTATTAATATCTTTGTGAAGTTTTTAACATTATAAAAATTCGTTCCAGCCGTTTTTTGAATTTAATAGAAGAAAATGCGAAAAATTATGGTTATTTTCATAAAAAATATTTTTTTTAACTTGATTTGCACAGAACAGTGATACCAGTTTAAAAAATTTATACAATGTTATCAATTTTTGAAGAGAAACCAGCAAAAAAATTTTCCATGATTATTAAACAACTAAATAAAAAATAAAAAATCATCCAAAGTTACCATGTAAAGACGGTTCATACGAATGATATTCCTTTATGTCTTTTATTCTAAAAAAATTGTTGTAAATTCAACCAAAGTTTTAAAATATTTGCATAATTGAGCAGATTTTTAATAGTTTTTATAGTCTTTTAATTAAAAAAACTGCTTAAATTTGGAAAACAAACAAAATTTCAATCAAATTTGCATTTGCGGTATCAACGTTTTGAATAGTATAATGTTTTGTAGTCAATACTTTGCAAGATCATATGCTTTGAAAAGCTTTCATCGAATAAACAATTGTAGTTTTTAGTAGATTCATTTTTTAGTAATCGTAAGATTTCAATAACAATCATCATCTGTAATACATTTTACTTTTCACATGCAATTGAACCTATTTTTGACTGCATGTACAAAATTTTTCAAGACCAAAAAGACCCCCAACGATTGATGCGCGTGACTATTCAATCTGTCTTCATCGACCAAAAACCTTACGTAATCAATGGACCTTTCCGTAGACGATATGATTCATATTAACTCATTCCTGTTACTGCTATGAATACCTCTCATTGGTATTACTTAAAGTAGTATTATTTTCAAAATTATTATTGTGTTTAATGTTGTTGATGTTTATGTAGATATTACTGGGAAGTTGACCGTGTGGATCTAAAAGGTCGCACCTCGCGGCTTGTTATTGTGCGTTTTAGCAAAATTGTGATCAAATTTGTAAAAAAAGTTATTTAAAAAAAATAATAAAGATTAATTTATGAAATTCCAAACTTATATTATCAGGAGTAGAGACGCTAATGCAGTTAAGAATTGCATATTGTTATAAATAATTTAATATTGTTAATAACAATCAAATAATATTAGTTATAATTTGATATTGTATACATAAAGTCAATTATAACTATTCAGTAACGATCAAACATTCTTAATAACGAATGATTATTGTAAATAATAATTAAATACCCTCAATAATAGTTGTGGATTCCGAAGCCGAAATGAAGAACGAGGTTGAGGACGAAGTGGAGGACAAGACGGATGACGAGGACGAAGAGGACGAGGTTGCCGAGGCTTTGGTAGAGGATGAGCAGGTGGTGGATACGTCTTCCTCTACCAAATCTCTTATGGTTGGATAAAAAATTGATAAAGATGATAAAAGTAATTGTATTAATTCAGAATAATAATGTTTAATAATAGTAATTATTAATAATAGTAATTAATAATAAAAGAAAATTATAGCATTTTATTCACCCCACTGGAAAGTTAGTCGTGTGGGCCTCAAGAGTCGCACTTAGACCACATTTTCTTAAATATAACCATGGAACAATTACTTCCATTTGTCTCGTTTTTCGTTAGCTTGCTTGGACCTTCATTCTCGAACATTTTGATACCTCCAGGTTAGGTCTCTTGCTAGCTTCCACTGCTGATGAAAATTTTTCGCCACTATTTGTTGTTAAAATCGGCTTGAACGTGGAGCCGAAAATCTCGAAAATGTTTGGTGGTAAAAGCTTTGGCTAATGTACCACTAGGCCGGAATTCAATTTTGAGAAATGAGTTGATCTGTAGTGGAACTGAGATTTTAAAAGATGCGATAAGTTTACTAGGAACATACAGTTTTTTGCAATCAAAAGAAGCAGGAGAAAACTGTAGTTTGCCAGGAGTATAACCACTTAAAAAGGATTGTCATTCAAAAAGACCCGAAAAAGAGGAGCAATAACATCCTAAACCGAGGACGCTGGTGAAAGGCTGAGATGATTGTAAAGCAGATTGAAGAGCAACCGGATCCATGCCGACATGCGCCTCAGGCAAACGATCCGACAGAGAAGCAAGACTTGTAGACGATGCTATTGAAGTCGAAGCTGACATTGATAGCATAGTAAAGAAAGTCTGAGGCGCAATAATTTCGGAATATTACAAAAACATTGCTTTTTATATACTAAATCCTACATGCTATCTTATTTATCAGGCATTATTCTTTCTGACTACAATTTTGTTCGATGTTATATTACTCGTCCGAGCTGCTCATATTATCTTTTGGAAATGCCCCTAAGTTGATAGATACAAATATCAAGAAATTGACCGATTCATGAAAAGGCTCAAGAGATGAGTCTTTTTTTCGTATCAAAAACAGGTTATTTTTTGCCAAGGATATTTAATGGGCATTATTTTGATTGATATATGCTAATTTTTATATTTAAGTAAACACATTTGAAGGCAAAAATAGCCAAAATACTTCAACAGTCAGAAAAATTTGTTTTCAATATAACATTATTCAGAATAAAGTTCACCAGTTGAAGTTATTGACGCTTATGAAATTTTGATAAAAATGTGATGTTTTTTAAAGAAAATATTGGTTTGGCCAATGCCTTTTTGACTTATGTTTCATTTCAAATGAAATTTCATGGTATGGTTCAAAATGTTCAACACTTAATGACTCCAAAAAATCTATGATAACTTTGATATTTTCCCACTGTGTAGACAAGAGATTGAGGCACAATACATCACATATTTGAATAAAACGGAATGTTCTTATGTATATATAGAAAATGTTCATTACGTATTGACTATAATTTGAATTCGTTTCACTTCTAGGTATGGAGAGAGAAATCAGAATTCAACTGCTTGCACATCCTTTCATTTGAAATACAGGCATACACTGAAACCATTGTTTTAAGAGTATATTTGTTTCAACAGTAGAGCTGTTTTATGGAAACTCTTTTGTCCTGAACATAAACTGAGCTAATATTTTCATCAATTTAAACGATGCGGCCTATCTGCTTATATTGTTCGAAAATATCAAAAAGCTTTCAACTGAAACTTCGATAGCTGATTCAATCTCAGCGTACAAAAAGGATTAATTGAAACCTGTTTTAGACAAACTCCCCCAAACAGATACGGCTTGCAAGTGAAACCCCCCATAAAACCTCAATTCAATACTATTTTGGTCAGTTGTTTCAATGCACAGCAATCCATGTGTAATTTAGATTATTTCCCGAGAAGAGTTGGATAAACAAATGTCGGGAATGCACGCCATGAATGATATTAAAATTGAAATTATTTTCGGAGCTCATAAAGTGAACGCTTTTCGCACTATTGATCCATTCACGATTGGCATTCAGGACCAAATAGAGACAGAACAAAAGTCTGTTGCCATTCGAATTCAATATGTTAGCAGCCGAGTGGTGGCGAGTCCTTATGCTGCACAATATGCATGCATTCCATCAATTATTCAGTGACCATTAAATAAAGTTAATTACACTTTTAACTTTGGCGTCCCGGAATGAGATTGTTATTTTGTAAAATTGAACACATAATTCATGTGAGAGCCTTACGTCCGGTCGACTGAAATTAGTGAAGTGCATATTGGAAATGTTTCGACTCTTCCAAATGGAAAAATGCAATAAATGGAATGATTTAATGCAACCATAAAAATTTGCTTATTGATTTTCTTTGAAAGCGTTCAAACATTTGGCCAAATGTCATTACGGACATGGGCAGCAGTTTATCCATTAATTTTTTGCACTTTTAGTAAATAACACTCGTTTTTAATGGACATGGAATAATATTTGTTGTAGCAAAATTGAGATACTACATTGGAAAACATTACTTGAGCTGAAAGTAGTGTATGTTATAGTCAATTTATTTACTATAAATTGTTACTTAAAGTACCGTTGAAGTGCTGCACTCCATAATTTTTTCAAATAGGCTTGCTACGAAATTAAAAGGTTCGCAGAATATTTTCATATATTCTGCTCGTTGATTCCAAGGTGGCATTCCATCACTAGCTGTTAAGCAAATTGAAAGTATTTTATATGAGAACCCGAACATTTTCCTGGCATCTTTGGAAATAATGCAACATACTATATGACTATAATATTAGAGCTATAAAATTCTCCCTGAACTGTGTGGAAAACTTTCGCATAAAAAATTTGAAATTCAAATTAATTAATTACTTTCCTTTAACTTTTTTGTTGTGCCAAGCAAGACGACCCGTGAAAGGATTAGCTGGGACATGAGAAGGGTTGAATGATTTTACAAATAAGCTTTTAGTCTTTGTACATTTTTAGTCATTTCTTTATAGAAGAAAACGGCAAAGTTTTATTGCTTTTCCCCGTTCAATATGACATTTTTCGCCTTTGAAGTAATAATTGCAAAAATTTCGTTAAAGCATTTTTCAGTCGAATAAGCAAAATATTAATTAAAAGTTCGATACTTAAAAAAAGACGGAAGCGTCTTAAACATTATGAGCACCCAAATGAATAACTGAAGAAGCAAGGTTGTCCTAGACTAGGAGATGAAAAGCTTTTGTTAAAAACATCTAGGATTATACAATGGTTCACAAGTAATTTATCTTGACTTTATATTGCGAATGTGATACGAGTTGAAAGAGACTAATATTTGTTAAGACAAAAAGTGTCAAAAAGAAAGCAAAGTACTTAAGCTTTTATTAATAAGAATTCAATTTTGAGGAAAACGATCGAACGATGGATAATTTCAAATAGAGTCTAGAAAATTTTGCATTTGAATCCGCCGGAATTCAACAAATATTACTATAAAGATCACATGTCTAAGTTAACGTTTACTAGTAAAACTTGTATATCGTAATCGTTCGATCATTGACTGGGTAGCACATATTTGTTCTGTAAAATTTCCCAATACAAATCTTACCTACTTGAATATCAGTTACGCCACATTAGTATGCAACAGACATTTAAGTGCTCTGTATTCAATTCTGAACGCATATTTTTGTGCAACAATGCATTGGCTATTCCAAAATGTTAGTTTCTTCTTGGGGTGTCGTAGAAGAAGTCTAACGGAATTTTAAAGTTATTATGTAACTTGAGTAAACTTATTCACAATGTTCGTAGTAAAGTGATATTATGAGATTTTGAGGCAAATAACACTAAAAAACAAGTCGCGTTGGGCGACCCTTGAGGTCTACATGGAAAATGTCTCAGTTATATTTACATACTCTTAAATATTAAAATTAATAATAATAATAAAAAACTCTCGAAATAAAAATAATGGTGAGAGCTAATTACTGTAGGTGGGATGAGTTCCTATTAATCGTTTCACCGAAAACAGCGTTCATTGATTACGTATGTCATTTAGGGATGGTAGGTTGGATTGAATTTTAACGCGGAGCGATCAGAGGAGGAAGTAGGTTACAAAGACTTTTTTACGCAAGTTGTTATTCTCATATCGAAGCTTGAAAGACAAAAGAGAGTAAGTGAAATTTAGGTGAACTTGAGATTGCAAGGTTATTGAATGCACTTTTTGTTTCTACGCCGACTAAACTAGATTTTCTCGCGTGATGACGCGTTTTAAGGTCTATAAAGTATATAAAAATGGGAAGTGTGGTTTCGGCGTAACGAATGGCATCCTCTTCAGGTGCTGCCATTAGCCATCCGTTACGAGACAGCACTATCACCGCTGGCTTGTTGATGGATCAAGCTCGCTATATTTCAACTATTTTTTACCAACTTTTGCCGTACACGCACGCCACACTTCCCATTTAATAATATACCAGGCAAAGCCTGGAAACAAGAACCTCCATTAATGTGCAACAATAGTGTTAGCAAGTCGTTAACCAAAAGCGCACTAGGAGACGAAAGTTGTCGACTAGACCAGGAAGTTCTAACCCATGATAAAACTTAAATATATAAAAGTGTTTTTAGAAAGAAGTATGTATGTGTGTGTGTGTGTACGTACGTACGTGCGTTCGGGGACAGTTTTTTCTACGAGCGTAACTCACGTAACTAACGTTTTATCGATTTTGTTGAGGTGTCAATCGAAGCGTCTTTGCAATTTTAAGAGGTGATTAGTTTTTGGGACACTTCGGTGGGGGGGTTTGTTGTTTTGCCCCTTTGAAGGTCATTTATGTCATGCGTTATATCTCCGGAACCAAACGTACGATTTGCAAAATTAAGGTGTCAATCGACGCGTATTGATATTTATGTGATTCTTTCAAATTTAAAAAAAATCGTTGGAACCGTTTTTTTAATTTATTAAAAAAAGTGCTAAAAATTAATTTCCATATACAATAAGTTTTTAACCTGATTTGCAAAACGCAGTAATTAATGTATATGAAATTTATATACTCCAAATAGTTTTTGTAAGAAAACAGCGTATTTTTTTTTGATGATTACGTAAAAAATTAAATTAAAAATAAAAAATCATTAAAAGTCATCATGATTTTCAAGGTCATTTTTATCATTCAATATATTTCACGAACCAAATATAATATTTGCATCATTAAGGTGTCAATGGACGTGTACTTACATTTTTGTGCTGTTTTCAACTTTCTAAAAAAATCGTTTCAGCCGTTTTTTTTAATTTAATAAAAGAAAAAAAGTAGGATTTCTCTCATAAAAATACATTTTTAGCCTGATTTACACAGCTCAATAATAAATGTTTCTAAAATTTATACGTGGCTATCAGTTTTTGAAGAGAAACCAGCAAATTTTTTTTGCATGATTCTGAAAAAAAAAACCAAACTAAAAAAAATCATTCAAAGCTACCATGTAAAAAGGGTTTATATTTTGTTCTAAAGACTTTGTTATAAAGTCAATCAAAGTTTTATGATATTTCCTAGTTTGAGCAGATTTTGAATAGTTTTCAGTGTTTTAATGTTTTAAAAAAAACTGCTTAAATTTTGAAAACCAACGAAATTTCAATCAAATTTGCTTTTGAGCTAATCAACGCTTTAGTGTTCGTAAGATTTCAATTACTTCCTCCATTATTATGTGCAAAACATTTTGCTTTTTACATGCCATTAAACTGATTATTGACTACGTATTCAACGTTTTTCAAGATCAACTGAAAACAAGAAATAATTATTAGTCTCATTGATGTAAAATCGTAAAAAAAATATAAATTGAATGATTCTGCCGGTCATGACAATTTTGAACAAAACTATTCAAAATGGCCACCTCGCGAGAGAAAATATTCAGTGGGCGTAATAACAAAAAGCTTTTTGGTAGCGCTTTTTTGTCTTTCAAGCATCGATTTAAAAATAACAAATAACGTAAAGTAACGATTGATCCGTGTGAATATTCAATCAAACCAATCCACCCCCAACCAACAAAAGCCTTACGTTATCAATGGACGCTCCAGTAGATGATATGGTTGATATTAACTCATTTCGATTACTGTTATGAGCACCTCTCATTATTATTATTATTAAAAGTAGTATTAGTTTCATAAATATTTTTTTGTGTTCAATATTTTTAATATTTATGTAGATATTACCGGGAAGTTGACCGTGTGGACCTCAAGGCTCGCATCTCGCGGCTTGTTGTTTTTTGTTTTTATACGAATATTTTTTGAAAGTACAAACAGCCTTGATTTGTTATTTGATCACTACTCGAAAAACATACGATTTTGCAAATAATTGATTTGCAAAAGTGAAAATTAGAAAGATGACATATTCATAGGAAATTATTTCTTGATTTTTATTTCATTAAAAACACTTGCACTGAATTTGTTGAAAATTGCACCAAATCATAGGAATGATAATAAACATGGATCAAGGTCATCACAGTAAGAGGAATTAAGTAGTATTGTATTTATCAGCCACTTATTCATTATAAATATAAGTTGTTTTTTGTTTTCACGTAAATATGAGTTGCAATTATTAGAACCAATAATTTGTTGTTGAATAAAAAACCTTTCAAAGAATTGATTGCCACGAGTGCAAATTCGATTGAAACAGAAAATAAACTTTTTAATTAAAATAAAAAACGGCTTTACTAAATTTTTTCAACGTTTGCTCAAATTATACAAATGTTAAAATGATTTGATTGACGAGACAAAAATGTCTGTAGAATATGAGAAATCAGGTAACATAAGGTGTTTTTAGAGGAATCGAACTTTTCAAACAAATAAAACATACATAAATTATTTAAATGGCTTTATTTGCTTATAAATTTTATGACCATTAGTGTTTAAAAATAATTTTTGGCATACGAACATTGTGACTGCGTCTTAAAAGTGCCATTCTGCCGGTCCAATTGAACTATTTCCGCCATTGCCGGGTTTATTGGGACAATAACGTGTCATATATTGGCTTCCAAATCATAAATAGGTGCTGGTTTGTGTGATTCATGTGAAGTGACTTTACACACACACACACACACACACACACACACACACACACACAAAAGTAGTCCATTAGAAACTCATTACACATGTTGGGCGGCCAATGCATTGTTCCATTTATTCAGATGATTCGTTCTTCAAAGGTTCGGCCAATAAAGCAATATATAGAAAGTTGCACCATCCTGTTGCAACCATCTCAGAGGATTGGCATTGATATTAGCAACCAAAAAATTACAAACCATTTGTCGGTAGCAAACTGTCTTCAGATTTGAAAACAAAAGGACGAGTAATGCTACCTAAAATGGCAATTTTGCTTATTTACGAACCTATTAAACCAGAAATGAGCTTCATTGCTGAAATAGACTTGACCGTAAAAATGCGGTTCAACTTCTAACTCACTTTCAGTCCATTGACTGAACGTACGACACAAACGATGATCCAATGGCATCCATTGCATCACTAGTCAGATCTTATAGAGCTTCAGGCCAAGATCATTTCTCAAAATTTTCCATGTAGTGGACTAACAAAGGCTAAGTTGTCAAGAATAGCAGTCGCACCACCCTCTACAGCAGCAATAGCTGACTTTGTGCACACTGTACGAGCTCGTGTTCGACATAAGTTTTTCCGTCATTTCGGGTATGAGTTGCATAGATGAAAGATCATGGGCACCAAAAATTAGACAATGTGCTCTATAATTTTGGCGAACAGAACGCAAATTTCAGAAATAAATTTTCACTATTTGCAGTAAATGTAAATTTTAATTAAATGAAATATAATGTCAAAACAACAGCAAAATTTGGTAAATACAATGACAAATGTCTGTATTAGATATTTTAAACCTTTTAAAAATATACTCTCTATTATGCGCGTCTGTCCATTATGCACAGTGACTATGAATGGTTTGTATTCTTATATTAAGTTTCATTTGTTCTCGTGAAAATTTTTTAAACACTTTTTGATAAGAATAGTTTAGGGCTTTAGTGGATTTATTTTTCAAAGCGTAAATCAGGTGAAAAGTTTTTTTTGGGGAAACAAATCTTTTTTTTTGCTGGCGTTTTGGCTCACGAGACATAGTGAATGCGAGAGAAGGCCTTTGATGTGTCAAATCAAAAAAACTGCCTAACTGAATTTTAGTCTAATTAGCTCGTGACATTGCAAATATGCGTTAATTTACACCACCATACAGTCAATACAACTTTTTGTTCGAGAATTATTATCGTACGTACGTACAAATACTAAAACAGACCTACGTACAGATTTCTTTCCAAAAACACTTTGACCAAGTCGTGAGGTGCAATCCTTGATTTTGAAAAAAAAACGTTTCCCAGTAATGTCTTCTTAAATGTTAAAAATATTAATAGCAAGCCGTGCGGTGTGGCCCTTGAGATCCACACGGTCAACTTCCCAGTGATATTTACATAAATATAAAAATATTAAACACAAAAACAATTATGCAAATAATACTACTATAAATAATAATAATGTACCTCTCATAAAAGTTATTGGATTGACTTAATATTAATCGTAACATCTACGGGAGCGTCCATTGATTACGTGGATCAATCGGAATGGGGACAGGTTATAAAGTCTTTTCTATGTTATTTGTTATTTTCATATTAATGCTTGAACGACAAAAGGCGCTAGCAAAAATGAATACAGTTTTCAATATTACGTCCACTTGGTGACTTTGTATGACTCTTTATTTTTATTTTTTTTGGAATCATGAAAAAAGGTTTGCTGGTTTCTCTTTAAAAATAGATTAAAGTTTATAAATTTTATCAACAGTTATTATTACGATGTGCAAATTAGGTTCAAAATTTATTTTTTTCTTGAAAAAACCCTAATTTTCCACTGTTTTTATTAAATTAACAAAACGGCTTTAACGTTTTTTTATAAATTTGAAAACATTACAAAAATGTTAATACGCGTTGATTGACATCTTAATGATGCAAATATTTAATTTGGTTCTCAAGATATAGTGAATGACCTTGAAGGTCATGATAACTTTTAATAATTTTTTATTTTTAATTCAATTTTTTTTCTAGTCACGAAGAAAAGTTTTGCTGATTTTTTTACAAAAACTGTTTGGAATATATAAATTTTAGAAAAAATGATTACTGTTTTTTCGCAAATCAGGTATAAAACTTCATTGTTTGTGAAAAAAACTCTAATGTTTTGCATTTTTCTTCTTCAAAAAATTAAAAAAACATGCCGTGAGGTGCGACCCTTGAGGTCCACACGTACAACTTCCCAGTAATATTTACATCAATATTAAAAATATTAAACACAATAATAATTTTGGAAATAATACTACTTTTAATAATAAAAATGTACCTCTCTTAAAAGTTATTGGAATGACTTAATATTAATCGGTACATCTACGCGAGCGTCAATTGATTACGTAAAGATTTTCGTGGATTGGTTTGATTTCATATTCACGTGGATCAATCGGAGGGGGCACAGGTTACAAAGCCTTTTCTACGTTGTTTGTTATTTTCATATCGATGCTTGAAGGACAAAACAGCGCTAGCAAAAATGAATGCAGTTTTTGTTATTACGACAACTGAAGAGATTTTGTCGCGTAATGGCCATTTTGAATAGTTGCGGTCAAAACTGATAGCACTTCGGCATAATCACTGAATTTGTATTTTTTCACGATTTTACATCAATGAAACTCATAATTATTTCTAATTTTCTGTTGATTTTGAGAAACATTGATTATGCAGTCAGAAATAGGTTCAATTGCATGTAAAAAGTAAAATATATGTATTACAAATGATGACGGAAGTAACTGAAATTCTACGAATACTATAGAACAAAACACCTAAAAACTACAATTTTTTATTTGATGAAAACTTTTCAAAGCATATGATCTCAAAAAGTGTTGACTACAAAACATTGTACCATTCAAAACGTTGATTATCACAGTTGCAAATTTGATTTGATTTGTATTGGTTTTCAAAATTTAAGCAGTTTTTTTATTAAAGTTAAAACACGGTTCTGTGAAGACTATTAAAAATCTCAGCAAATTATGCAAATAATAATAAACTTTGATTGACTTTACAACAATGTCTTTAGAATAAGAGATTTAAGGTAAAAAAATTCGTATGAACGCTATTTACATGGTGACTTTAAATGATTTTTTTAAATTTAAATTCAATTTGTTTTGAAATTATGAGAAAATGTTTTGCTGGTCTCACTACAGAAATTGATAAAAGTTTATAAATTTAATAAACATTTATTATCACGATGTTAATTTTATTAATTATTACTTAATTTTTTCATGAAAAAAAATAATTTTCAATAGTTTTTTTATTAAATTAAAAAAATGGCTTAATTTAAAAACACCATTAAAATGGTAATATGCTTTGATTGACTTCTTAATGATGCAAAGATTATATTTGGTTCTCGAGATATAATAATTGACATAAATGACCATGAAGGACATGATGACTTTTATTAAGTTTTTATTTTTAATTTAATTTTTTCTTAATCATGAAAAAAATTGGTGTTTTTTTACAACAACTGTTTGGAGTATATAAATTTTATAAATATTGATTACTGAGACTTGAAAATAAAGTTAAAAATTTGATGTTTTTGAAAAAAACTCTAAATTTTTGCACTTTTTCCAAAAAAGTGAAAAACCGCTCCAAAGATTTTTTTTAAAAATTTGACAGAAACACGATAATGTTAATACGCGTCGATTGACATCTTGATGAAGCAAATCGTACGTTTGGTTCACGAGATATAGCGTATGACAGGGTTTACCTTCAAAGGGTGAAAACAGCAAACGGCCTCGACTGAAGTGTCCCAAAAACTAATCAGCTCTTAAAATTGCAAATACGCTTCGATTGACACCTTAGCGAAGTCGATATGACTTCGTTTACTTGAGTTATGCTCGTAGAAAAACTGTCCGCGAACGCTCATACGTACGTACGTACGTACGTACGTACATACACACACACACACACACACAAACACACTTCTTTCTAAAAACACTTAAAATATACTCGTTAGACCTCAAAACGTAAAGATTTGTCGAAAAGTTCAATTTCGATTTTCGAGGCGATTACAAGAACTTCCCATATACTGGGAAGTTAGAACGGCTCCAATAATTTTTTTAATCATATTTACCAAAATCACATAAATGTTAATACGCGTCGATTGACACTTTAATCAAGCAAATCCTATGTATGGTTCACGAGATATAGCGCATGACAAAAATGACCTTCAAAGAGTCAAAACAACAAGTCCCACAGATCGAAGTGTCCCAAAAACTAATCAGCCCTTAAGATTGAAAAGACGCTTTGAATGACATCTTAAAAATACAATAGACATATCTAGCAATATCAAAAAAACATTTTTTTATTTTGTACTCTTTAAGCATCCTATCTTCTAAAGCATTGATTGTTTAAAAAAAATTGCTGATGTGAGTTTTTGCATTTTTTCAACGAAAAAACGGCTGTAATAAGTTTATTCAAAAATTACAAAATCTTTCAATTGGCTTCACGCTTTTATCAACACCACAAACACATTCCTATCGACTCCTTATTCAGTGTAATTGTTAGTGGTTTATTATTTTTATGTTAATACTTTAAGATACAAAAAACTTTTTATATTGAATTGCTAAATTTTCTTTGTATCACCTGATTTTTAAAACTCATTGATTGCCATATGTACATGTTTATTTTTTAAAAATTTAAAAGTCTGTTTTCTGTAGTTTTTTAAGGTATTTATAAAACGGGTGTATTCAATTGACTTAAAATTTGAAAGCCTCAATAAAATGATCACGCGCTTAGATTGTGTCGTGAGATATCATGCGTGAAAAAATATCTTGGATGTGTCAGCACAAAAAACCTTCTGAATTTTAACAAAATCTAATCAGCGTAGCTTATTGCTGAAACGCTTCGATAGACACCTCAACCAAGTCGATATGACTTTATCTTTGTGGGATGTCGCTTCAAAAAGAAATGATCCAATCATATACTTCTTGCTTAAACTACTGACGTCCTATGAGTAATTTCCAAAACTTTAAAATGTATAGATATGTTGAAAATGTCATCTTCGATTTTCAGACCACTAACAAGAAAACTTCATACACTGGGAAGTCAATAACAAGGGATTTGTTGAATTCACGGAGTGTAGAAAATTATTAAGGTGAAAATATTCGTACTTATATTCAATTTTTGCAGGATATTTAAAAAATCGAAGACGAGGCTTTATTCAAAAAAGTAGATTAGATAACCATATAATATTTTTGGGTATCATAACTTTTGGTTCGAAATTTTCCTAATATATTGATTTAACTAATATGCGTTAAATGCCATAACTACATAAAAGTTATATCAAGCCATCATATTTTCTTTTAGAGAGTCTCAAGATAACTAAAACTCTTTCGTATATTTTCTTCAATAGTATACCCAAATAATGAGTAAATGTCAATGCATAAAATGCTCGAAACGAAGTCAAAATATAAATGCAAATTTAAAACCCAGAAAAGTAGAGTCTTGTCCCAGTTTCAGAAGGTTTCAGTTATTAATCCGAAAAACAATATTGCAAGAGCGTTGCTATCTTGTTTTAAAGAATAATCAAGCAAAGTAGGGATCAAAGGCTTTCAACTTCAAAAAAAGGACACAAAGTCGGAAAACAAAATTCTTAAGGAATGCAGAAAAGAGATAGATAGCAGAGAAAAACAAACAGATAATGAACAGGAGAAAAACGGTTCGGGATTGGACTTTGGGAAATTGAGAATGATGATAATGAAGTAACAGTGAAGAGCATGAATACATGCTTTCTGTAATAGAGAAATCGTATGGGGTAAACAAATCCTACATGGGAGAGTAATATCGGATGTACTGTTTCACGATAACACGTGAATATGATTCAGGCTTCCAAAACATCGCAAATTGTTTGAATTGGACGAAGTCAGTTTTGTTGGAATCAGAAATAAAAACAAATTTTCTAAGATCGAAAAATCGAGCAATACTAATACTAAAAATTTACAACTAAAACTGAAATTTTCAATGCAGAAAAAACTCTCCCCTAAAATTGAAAGTTTGGCTAATTAAATGAACATGCTAGTGACATTTTCAATTCGAAAATCATATAATGGAGCTGGGTGCAAAATTTAAAGTCAATTTAGTGAGTAAGCTATCAAGTACGTATTTGAAAATAAAGTTTCGAGAAAATAGCGCCCACAGCTTTAAGAGGGTAGTACCGATTAGATGAAAACAGCTTAATTTTCCATATTTTATTCTTCAGCTCCTGCATGTTATACAAATTTTAGAATTTGCATGGGTAAAAAACACCTTTTGAAGATTACAAAAAAATTCCATTTTCTATTTTCATTTTCTACTTTTACTACTACTTTTAGAGGGCGTCAAAGTTGATGTCTCGAAAAATCCCTCGTTCTACTGCGAACAGATAATTTCAGGAATGAAGAATCTGAAACAAAAAAGCCACACCGCATTTCAAAGAGGAATGTTTCTTACGCGGTAATTTAATACAATATTTTAAAAAATAATCAAGAAAAAATATGGCGGTTGTTTGATTTTTTTTTTGAAAAAATCGCTTTTTAACTTCCCAGTATATGGGAAGTTCTTGTAATCGCCTCGAAAATTGAAATTGAAATTTTCAACTTTTCTTTACGTTTTGAGGTTTATAGAGTATATAAAAAGTGTTTTTAGAAAGGGAGATGTATGTGTGCGTGTGTGTGTACGTACGTACGTACGTTCGTTCGTGGACAGTTTTTTCTACGAGTATAACTCACGTAAACAAAGTTGTATCGACTTTGTTGATGTGTCAATCGAAGCGTTTTTGCAATCTTAAGAGTTGATTAGTTTTTTGGATACTTCGGTCGGGGGAGTTTGTTGTTTTGCTTCTTTGAAGGTCATTTCTGTCCTTCGTTATATCTCGCGAACCAAACATACGATTTGCATGATTAAGGTGTCAATCGACGCGTATTAACATTTTTGTGAATTTATCGAATTTTGAAAAAATCGTTGGAGCCGTTTTTTAATTTAAGGGGAAAAAGTGCAAAAAATTAGGTTTTTTATGAACAATAAATTTTCAACCTGATTTACGAAAGACAATATTCAATTTTTATAAAATTAATCTATTTAAAGCAATGTTTGTAAAAACAACATCAAAACTTTTTCTCATGCTAACAAGAAACATTAAATAACAAGCCGCGAGGTGCGACCCTTGAGGTCCACACGGTCAACTTCCCAGTAATATCTACATAAACATCAACAACATTAAACACAATAATTATTTTGAAAATAGTACTACTTTAAGTAATAACAATGAGAGGTATTCATAGCAGAAACAGGAATGAGTTAATATGAATCATATCGTCTACGGAAGGGTCCCTTGATTACGTAAGATTTTTGGTTGATAAGGACAGATTGAATATTCACGCGGATCAATCGGTGGGGGCCTTTTTGGTGTTGATAAATTTTGTTGGTTTTCAAAATTTAAGCCATTTTTTTTAATTAAAAGACTAGAAAAACTATTAAAAATCTGCTCAAATTATGCAAATATCTTAAAACTTTGATTGAATTTACAACATTTTTTTAGAATAAAAGATATAAAGTAATAGCAGTCGTATGAACCCTCTTTACATGGTAACTTTGAATGATTTTTTATTTTTTATTTAGTTGTTTCATAATCATGGAACATTTTTTTGCTGGTTTCTCTTCAAAAGTTGATAAGATTGTATAAATTTTATAAACTGGTATCACTGTGCTGTGCAAATCAAGTTAAAAAGATATTTTTTATGAAAAAAAAACCATAATTTTTCGCATTTTCTTTTATTAAATTCAAAAAACGGCTGAAACGAATTTTAATCATGTTAAAAACTTCACAAAGATATTAATACACGTCAATTGACACCATAATGATGCAAATACTATATCTGGTTCGTGAGATATAGCGAATGATAAAAATAACCTTGAAAATCATGATGACTTTTAATGATTTTTTATTTTTTATTTAATTTTTTACGTTATCATGAGAAAAAGTTTTGATTGTGTTTCTACAAACATTGTTTGAAGTATATAAATTTTGCAAACATTGATTACTATATTACGCTAATCAGATTAAAAATTTATTTTTTATGAAAAAAAACCTTATTTTTTGCACTTTTTTTTCTTAAATTAAAAAACAGCCCTAACGATTTTTTCCAAAATTTGATAGATTTACACAAATATTAATGCACGTTCATTGACAGCTAAATTATGCAAATCATATGGTTGGTTCGCGAGAAATAATGCAATACACAAATGACCTTGAAGATCACGATGACTATTAATGATTTTTTATTTTTTATTTGATTTTTTTGTAATCACGAGTAAAAAATTTTGGTGGTTTTTTTACAACAACTGTTTGGAGTATATAAATTATATAAAGATTTATTACTGTGTGTTGAAAATCAAGTTAAAAATTTGATGTTATTGAAAAAAACCCAATTTTTTGCACTTTTTTTCTTCAAAAAATTAAAAAACCACTCGAACGATTTTTTTAAAAATTTCACAGAATCATTTAAATGTTAATACGCGTCGACTGACACCTTAATGATAAAAATCGCATGTTTGGTTCGTTAGATATAGCGCATAACATGGTTGACTTTCAAGGGGTGAAAACAGCAAACCCCCCCGACCGAAGTGTCCCAAAAACTAATCAGCTCTTAAGATTGCAAAGACGCTTCGATTGACACCTTAACGAAGTCGATACAACTTTGTTTACGTGAGCTATGCTCGTAGAAAAACTGACCGCGAACGCACATACGTACGTACGTACGTACATACACACACACACACACATACATACTTCTTTCTAAAAACACTTTATATATACTCTATAGACCCCAAAACGTAAAGAAAAGTTGAAAATTTCAATTTCGATTTTCGAGGCGATTACAAGAACTTCCCATATACTGGGAAGTTAAAAAATAAAAAAAATCATTAACATCTCGCGAACCAAACATACGATTTGCATGGTTAAGGTGCCAATCGACGCGTTTTAACATTTGTGTGAATCTGTAAAATTTTGCAAAAAATTGGTTTAGCCGTTTTTTAATTTAAGAATAAAAGTGCAAAAAATTAGGTTTTTTTATAAACAATAAATTTTTAACCTGATTGTATTTTTTCTGGCAGCCAGATGTTTTTTGCAAAGTCAGTTTAACAGTTAGCTCAACTGCAAGTTTCTAGGGTCGTAGCCCCACTCTTCTCGGTGCCATCTTGAAAATATGTAAACGAGGGACACGCCCATATCTTGGAAACCATGGCTCTCACAAAAAAGTCAATTAGGAAGAATTTGTGTAGAATTTATTCATGTAGATTCAATCGTTAATATACAGTCCAATTACAAGACAAAACAAAAAATAAAACCCAAAAAATAGAAGTACAATTCAAAATAAGGCTAATTAAATAAGATGCGCTGTATATTCTGTTTAAAAATATACAGTGAGTGAGGAGACGGACCAAGTTGCAGAGTATTGTGATTTAGGGGGAGCCACAACATCGGCAAGTCTCAGCCCGAGCATATGGAACGGTACATTTGGGTATCAGATCTAGCAGGTCGATCTGTAATACAATAATCTAACCTGTCAGGAGGGCTAGAGTTTATTCGATTGTGGTGAAGCTGAAACAGAAAACACTCATCTTAACAAGTCTGCGGAATTGCAAAGTAGGTAGTTGTAGCAAGGAAAGTCGCCCTTCATATGGCATATATGTAATATTAAATTTAAAGACGAGGAAACGAGTAAACCATAGAGTAAACCATACTTGCAAGTAATATTCAAGGATGGGTCTAACGAGGCTAGTGTATGGGGGAAAACATGTCGGTAAACATATGAGAGTGCCGTAATACAACCCCGAAGACACGAGTGGCACGTGCGACTATTGCCACAATGTAAGGCTCAAATTCAAGTTTTGGGGCAAAAATCACTCCTAGATTTTTTATTTGTATAACAGCTGTAATGTGTAACGTATAGATATGATCAATTGTACTGAGATTTAAGGAAAGGAAATTGTGTGATATTTGTGGACATTAAGGGAGAAAAGAATAGTTTGACTCCACGAATCGATCGCGTCCAGATAACTTTGGAGAGCAATACAATCTTCTTCCGAGCGAATAGCACTGTAAATTTTTAAGTCAACAGCAAACACAAGACACTGAGACGCTACGGCGGACGGAAGATCATTTATGTAGAGTCAGAAAAGAAGAGGGCCTAGAATGGACTTCTGAGGAACGCCGAAGATAGGATGGAAGAGAGAAAAATTTTTTCCATAAAGACTCATACGGCATGAACTAGATCCGATGTAGAACTCATTCCAGGAAAGTAATGGTTTAACTATACTAAATTGAACTGTTGAGATAGAACTTTAAGGTTGACAGTTTCAAGTGCCTTGTTGAAGTCTGTGTACGCTACATCAACATGGGAACAATTGTCGAGAGCTATTTTTCGTGTTTGTTAAACAGTTTGGAAGAAATCCATGTTGGAACGGGGACAGCCTACAATAAAAAGCTGAGTATATTTTATTGTAAACAATGCGTTCAAGTAGTTTGGGAAAACAAGAAAGAAACAAAATGGAACGATAAAGTGAGTGAAGAGGATAAAGATTTGATGAATAGGGCCTACGCTGGAATGGGATTTGACTTCCACGTAGTTTCAATAATAAAAAACTCACAACTCAAAAACATCCCTTGATCACATTTCGAACTCCACAGCTTCTTTGTGTTCCGAATTACCTTGAAAAACGTTCAGAATTTACTTTAAGAAAACTTTTCTATGTCAACTATATTCAATAACAGCCATCAGGTACAGTTTAGGAGGGGGTTTTTTTACACGTGGTTTCAACAGGCTATCGCTAGCCCATTATTGAAGCTTTTTTCGTTTAGAGTGACCTGGTTGTGGATCAATGAAATTAATCTCGACATTTTCATCAGGCATTTCCTGAGAAAGATATTGTGCACGTGTAGCCTTTAGTGCTTGATAATCATTACACAAGTTTTATTTGTTGAATAAATGGATTGTTATGTCTTTATTCGAGCAAGTCACAACAAAATAATGCAAATGAGCAGCTAAGTCCTGCCTTTCAACATCCTCAAGCTGAGCCACCTTTTGTTTTGTATCTGCGAAATATTGATTTCAGTAGCTCGGGAAGAGCACGTGATCTGCTAAATTGCACAGGAGTAAACATTTGTGAATCTTTTTTTTTCAACCCCAAGTACATAGATTGTTGAATCATCTTAGCTATATTTGAACTTGATAGTATACCCGAAGAGTGTGTAATCGAGCTGAATTGTATGTAGGTGTTAACATAGAAAAATTGAATTTATTGTTTGTCATTGAGTTGTGAATTGTATGTAGGTATCATCAATAGAATAAATCAGCATGGTAATAGGTGCTATTACATCAATTTTGTTACCAGTACCAGCTTTAAATACTTTTTTTTTCTTTGTGAGAGATTTTAAGACAAGTAGAAATCATAATAAATTTGACGAAAAAATATTGAAAATTTTCAGCAATTACTTCCAGGAGACAGAAAAGTAGTTCATTTGAAGGGAATATATAATGCATTTTTCACTTTTAATTTAAAACTGCTAGGAACTGTTGTGCACCTGGAGCTGGTTTCGGCACCATTGCTCCCTTTTCTGGGTGAGTCAAGTAGAGCTCACTGGAGTTCTCTCTAGCGTCTCGCTTTTCTTATGGCTTCCTATGGGCCTTGTCTGTCAGTTAGTTGTCGTAATGCTGGGTAAGTCTCGTTAGTGTTGCTATGTCCAGATCTTAAGATTTCCATGGTACTGTTTGGATGTCGGTCAATTTTGTCAAAGAGTTTCAGTGCCTTGTCACGTATGTATTTGTCGTTAGTCTCAAGTCGTAGGTCCTTATGTATTTCTGTGTTCCGAACGTACCATGGAATTCGAAAAATTTTGCGTAACGCGAGATTTTGGCAAGTTTGCATCTGTCGGTAGGTCTTAAATGTCTGGTAGAATGATGTGCTGGCATACACTATCATTGGTCGTACAATTTGTTTATAAATAAGAAGTCTGTTTTTATTGTTCAGTCTGTTAGAGTTGAGGATAGGAAGGAGGGAATTAATTGTTCGAGTACATTCTGTCCGTTTGTTGTGGATGTGTCTTCTCCAGGACAGTCCTTTGTCGAACGTTAGTCCTAGGTATTTGGCAGTCGCAGACCATTCGATCTGTTGTCCGTCTACTGTTATGTTGGTCGGGTGTTGTCGTAGTCGTCTCGTTATAAAAATAGCCTGAGTTTTTTCAGGATTTATTTTGATCTTCCATCTTCGGAAGTATTCCATCAGCTGGTTTGTGGAGCGCTGCAGATGTGAAGTGACGGTTTGAGCTGACCGTGCAGTGTGGAAGATGCATGTATCGTCTGTGAACAGGGATAATTTGCTTGTTGATTGGGACTGCGTGGGAATGTCTGCGGTGTACAGAATGTACAAGATTGGCGAGAGAGGTGACCCTTGGGGCACTCCAGCCTCGATCGGTCTCTCGTTGGATAGATGGCCATCAATTCTGACTCGAAAAGTTCTGTCCTTCAAGAAAGAGGCAACTAATTGTATAATCGGGAGAGGAATATTGAATCCATGCATTTTTGATATAAGTCCTGCATGCCAGACCTTGTCGAACGCCTTCGACACATCAAACATGACCAAACCTGTTGATCTTCTATGGTTCAACCCTGTTCGGATTTGTTGGACTACTCTTGCGAGCTGGAGGTCGCAGGAGTGTTGTGGCCTGAAGCCAAATTGTTCTTCCGGGATTAGATTCCTACTGAAAACATCATCGCACAGGCGGGCTAGGAGAATCCGTTCTGTTATTTTTGCGATAGAAAGGAGAAGGCTTATTTTGGGGAAAGGTTAAGTTTTTGCTGGGTTTTGGGAGTACAATTACAGTTGCCATTTTCCATGCCTTTGGATACCACCGAAGATGGAAGATCGCATTAATAATTTTCGTTATTGTCTGTATAGTACTGTCTGGTATATGTCTGAGGTATTCATTAGTAATTCCGTCCCAGCCAGGCGCCTTCCGTCTATTAAGGTTTTGGACCAAGTTTTTCACCTCTGCGGCATCCGTCACCAGCGTGCTAGCCTCCACCTGAGATTTTGTCATCCGAAGTTGTCTACAGGTTCTGCTTACCTGGGTCTCTTCTTCTGAGTCCTCATCGGAGAATGTATTTTCACGAAATTGGAGCTCCAAAGTGTCTGCGAAAGCCTCAGACTTTCCTTCTTGGTAGTATTCCATACCATTTGGACCATGTATGGGTGGCATTCGCTGTCTTGTTTTTGTCCGAAAATATTTTGACAGTCGCCAGAAGTTGTTGTCACCGGGTTCCAGACTTTCAAGGATGCTCTCCCAAGTTTCGTTGCAAAACGCAGAGATTTGCTCTCGGATACAATTTGTCATCCGGTTGGCTTCGCGTTTCATGTTGGGGTCACCCGTTACCCTCGCTCTTTTTCGGACTCTGTTTCTTTTCCTGATCAGTTCTTTAATTTCTCTAGGTAGCTCGTACGGGTTTACCATCTTTGCTGGCATTGTGGTTGTACTTTCATCTTTTGCCTGTTTGATTTGTTGCGTGAGGATGTAGACGCTACTCTCAATATCTGCGCGTGTTTCGAGAAAATCAATTGTCGGCATGTTGGTCATTGAAAGTTCAAAGGCTTCCCAATCTGTCATCATTCTTACTTTTGGAGGATCGTCTATGTAGAGATCCTGTAGTAAGAAGAGTACTGGTTTGTGGTCAGATGGGAGCTCGTCTAACACTTTGATGGTTACATGTTGTTGGATGTTTTGAGCTATCGCTAGATCCAGTATCGATCCACTACGACTGAAGCCGTAGTGCGTCGGTTCCTCTGGGGCATGCAGGACTAGATGTTTTTGCGCGATGAAATTGTTTAAATTATTGCCAGCTTGATTGCTTCTCGCGTCTCCCCAGAGTCGATTCCTGGAATTCAAGTCGCCTGCAAGAAAGATCGGGCAATCCATGTCGAATAGGATGGTCATATCTCCTATAAAGTTTGAGAAGCTCGGGGGCCTGTACGCCGAAATCGCTACGAACTCGTGTGGCGATTTTCTAGCGACACCAGTACATCTAGCGGTGGAAGTCTTACACACGGGACATTTCGAAATTACCCATCGTAGCCATTTTAGTAAGCTGCACTTTTTACTTTTGATCTCTCTCTCAGCGAACGTCGACGCAACCGGACGCACGTCCATAATATTGTTATTGTTAATTATTATATCAAATAGACTTGAAAAAGCCACTTCGGAGTTTGATTATATATAGAAAGTTTCTACATTGGTGACCCCGACGTGATCGGGAAGTGGTGAAGTGTATTTTTTTCGTGGTGATCTGGCATAGACGCCATTGAGAGCAAGAGACGCCATTAAGTGCAAGAGGCGCTGCCACGAACCGAGTGACGCCATTTTGGTGCAGTTAGTTTTTCTGTGCTGTTTTGATCGTTTTCAATATGTTTTCGCCACCGGAGACCCCCGCAAAGAGCGAAGAGCCCAAGCCGCGATCCGAAATTTATATGCATTCGATGAATCGGTTGACGATACCTCCGTTTTTAAAGGATAATCCGACAGTTTGGTTCATGCAAGTTGAAATTGCACTTGAACTCACATCGCACATAATCAGCGACAAATCAAGATTTCGCCATGTGGTAGTGCAGCTAGATTCATCGCTACTGCCAATCGTATCCGACATTATAAAAAACCTTCCGGAAGAGGGGAAGTACGATGCATTGAAAAGGCGTCTGTTATACGCGTTTGCCGAGTCCGCTGAAGCCAGACTGCGTCGCGTCTCGGCAGTGAAATAACGAACCTGTCTAAAATGGCATCACAAGCTAACAAAATCATTGAAATTTCACGTCCATCGATTGCCGCAACATCAATTGTACGTACGCCGAACGAATCAGATATTACCGGCATGGCAGAAATGCGAAAAAAATTACCAAATTGGCCCAAGAGATACGTCAGCTCAAACGGCAGCAAACTCAATCCAGGTCGCGAAACAGATCATCCTCTAGGAGCAGAAGCGGTAGCAAAACCAGCGAAGGTATGTGCTTCTACCATTCACGGTTTGGTGAACAAGCGAGGAAGTGTCGACAGCCATGTAGCAAATCAATGTCGCTAAAAAACTAGTAGAAGCGACGTGCGAACCTGCAGCCGCATGTCGCGACACGCACACAAGCCGACTCGTAGTTTACGATAGAAAATCTGGTGTAAAGTTCCTGATTGATACGGGAGCAGAAGTATCAGTTCTGCCCAGATTGGCTGTCGGCAGACGTCAAATGTCTTCAGAGAAACTCTACGCTGCAAACGGTTCCGAAATAAAGACGTATGGTGCAAAAACAATTACAGTTGAGTTAGGATTAAGACGCGATTTCGTGTGGACATTCTTGGTCGCGGAAGTAACCCAAGCGATTATTGGAGCGGACTTCTTGCGACACCATAACATCATAGTGGACTTATGTAATCAACGGTTAGTTGACCAGACTACCCGGCTAAGAGCCAAGGCACCAATCATTACATCCAGTACACTTTCTATACACACGTATGATATCACCAATCCGTACCAGCAACTCCTGTCACGATATCCAGCTACAACAAAGTTTAACCTGAAAAGGACGGAAAGCCATAACATTCAACACCATATTTTGACGAAAGGTGCACCTGTGGCAGAACGTGCACGGAGACTGTCAGGTGAAAAACTGAAGGCGGCAAGAGAAGAATTTGAGTTCATGCTCAAGAATAATATTTGCCAGCCATCGAAAAGCGAATGGGCATCACCTTTACATTTAGTAAAAAAGAAATCAGGTGAATGGCGACCTTGTGGTGATTATAGACGGTTGAATGCGGTTACGATTCCCGACCGATACCCTATCCCACACTTGAATGATTTCACCACAAGTTTGGCAGGCTGCACGATTTTCACGACGTTGGACTTAAATCGAGCGTATCACCAAATTCCCGTTGCGCCAGAAGATCGTCACAAAACAGCTGTCATTACACCATTCGGCTTATACGAGTTCAAGGTGATGACTTTCGGTTTGTGTAACGCGGCACAAACGTTCCAGCGATTCATGGACACAGTGCTGCGAGGCCTCGACTTCTGCCATTGCTACATCGACGATGTTATTGTAGCATCTCGTCATCCGCAGCAATATCGTCAACATCTGGAAATCATATTCGAGCGATTCGAAAAATACGGAATAACTATCAATGTGGCGAAATGTGTTTTCGGACAACGTGAGCTTCGGTATTTGGGTTTCATTGTAAATTCGCAAGGTATCAAACCTCCTGAGGATCGTATCAAGGCTTTGATGGAATTTCAGAAACCAAAAACTGTTGAGGAACTTCGCCGGTTCATTGGAACGATAAATTTTTATCGAAACTGTATTCCGCATGCAGCTCAAGTTCAAGCTCCATTACTTGATCTCATCGTAGGATCACGGAAACGAGACAAGCGGCCGATAATCTGGACACCCGCAGCTGAAAATGCTTTTATTAATTGCAAAAGCCAAATTGCGAACGCTGTTTTGATTACATTTCCTGTCGAAGGAGTTCCACTTTCTCTACAATGCGATGCTTCTAATATTGCTATCGGTGCTGTGTTGGAACAAGAAATTGATGGAAAATTAGTTCCACTGGGATTTTTCTCACGAAAACTCGATAAAACACAAAAGAATTATAGTGCATATGATCGAGAGTTGCTTGCGGTGTTTAAAGCAGTAAAATTCTTCCGCCATTTGATCGAAGGGCGCGAAATCACAATCTTTACTGATTACAAACCCTTGAGGCATGCATTTGAGCAGAAATCGGAGAAAGCATCGCCACGGCAGTTAAGGCAGCTGGATTTTATTGGCCAATTTTCGACCAAGGTAATACACATCAAAGGAGCTGAAAATGTTGTCGCTGATACGTTTTCTCGCGTCGATGAGATAACAATGCCAACACACATCAACATACAGGATCTCGCGAAACAGCAATCCGAAGATACGGAGCTGCAGCAACTGATCGAAAATTCAACATCGTTGCGCTTGCGAAAAATTCCGGTTGGCGCTAACAAAATTCCAGTTTATGTCGATATATCCACTGGGCGCACTCGTTTGTATGTTCCGAAAACAATGCGAAGAAACATTTTTGATACGTATCATGGAATGTCACACCCCAGTGGCAAAACAACAAAACGTTTTATTGGCGAACGCTATGTATGGCCCGGCATGAACAAAAACATAATGGAATGGGCAAGAAATTGTTTAGCGTGCCAGAGAAGCAAAACACATCGGCATGTCAAAAATATTCCAGAATCAATACCGATTCCATCCGACCGTTTTCGACACATTCACTTGGACATTATCGTCATGCCAACATCACGGGGCTACCGATACTGCCTTACGATGATCGACCGATTTACCCGTTGGCCGGAAGCAGCTCCAATCACGAATTTAACGACCGACGCTGTCGCGACTGCATTCTTCAATCAGTGGATTTCACGATTCGGATCGCCCGAAACCATAACGACAGACCGTGGATCCCAGCTGGAATCGCAGTTGTTTGACTCATTCGTCAAACTTATAGAATGTTCACGAACTAGAACAACTTCCTACCACCTAGCTTCCAATGGACTCGTAGAACGATGGCATCGGTCGCTCAAGGCAGCTATAATGTGCCATCAAAATTCAGAATGGGTCGACATCCTTCCAATTGTGCTTTTGGGACTGCGAGTAAGCTTCAAGCCGGATATCAATGCAACATCAGCTACACTTGTATATGGAACATCGTTACGTGTGCCTGGCGAAATTTTCATCAACGAACTTGACGAACCAGTTCTTAATCCTACGATGTTCGCGGAAAAGTTTAAATTGTTAATGCGAAAGGTTAAACCCTCTCCGACAATCCATCATAGTCGTGCAAAGCCTTTCATGTTCACGGATTTAAATACATGCAGCCACGTATTTCTTAGAGTCGATTCTACGAAAAAACCCTGTCAGCAGCCTTACGACGGGCCTTTCGAAGTAGAGGAACGTTTGTCTGATCGCGTATTCCGAATTAATATGAATGGAAAGTCGGAAACTGTATCCACAGAACGAATCAAGCCAGCTTACATCGAAAAATTTGTGGAAACGTCAAGCGAAAACCAAGTGACAGAAGCCAACGAACAATCTAAAACTTCAAATGTCCCAGCTCCGATACAAACGTATCCACCAGCGAAGAAAGTCCGATTCGTAACTCAATGACAATCATAGCCAACTACGACATTAACTGAGTTACTAGGGGGAGGATACTGTGGCGACTTTCCAGCGACACCAGTACATCTAGCGGTAGAAGTCTTACACACGGGATATTTCGAAATTACCCATTGTAGCCATTTTAGTAAGCTGCACTTTTTACTTTTGATCTCTTTCTCAGCGAACGTCGACGCGACCGGACGCACGTCCATAATATTGTTATTGTTAATTATTATATCAAATAGACTTGAAAAAGCCACTTCGGAGTTTGATTATATATAGAAAGTTTCTACACTCGAAAGAACCCGTCCGCACTTTGATCGCCGTCGCTTCCATGCCAATCAAGGGAGAGGTTTGAATTGGATAGTGGATCACGCTTTTCTTTACCAGGATCGCCGTTCCTCCTCCATGGTGAGATAATCTATCATTTCGGTAGAGGATATAATTGGGAATTTTGAAATGGATGGGGGGTTCAAGGAAGGTCTCTTGGATGAGCAGTATGTCGACTCTTTGTTCCGACAAAAAGTGCAACAACTCACCCCTTTTTGCAACAATTGAGTTTGCATTCCACGATAGAATGGAAACCCAATTACTGTCGACCATTGGATGGGAGTTGGGAAGGTTGTTTGGGCCATGAACATGTTTTGGACCATTCTTGCCATCATGTCTTGCATCATGGATTGAAATTGTTTTTGCATGTTCGCAAAGAATTGATCCATATGCTCTGTGTTGGGAGTAACGGATGGTTGGGATGGGTTTTACCATGGGGGTGTTGGGGTTTTTAGTTGGTGGTAAATTAGGGGAGGGAGCAGTGACAGCTGAAGCGGTGTGGCTCTTCGCGATCTGTGCGAATGTTTTCCTGAGGTTTGTGGGGTTCCTCGGACATCCTCCGTAGCTTGCGAGATGATCGCCTCCGCAATTTGTGCACTTTGCCTTCTCTTCGGCTTTCTTGGTGCAGCTTGTATAATGATGCAGGCCGTCGCATTTAACGCAACGCACCTGAGCATGACAGTTGCTCGCAGAATGTCCAAACTGCTGGCAGTTGTGGCATTGTGGACGCCCCGAACGCGGCTTCTGAGCCTCGATCTGAATTATCAGGTGGCAAATCGCTTTTATGTTGTAGATCTCCGTTTCTTTCCTGGGAAGTAGGACTTTCATTAGTTTGGAGGGCCCATTTTTTGCTTTTAAATAAAAGCATTCTAATGGGTGGAAACCTTGTGCCTCCAAGTCTTCCTTTACTTCCTCTGGGCCCATGCCGTAGACACCTCGGATAATTACGTTGAGGTTTTTCTCTTCAGGAAGGAGGTATGTGTGGTACTGAATACCACGGGTAGTGAAAAACTTGGTCATTTTTCGGTGGTCCATGGTGGTCTCGGTCACAATTTGTACCCCCAGATAAATGCGCCTGGCTGAGACGAAGCTAATTTTTTGCGCATTTAACTCTTTTTCTACTAGTCCCCATTTCTCCGGTTGCCGGAAAACAATTGGGACAATACCAGAGGGCTTCCCGGTCGCGTTAGTAGTCGCAGTTGGTCCGTTACTTGTCGGAGTCTGGGTAGTCGTCGATTGGGGTCGTGGAGTGGTTGGAGTTGGCGGTTTTTTGGAACTGGATGTGGAAGGAACATTAGTCTCTAACGATTTACTCGTAAAAGTCACGGCCGGTTTCGGAGCAGGAAGAGAAGGAAATTCATCCGCTTCTTCCTGTTCCGAGCCCGCACTCTCGTCATTCGTGGACATGTCCTCGTCAGTATTGCCATTCGTCGTGGTCGATGCAGATGAACTTGCCCTCCTCACCCGTTTTGCCTTGTTTTTTTTATTTGTCGTTCTATTCAGGTTGTCAATTGTCGTTTGCAATGAAAGCAACAGTTCATTCAGGCGTCGATTTGTCGCCAGCATTTCTTGATTTATTTTTCGCTGCTCTGCCAGTTCTTCCTGCAGAGCAGCGATCGTTATGTCCCTGTCGTTCACGTCGCCCATGGAGCCTTGCTCCGTACTCATACTTTATTAATTTGTTTTTTTTTGTTTTTATTTATTTATATATAAATAAATATAAATCTATATATGCTTCCTTTATTTCGACTCACCCAGTTGTATTCAACTTGCTTTTAATAACGTGCCTTACTTCTCGTCAATATAATTCACGCCTGACGGCTCGCGCTCGTTAGTATAAAAACTAACTCTTCTTCTTCTTTTTTGCGGTCGATATACTTTGCACCTTAGCGCTACACCGTCTTCGTATAAATATTAAAACTTCTATTTCTTCTTATTTCCGTTCGATATAATTCGCAGCCTCACACTGCAACGTCTTCGTATAAAAATTAATTTCTTGGGTTGTGCTTTCGGGTCGATATACTTCGCCACTTCGCACTGCAAGTGCCTAGTATATAAGCTAAATTTCCCCTCCACCAATTTCTCCACTATCCAATTCAAACCCCTCCCTTGATTGGCATGGAAGCGACGGCGATCAAAGTGCGGACGGGTTCTTTCGAGTTCGTAGCGATTTCGGCATACAGGCCCCCGAGCTGCTCAAACTTTATAGGAGATATGACCATCCTATTCGACATGGATTGCCCGATCTTTCTTGCAGGCGACTTGAATTCCAGGAATCGACTCTGGGGAGACGCGAGAAGCAATCAAGCTGGCAATCACCTAAACAATTTCATCGCGCAAAAACATCTAGTCCTGCATGCCCCAGAGGAACCGACGCACTACGGCTTCAGCCGTAGTGGATCGATACTGGATCTAGCGATAGCTCAAAACATCCAACAACATGTAACCATCAAAGTGTTAGACGAGCTCCCATCTGACCACAAACCAGTACTCTTCTTACTACAGGATCTCTACATAGACGATCCTCCAAAAGTAAGATTGATGACAGATTGGGAAGCATTTGAACTTTCAATGACCAACATGCCAACAATTGATTCTCTCGACACACGCGCAGATATTGAGAGTAGCGTCAACATCCTCACGCAACAAATCAAACAGGCAAAAGATGAAAGTACAACCATAATGCCAGCAAAGATGGTAAACCTGTATGAGCTACCTAGAAACATTAAAGAACTGATCAGGAAAAGAAACAGAGTCCGAAAAAGAGCGAGGGTAACGGGTGACCCCAACATGAAACGCGAAGCCAACCGGATGACAAATTGCATCCGAGAGCAAATCTCTGCGTTTCGCAACGAAACTTGGGAAAGCATCCTTGAAAGTCTGGAACCCGGTGACAACAACTTCTGGCGACTGTCAAAATATTTTCGGACGAAAACAAGACAGCGAATGCCACCCATACATGGTCCAAATGGTATGGAATACTACCGGGAAGGAAAGTCTGAGGCTTTCGCAGACACTTTGGAGCTCCAATTTCGCGAAAATACATTCTCCGATGAGGACTCAGAAGAAGAGGCCCAGGTGAGCAGAACCTGTAGACAACTTCGGATGACAAGATCTCAGGAGGAGGCTTGCACGCTGGTGACGGATGCCGCGGAGGTGAAAAGCTTGGTTCAAAACCTTAATAGACGGAAGGCGCCTGGCTGGGACGGTATTACTAATGAATACCTCAGACATATACCGGACAGTACTATACAGACAATAATGAAAATTATTAATGCGATCTTCCATCTTCGGTGGTATCCAAAGGCATGGAAAATGGCAACTGTAATTGTACTCCCAAAACCCAGAAAAACTTAACCTTTCCCCAAAATTGGAGGCCTATAAGCCTTCTCCCCTCTATCGCAAAAATAACAGAACGGATTCTCCTAGCCCGCCTGTGCGATGATGTTTTCAGTAGGAATCTAATCCCGGAAGAACAATTTGGCTTCAGGCCACAGCACTCCTGCGACCTCCAGCTCGCAAGAGTAGTTCAACAAATCCAAACAGGGTTGAACCATAGAAGATCAACAGGTTTGGTCATGTTTGATGTGTCGAAGGCGTTCGACAAGGTCTGGCATGCAGGGCTTATATCAAAAATGCATGGATTCAATATTCCTCTCCCGATTACACAATTAGTTGCCTCTTTCTTGAAGGACAGAACTTTTCGAGTCAGAATTGATGGCCATCTATCCAACGAGAGACCGATCGAGGCTGGAGTGCCCCAAGGGTCACCTCTCCCGCCAATATTGTACACTCTGTACACCGCAGACATTCCAACGCAGTCCCAATCAAAAAGCAAAATATCCCTGTTCGCAGACGATACATGCATCTTCCACACTGCACGGTCAGCTCAAACCGTCACTTCACATTTGCAGCGCTCCACAAACCAGCTGATGGAATACTTCCGAAGATGGAAGATCAAAATAAATCCTGAAAAAACCCAGGCTATTTTTATAACGAGACGGCTACGACAACACCCGACCAACATAACAGTAGACGGACAACAGATCGAATGGTCTGCGACTGCCAAATACCTAGGACTAACGTTCGACAAAGGACTGTCCTGGAGAAAACACATCCACAACAAACGGACAGAATGTACTCACACAATTAATTCCCTCCTTCCTATCCTCAACTCTAACAGACTGAACGTTAAAAACAGACTTCTTATTTATAAACAAATTGTACGACCAATGATCGTGTATGCCAGCACATCATTCTACCAGACATTTAAGACGTACCGACAGCAGATGCAAACTTGCCAAAATCTCGCGTTACGCAAAATTTTTCGAATTCCATGGTACGTTCGGAACACAGACATACATAAGGACCTACGACTTGAGACTATCGACAAATACATACGTGACAAAGCACTGAAACTCTTTGACAAAATTGACCGACATCCAAACAGTACCATGGAAATCCTAAGATCTAGACAAAGCAACACTAACGAGACTTACCCAGCATTACGACAACTTACTAACAGACAAGGCCCATAGGAAGCCATAAGAAAAGCGAGACGCTAGAGAGGACTCCAGTGAGCTCTACTTGACTCACCCAGAAAAGGGAGCAATGGTGCCGACACCAGCTCCAGGTGCACAACAGTTCCTAGCCACCAATTTCGCTAATTTCAGCTTTTTCGCGAAAAACCCAATGATTCGGCACAAAACGACTGCCACTGCGACTGCGACTTATGCAGCTGCGGCTGCGACAAAAGTTTTAATATTAATAATTTAAAACTTAAGAGTGTCCAAAAATTAAATGATTTGCTTTTTGCTAATAAAATGGTATAAGTTAAATTCAAAAAAATCTTTACGTAGGGTAATTGGAAGGGGTGGCAGTTTACAAAGCCTCTTTTAAAAGTATGTCGGTGCTTTAAAGTCAAAAAGGCGCTAAAGAAAATATTGGTCAAATTGAGATTTCAGGGTTATTAAATGCAAATTTAATTTTTATGACGACTGAACCAAGTTTTTTTTTCGGGTGAAGATCATTTTGGATAGTTGCGTCCAAAATGTCCATGGGTTCCGTCATTTGTATTATTTGTATTATTTCACGATTTTTACACAGAACAATAAAAATTATTTTTATTTTAAAGTTGATCATAGAACAATACAGAAAAACTATGTCTGAAATCAGCTTATATTCTTTTTATCAATTTTTTTTATCTAAATATTAATGGTTTATTGTTTAGTATCCATATGTTCTGTAATCCTGCAAAACTATTATTTATGTCAAGTAGAAATCTTGCCTTTTCGAAGCTTAAGGTGCCGCAAATTCAAATTTTGTTGTTAAAAAACAAAGTTTTGATAGTTTTTCATTAAAATAAAAAAAGTTGTATATAAATTTTTTGAAAATCTGCTCAAATCCTTAAAAAAATCATACGCTATGCTTAACATGACAACAATGCGATTAAAATAAGAGAAATTAGTTTGTATTATTCGTATCAATTCGTGTCTATTTTCATTATTTTTATAGTCATGAAACAATCGTGTTGATTTTCTAATGAAGAGTGTTCAGAGTATTTTATTTGCATAAGCATTTATTGGTTGTAGTACAAATCAGGTAAAAGATTAATTATTATAAAAAAACCTAATTGAATTTTATAGTGGATCAACCAGAAGGAGAGAGGTCACAATGACTTTTCAACGAACCTTGTTTTTTCCGTATTGATGCTTAATAAAGAACTGGTAAAAATGTCGGCAAAATTGGGATATCAGGATTTCTGAGTGCAGATTTTGTGTAAGCGACAACTTAGGAGATTTTTTGCGTAATGTGCATTTTGAATAGTTACGTTTAAAATTTATATTCATCAGTTTACATCAATGAGACTAATGATTATATCTTATTTTGCAATTGATCTTGAAAAACATTGAATATGCAGTGAATAATAGATGCATAATGTAATCGTATCCCGAACATAACCAGTATTAAAAAAGGTTGGGGAAAAGTAATTGATTTAATACGAACCCTTAAATTTTTAACTACTAAGCTACTAAAAAGAACAATCATTTTTTGATAAAATCCTTTTAAAGCATATGATATTAAAAAGTATGAATTAACTTTGTATCTATATTATTACACCATTTTACTTTCAAACACTACTAATCATTTCCTATTTGGAAGTTGGCATAAAAACAACATGTAATATGCAGTAAAAATTCGATGTCACATAAAAAATATTACTCAAGATAAAGGAAGTTACGAACCCTGACAACAAATGAACTCCAGACATTTGACAAATGGTCATCACATATTTCATGAACGCTGATTTATTTATTACACATATTTATTGTTTATTGCTTCTGTATGAATATTTTTTGGAAGTTGGAAGTAATTTGACAAAGTGAAAACTGCATAGAAGGAATTTTTTAAGTAGAATTATTAACTTCCCAGTATATGGGAAGTTCTTGTGATCGCATCGAAAATCGAAATTGTAATTTTCAACATATCTTTTTGTTTTGAGGTGTGTAGAGTATATTTTAAGCGTTTTTAGAAGTAAGTATGTATGTATGTGTGTGTGTATGTACGTCCGTACGTACGTGCGTTCGCGGACAGTTTTTCTACGAGCATAACTCACGTAAACGACGTATCGACTTCGTTGAGGTGTCAATAGAAGCGCCTTTGCTGATTAGTTTTTGGGAACCTTCGGTCGGACTGGTTTGTTCTTTTGACCGCTTGAAGGTCAACCCTGTCATGCACTATATCTCACGAACCAAACATGAAATTTCCATTATTGAAGTGCCAATCGACGCGATTAATATTGACATAATTTTATCAAATTTGTAAAAAAATAGTTAGAACCGTTTTTTAATTTATTAAAAAAAGTGCAAAAAATCAAGGTTTTTTTCATAAACAATAAATTTTCAGCCTGATTTGCAAACCGCAGTGATCAATGTTTATAAAATTTATATACTTCAAATAGTTTTTGAACAAAAACCAGCAAAATTTTTTCTAATGACTTTGAAAACAATAAATAAAAAATAATTTTTTTTAGGTCATCATGACCTTCAAGGTCATTCATGTCATTCACAATATCTCGCAAACCAAGTATAGTATTTGCATCACTGAGATGTCAATCGACGCGTCTTAAGATTTGCATGATGGTTTTTAGTTTATCAAAAATCGTTGGTACCAATTTTTAATTTAAAAAAAAATGCAAAAATTTACGGTTTTTTGATAAAAAATAAATTTTTAACTTGATTTGCACAACACAGTAATAAATGTTTATAAAATTTATGAAATCGTATCAGATTTGAAGAGAAACCAGCAAAATATTTTCCAATGATTACAAAAAAGATTAATTTGAAAATAAAAGATAAATCAAAGTCACCATGTAAAAAGTGTTCACACGAATGATAATACCTGATTACTCTTATTCCATATTCTTGAATCAATCAAAGTTTATTAATATTTGGATAATTTGAACAGATTTTTTTTTAATTTTTACAGTACCGTGTTTTTATTTAAAAAAAACTGCTTACATTTTGAAAACCAAAATAATAATAATCAAATTTGCATTTGTGGTAATCAACGCTTTGGATGATAAAATGTTTTTTAATCAATGATTTGCAAGATCATTTGCTTTAAGAAGCTTTCATCAAAAAGAGAATTGTAATTTTTAGTAGTTTTGTTCTTTAGTGTTCGTCCTTTTGACATCAGGCGTCCAGGAAATTTTCGTTGCAAAAACTGAATTGTTTGATTAGCAGTGTGGCATGATGCAGCGTCTTTCTTGAAACCAGTAACCATCAAGTCCTTTTTGACGCATTCGTGAGCTGACATAATGGGCCGACATCCATCGATATCTGTTTCCATCAACAGTCTCGTTTTCACTGAAGAATTAGAGCCCAATGATGGTTTTGGCGCAAAAGCCGGCCCAAACAGTCACTTTTTGGTCATGCAATGGCGTTTCATGGATTTCGTGTGGATTCTTCGTTTCCCAAACGCGCCAATTCTGCTTATTAACGCCAACAGATAGTGTGAAATTAAACTCGTCGGTCATCAGAATTTTCTTCCAAAAATCAGGTTCAGTGTCCACCATTCGAGCAACTGTTTGGCCATATTGCAAGCGACGTGGATGGTCTGTCGGCAACATTCTTTGTGTTAATTGCACTTTATAAGGAAACAAATGCAAATCATCCTTCTAAATTCGCCGCATAGTGGTTCCACTTACGCTAAAATGCTGAGGGCGGCGACGATACGACGCTTTTGGGTTCTGGGAATGGCTCAATCTGACCACTTCAACCAGTTCATTGGAACGTAAAACAACTGAACGACTATTCTCGATGTACATCGTCACTATTTCGGCACGTTGTTTCGGTGTGAAGCGATTTATTGTTCGAATTGTACTAAATTGACGTTTTAAAACATGTTTCATCGAATCAATCGGTTTGACAAATGTCGAAGTTAGCAAGTGTTTACATACTGACACAAAAGATGGCGCCTGTATATACAGTGTAGGAATGACATTGCGACAGCAGCACACCTAGACATCAAAGACGAAAATCTCGTCTTGTTCAGTTTCGACCGGCAACGCGTGCGCACATCAACTCGTAATTACTTCGTTATGTTATTATACGTTTTAGTTAAATTGGAATTATAAATAGACAAATAAACATCAAAAGGATGAATGTAGTGTTTTCATATATGCGGAGTTTAAGGCAATACAACAGTTTGATTCACGTGCTACCGATCCAACTTTAATGTTTGATTCGTGGGAGTTTTTGCAAGACTGGAAAGATCAAAACAAAAAAAATTACCTGATCAAAATTTTCCAATACAGCTCTTGAGAGTGCAAATACGCTTCGATTGACACTTCAGCAAAGTCGCTCCGACTTTGTTTACATGAGTTACGCTAGGAGAAAAAATGACCGCAAACATGCGTACGTCCAAACACACACACATAAATCTTTCCAAAAACCCTTAACGTATACTGTAAAGACTTCAAAACCTAAAAACAGTTGCAAATTTTAATTTGGACTTTCGGGCCGATTAGATCAACTTTGCATATACTGGGAAGTTGACAAGGGAAACTTTATGTACGTAGCATTCCTTTTAAGTAATTCATAATTCTTATTATTTTTCACAAATAAATCTCGAAACATTCATTCACGTCCCATATTAAAAAGAATCTATAATCAGACATGCTCTTTGTAAACACTACAATAAGAACGATTGCAGCCTTAGAAAATATACTTGTTTGTCATTTACTTAAGGCTTACTATAAAGAACGACCCTTATGCTGACTTTTAAATTTACGATCAATTTTTGTAATTTCATTTCTTGCAAAGAAAAGCCGATTTAGCCAAAATGTTGCTTTTTTGAATATTTCAATTATTTATGTCATTGGTTCATTATGACTCCTTAAAGTTTCTTCAAAAAATAGTTCGGTTACGGACTTTTAGACCAAGTGCTGACGAGGCGTCATTTCGAGTGCAAATTTTTCCAAATATTCTCAATCCATAGCACACTATTTACTCGGAATATTTTCATATGAATATATATTTTTATCACCGCAAAAGTAGTTTGCATCCTCCAACTTTTAGCTCTCGTATGACGGCGTTGAGCAAATGAAATAAATGCATTAAATTTTAATTAATTACAGTTCCAGGAATTATCATAAACTTTTCTCTCTAAACACATAAACCCTCTTTATTGCTAGGATTAGATTGGCATGCATTAACCTAATTTAAATACTTAAAATAAAATGTAAATATTTTAGTTCTAAAATTTACAATGTTCATCTTCGTGGAAATCTAGGATTATCTACATAGTGTCATTTTCCCGAAATTAACTCATACTCAAATCCACTAGCGTGACTACAATTCAAAACTTTATTGGCTGCTAGGGTTTTTAACGGTCATTCTACGAAATTAATTCGGTGGCAGCCTCGGACTACTCTTCATAATATGCATGATGCATATGCAATACCCACACGATGTTACACTTTCTAGAATTTGAAATAATGTTGCATTTAATGTTGGCATTATACACGTCCTCAATGGAGATTATGTGGTGGACGTCGTCATGAATGCTAGGGATAATGGGATGGAGAAGTTGAATAATGAGACGTGTAATGGTTTGATACATTCTGACACAAAGATATGAATGAGGTAGGAGTCGATTTAATTTAAATTGTAAGCCACTCGGCTCCACACACTTCATCCTTTGATCAATCTTGCTGTCTGTATGTTTTGATGGAATTTCTTCAGAATTTTAGGCATATTTTTAACCAGCCTGTGAGTTCCTACATTTAATATTTTGACATTTGTTGAAATATACATCTATATAATTAAACGGCTAACATGATTTTTGTGGTACCATTTCAGCCGTTGTTTCTGGACCGATTTTCATAAAAAATACATCAATGGAAAGATAATATCCTGTAGATGTGCAGAATTGTATTTTTTGTGAAAATTGGTTTGGAAAATATAGAAAAAAAAGGAAAATAGATTTTCTTACTAATACATACACAACGTTGAACGTTTTCACAGCGATGAATACGATCGGTATACTAAACTTCAGTAAGAAAATAGAAACCGTCACTTCCTATGGGTCGGGTAGTGTATGCGGTGGTAACTTGCCCTTGCACGCGGGAGTCCCAGGTTCGTATCTAGGACTGTTCTTAGTGTTTTAGTTTCTTTTTTGGAAGCTAATTAAATCATCAAATTTCACCACATTTAGCAATATTTTCATTCTCAAACATGGACGGTTGAATTTGACCGTTCGGTGTTGTATGATAGCTTTCTCTTTGTGACCATTCGTGTGTATTGTATTAAGCGTCACCGTTCATTATGTAAATGTATACGCACATTTCTTCACTTTTGGGCATATTTTTAACTTCCCAGTATATGGGAAGTTCTTGTAATCGACTCGAAAATCGAAATTGAAATTTTCAACATATTTTTTACGTTTTGAGGTCTTTAGAGTATATTTTAAGTGTTTTTAGAAAGAAGTATGTATGTGTGTGTGTGTATGTACGTACGTACGTACGTACGTCCGCACGTACGTATGTGCGTTCGTGGACAGTTTTTTCAAGGAGCGTAACGCACGTAAACAAATTCGTATCGACTTCGTTAAGGTGTCAATCGAAGCGTCTTTGGAATCTTGAGAGCTGATTAGTTTTTTGGGAAACTTCGGTCGGGGGGTTTGCTGTTTTGCCCGTTTGAAGGTCATTTCTGTCATGCGTTATATCTCGCGAACCAAACATACGATTTCCTTGATCAAGGTGTCAATCGACGCGTATTAACATTTATGTAAAGAGGCAGGATCGCCATGTAAAGATGCTGGAACGCCAAGTAATAAATCAGGATCGCCGAGTGAGGACTCACGTTGTCTTCTGAGTCAATACTCCTCTAATGATATGGACTTCACTCTTCTAAAGATACGATTTCGTCAATAGAGAGAAGTAAAATAAAAGTTACGATTCACCTACAGGCATCCCTTAGGTTGCCACATATTTGGCGCAGTCCGAGTGGACAGGCAGCCGATATTTCTATAGAGGGAATTGCCAAAGTATCAGACAGTTGAGTTGCCGAATAGTAGGCAACGTATTCTAAAATAACAACCAACTCGTTGTACTGTGAGAACACTAATTCTTCCGAGCCTCAGCTCAGTCAGTTCTTTTATTGTAAAATTTTGCTTACTGTTACGTGCATTAAATTGCTTATCATATAAAAATCCCTACGCTAGTCTTAAATCTATTTACCCTAACCAATCGATCGCGATTCAATTTAATTCTCACGGAATTCGCTTACTTGCAAGACTGCAATATTGCTTACATTAATGCACTTTGCGTTGTCCTAATTATGTTTTTGTTTACTCTAGGTTCAGTGATCCTCTAGAGTTTCACACGGTTGTGAGCAAGGGAAAAAAACTGCAATACCGAATGGAGGTTAAGATCTTTGATAAAAGATAATTGAGGATGAGCTGTGGGACATTATATTTTGGGAGCTTCTGGGTTCTGGTAGTTGTGTATAGGCTAGTCCTGGGTCTGGAACCAGGAATACACTACATTTATGTGATTCTATCCAGTTTTAAAAAAATTCGTTGGAGGTGTTTTTTAATTTTTAAAAAAAAAGTGCAAAAAATTGTGTTTTTTTCAAAAACAATAAATTTTTAACCTTATTGTCAAGTCCAAGTAATCAAAGTTTGTATAATTTACATACTCCAAACAGTTTTTATAAAAATGTCATCAAAATTGTTACTCATGATTACAAAAACAGTCAAATAAAAAATAAAAAATCATGAACAGTCATCATGCTCTTCAAGGTCATTTCTGTCATGCGTTATATCTTGCGAATCAAACAAAGGATTTGCATCGTTTACTTGTCATTGTACGCGTATTAATATTTTTGTAAATCTGTCGCACTTTTAAAAAAATCTTTGCAGCCGTTTTTTTAATTTAAGAAAAAAAAACTGCAAAAAATTAGGTTTTTTTCATAAACAATAAATTTTTAAGCTGATTTGCGAAAAATAGTAATCAATCTTTATAAAATTTATATATTGAAAACAATGTCTGTAAAAACACCATCAAAACTTTTCCCCATGATTACGTGAAAAATTAAATAAAAAATAAAAAATCATTAAAAGACATCATGATTTTCAAGGTCATTTTTATCATTCACTATATCTCACGAACCAGATATAATATTTGGACCATTAAGGTGTCAGTTGACGTGTATTAACATCTTAGTGAAGTTTTCAACAATATAAAAATTCGTTTCAGCCGTTTTTTAATTTAATAGAAGAAAATGCGAAAAATTATGTTTTTTTTTATAAAAAATATTTTTTAACCTGATTTGCACCGCACAGTGATACCAGTTTATAAAATTTATACATTCTCATTAGTTTTTGAAGAGACACTGGCAAAATTTTCTTGCATGATTATGAAAAAAACTAAATTAAAAATAAAAAAATCATTTAAATGTAAAGAGGGTTCATACGAATGCTATTACTTTATATCCTTTATTCTAAAAAAAATGTTGGAAATTCAATCAAAGTTTTAAAATATTTGCATAATTGAGCAGCTTTTTAATAGTTTTTATAGTCTTTTAATTTAAAAAAAAACTGCTTAAATTTTGAAAACCAACAAAAAATTTCAAGAGCAAAATGGCCCCCACCAATTGATCCGCATGAATATTCATCGACCAAAAACCTTACGTAATCAATGGACCCTCCCGTAGACGATATGATTCATATTAACTCATTCCTGTTACTGCTATGAATACCTCTCATTGTTGTAATGTTGTTGATGTTTATGTAGATATTACTGGGAAGTTGACCGTGTGGACCTCAAGGGTCGCACCTCGCGGCTTGTTTTAGTTTGTTTTGCTGTAGGTCGTCTAACATTCCACAAAAAAAAACGATGTTTGATTTTCCTAACATTATTTACACAAACCGGTTTGGTAGATCTTACGAATGTGAAAATCGAATGATGGCATGCGCAAAACGCTTAGCGTTGTCATACGTTCGAGACGATTTGAAGCGCCAATAATTGAATAATGATTTTTAAACATTATTAAAATTCATAAACATTTATTAATCACAAAAGAAAAACAAATTTCGCTTGCCGTTTTATTATATTGATTGATGATTTAAGTTAAATTCAAAAACCTTAGGGAATGGATCAATTAAGCTGATTAAATTTTGCGATGAAAATGTAAAATGTAAGGGATTAAAATAGAAACACAGAACTTAGGGAATTAGTTATACAAAAAGAAGCCTGGGTGTGCCAGACAAAATGTAGGTACATCTGGTTTAATAGTTTAAATAGACGTTTTTAAGGAAATTTTGGAAAAAGGTTTTTGAATTTAACTTAAATTTATGAAAGCGTGAAAATAAGGGTTCTAACTGAGATTGATGATTATTCGATCGAATTTCTAAAATCAGTTATAAAAAAATCATAATTGCATTCGAATTTCGAGTGCTAGGTTCTGCTAGTATCCATTAAAAGTGTAAAAGATCATTCGCAGGCTGATTAAAATTACAAATTTTCCTGATATATTGATGAAAAGTTATATCTCTAACTTAAAAAAATTAGTTTTCATTGGATTTATAAATAAATGAAAATGTACCAAATGGTAATGCTTGACGGCAGTGTTAAACCCAAAACAAGTGTTAAAAGGAGAAGTATCCGACTCACACTTGATATCTCGTGCGCAAAAGTTCATCCTTTTATTCAAAGTGGTTGACACTACTGTCATAAAATTTACGTGGAAGCAAAACACGACCGCTTGTGTATATCCCCGACCGAATTTATGAGAGGACTAGCAGCTTTACATGTGTAATAAGCCATTGAAAAAATCCTGCAATAGCAATTCTCCGTGTCTGCTGGTTGAAACTAGAGGCGGCAAGAACATTAATCTTGTTCCACTGCAAGCAGCCTAGCAGGGATGGCCTCAATTCAAGGTAATATGCAAAGAGATTTATAAGTGAAGACTGAAGAAAAAATGTAAAAAAGGTTAAAATCCTTTTGTTTCTAGCATGTAGTACTTCATTTGCTGAACTTACCGTCATTAAAACTCAAGTGATGAACCACTTGAACTTTTTTTTGAAATTTACACGCTTTCTAATGATCCTATGCTATGATGATCCTAGGTTATTTTTCACATGCCATCCTTCCCTCTTTGCTCCTGTGCCTCGTCCTGGGCGGGTTATTTTTTTCAATAAGCAGTCAAGCAACTTGGAGCCATGGGGAAAGTATGAAGAATAAATGAAAATGGGAAAACGGCCTAGAGTGTTGCATCAGTTCTTCAAACACGAGAAGAAAACATCGCTGTCGAGTGAATAATGCAGTCGTTGTAGGCATACACGAACTAATTATACTGATGATAGATACACATAAGTAATAGTGCAAGTGTTCTAGTGTCTCTCAAAAGCTTATTTTTCTCTATTTCGAATGTGATGTATTCCTTTTATGGGGTAACATTTGTGTAGAAAAACACGAGCGCGTTTGAGTCTTGTTATGTCCTTTTCGAGGCTTGCTGAGTACTTTTGAAATTGAAAGTGCGTCCTGAATCAAATATTTGGTGCAAAAGGAAGTCCGACATTTTGAATGTACTAGGTTTATATTTTACAGTTCTATGTTTTCATCTTACGCTCTGATAATATCTGGGACTCTAGAGTATAATAGATTCATGTGCAAGGCTTTTGAATGTATATATTATTATGATTGAACTAATTCAAAAAGATAAAAAAAAATCAGTGAGTCCTGAAAAATGGTTCAAAAGCAGTTTCAAACTTTTATTCTTAATAAAAGTGCTTGTATTTTGGAAAAATATGTAAACGTTTTATCTATTTGGAATAAATAAGGCGCGAAAAATCTCATCTAGTTTGAAATTGGTGATCCCTTATGAAGGCAACACATTGACATATCTTAATATGAAAATACTTATTCCTTGAAAAATTACCCAAACTGTGTGAATTGAATGTTAGGAAAATTATCAAAACAAAATTTCACAGGAATTAGCTTTTAAGCGTAGCATTTATAACTTTACTTCATTATTATCATTTCAATTTTTTTCGAATTTTCATTAAATTCAGTGCAGATACTTTTTTTATTAAAAAGACAGCAAATACAGAGTGTACACAATTTTCCGCCCAGGCTCCTAACTACTTGACTTCGAATTTTTGTTCGATTTCTGGACCCTTCAGCTGTCAACGTCCTTTTGAAATTTTGAAAAAATAAACGTTCCCAAATTTCTAAACACGCAATATTTCTACAGATTTGCAAGTTATACCACTTAAACATTTAAACGTAGAGAATAGTTCAGCTTCTCTGCAAACATCGGGCTATCATGTTATGCGAAACAGCTCTTGAAATTCGGCGAAACGTAATTTTCCATATGATAATTCTGCATTTATCCTTCGATATCTTGGAATTTCACGTTCATTATATCCAATTTTTTCCAAAAAATTTAACTACTTTCAAGTTGTTATCAAATAGTTAGAATAATAATTTATCAAATGTTGTTGGCAAAACCCCTGTGAATACAAATCATAACTAAAAAAAATTCACTTCTAAAAAATCGTACATTGTATGGAATTATTCGGCTTTCTCCGAACGCAAATACTTTCAATGCCACTCTTTTGAACAAATAATGAAATATGTTTGTGATTTAAATGTTTTCATTAAAACCATTTACCGCAAATGTTCAAAGTGGCTTCGTTTCATTCTTAAACAAGATCTGGTTCTATTTTAACTTCCCAGTATATGGGAAGTTCTTGCAATCGCCTCGAAAATCGAAATTGAAATTTTCAACATTTCTTTACGTTTTGAGGTCTATAGAGTGTATATAAAGTGTTTTTAGAAAGGGAGATGTATGTTTGTATGTGCGTACGTACGTACGTACGTACGTCTGCACGTTCGTGGACAGTTTTTTCTACGAGCATAGCTCACGTAAACAAAATCGTATCGACTTCGTTAGGGTGTCAATCGAAGCGTCTTTGCAATCTTAAGAGCTGATTAGTTTTTGGGAAACTTCGGGCGGGGGTGCGCTGTTTTGCCCGTTTGAAGGTCATTTCTGTCATACGTTATATCTCGCGAACCAAACATACGATTTCCTTGATCAAGGTGCCCATCGACGCGTATTAACATTTTTGTGATTCTCTTAGGTTTTTAAAAACCCTTGGAGCCGCTTTTTAATTTTTAAAAAAATGCGCAAAAAAGTAGAGTTTTTTTCAAAAACAATAAATTTTTAACCTTATTTTCAAGTCCAAGTAATCAATGTTTATATAATTTATATACTTCAAACAATTTATTCAAAAATTGCATCAAATTTTTTTCTCATGATTACAAAAACAAATCAAATAAAAAATAAAAAATCATTAACAGTCATCATGATCTCCAAGGTCATTTCTGTCATGCGTTATATCTCGCGAAACAAGCATACGATTTGCATAGTTTAGGTGTCAATTTACGCGTGTTAACATTTTTGTGAATCTGCCAAATTTTTCAAAAAATCGTTGGAGCCGTTCTTTAATTTAAGAAAAAAAAGTGCAAAAAATTAGGTTTTTTCATAAACAATAAATTTTTAAACTGATTTGCGAAATATAGTAATCAATGTTTATAAAATTTATATATTCCAAAAAATGTTTGTAAAAACATCATTCAACGTTTTTCTCATGATTACGTGAAAAATTAAATTAAAAATAAAAAATCATTAAAAGTCATCATGATTTTCAAGGTCATTTTTATCACTCACTATATCTCACGAATCAGACATAATATTTGCATCATTAAGGTGTCAGTTGAAGTGTATTAACATTTTTGTGAAGTTTCCAAGATTATAAAAATTCGTTTCAGCCGTTTTTTTAATTTAATAGAAGAAAATGCGAAAAATTATGGTTTTTTCATATAAATATTTTTAACTTGATTTGCACAGCACAGTGATACCAGTTTATAAAATTTATACATTCTTATCAGTTTTTGAAGAGAAACCAGCAAAATTTTCTTATACGATTATGAAAAGAACTAAATTAAAAATAAAAAGTCATTCAAAGTTACCATGTGATGATATTACTTAATATCTTTTATTCTAAAAAAATTGTTGTAAATTCAATCAAAGTTTTATAATATTTGCATAATTTGAACAGATTTTTTATAGTTTTTGCACTCTTTTAATTAAAAAAAATGCTTAAATTTTGAAAACCATCAAAATTTCAATCGAATTTGCATTTGTGGTAATCAACACTTTAATTGGCAAAATATTTTGTAGTCAATACTTTGCAAGATCATATGCTTTAAAAAGCTTTAATCGAATAAAAAAATGTAGTTTTTAGTAGATTCATTCTTTAGTTATCGTAAGATTTCAATAACCATCATCATTTGTAAAACATTTTACTTTTTAAAATGCAATTGAACCTATTTTTGACCGCATATACAAAATTTTCCAAGGCCAAAAACGCCCCCAACGATTGATCCACGTGAATATTCAATCTGTCCTCATCGATCAAAAACCTTACGTAATCAATGGACCCTCCCGTAGACGATATGATTCATATTAAATCATTCCTGTTACTGCTATGAATACCTCTCATCGTTATTATTTAAGGTAGTATTATTTTCAAAATTATTATTGTGTTTAATGTTGTTGATGTTTATGTAGATATTACTGGGAAGTTGACCGTGTGGACCTCAAGGGTCGCACCTCGCGGCTTGTTCAGGTTCCGTATTGCTCTCGACAACATCTCGCTTGTTATTTAGGCATTGCTGATTTTCGAAGACAGTTGTAGCAAGTTATCAAGAGTCTACTTTTCCTTAAAAGAAGACTTCTGATACCTTGTAACAACTGTTGAATTTGCTTAATTACTTTCAAATGCTTCCACAGAAAATAATCTAAAAGGTTCAAATTCGGAGAATCTGCAGGCCAACGTACCATAACGTTCTAGCCAGCGATTCTGAGTTTCTTCGTGCAGCAAAACAATAACCTCTCCAAAATTATGTGGTGATACTCGATCATGTTGAAACCACATCTTTGTTCTGCTTGAAAGTGGTAGGTTATCCAATAATCTCGGCAGTACATTACCCATAAAAGATTTGAAGCATCAGCCAGTTAAGCAATACGAGAGAATATAGGGCCCGAAAAGTTGATCGCCAATGATACCTTCTCAAGCGTTGACAGTCCATCAAACTTATGATGTCCCTAGCGTACCATGCTTTCGCTTCACCAATAGTGGTTGTGACAGTTGAAAATTCCTTGCAGGGTGAAACAATATTCTCTAACTATCCCACGGTTTCATCAACAACGGATGTTCTTGAAGACCTAATTGAAAAGAAATTTGTCTTGTTTATTGTCATTGAATCTGGAGCCCACCAGAGACTTCGGTATCTGGCTGTCGTCTGTTAGGGAATTTTTGCTTACATTCTCAGGTTACATGCTGGCTATTATTTTTCTGCTCCAAGGACAAGAGTCATGTCGAAGTATCAATTGGAAGCGTACTCTTTTTTGGCCGCTAGCTCCCGATCAATAAAAACTGTTGAAGAGTACTACAAAAATATACTTTCCTTGTGAAATTAAGCTCTCTTCTGGTTATTATCGTGTGACGACAAAGTGTTGTTTCAGCCTTATTTATAGATGTTATTTTTCTAGCTCATAAGTAACGACTGCTTATACCCGAGAATAATTGCTTTCAAAACACTTTAAAACAGGTTTTAAAAAGTTGAATGGCTGCTTACAATGCAACAACAATTTAGTGGCGTACACCGTTTACCTGAATTGATTAGGAATTTTTATCTTCCTAATATGGTACATAGGAAGTTCTTGTAAACGCTTTAAAAATCGAAATTAAAATTTCCAACATATCTTCACATTTTGAAGTCTTAAGAGTATATTTAATGTGGTTTTTGAATGTTGTCTGTATGTGGGTGGACAGTGGCGGACAAAAGTGGATACATAAATAAAAATTTCTAGTGAATTTGACGTAACTTGTTTTGTGCTATAGATAATAAAGTAACTCTTTTTGTATTGATTAATTGTAACTGTTGATTTTATTATAGGATAAAAATAAATAAAATTCCTCTTAAAAGCTAAACTAAAATCCAAAACTAATTGTGAACACCATTTATCCAGTCTTTTCAGTTTTAATTATTTGGAAAGTTAGTACTTCTTCCATAGTCCTTTGTTGTTTGCTATCTACCAAGTTTTGAATCGTTTGGTGTGATATTTTTGTCCATTCATTCTGTACTCTTTCCCAAAGTTCGGCCATATTAGCTGGAGCACGTTCATAGTGTGAAAGCATCCTTTTAATGATTGCCCACAAATTTTCGATCGGATTTAAATTCAGGCTTTGTGCAGACCACTGCATAGTGTGAAATCGTTGCTCAGCAAGCCATTTTTTCACAATTATGGTAGTATGTTTGGGATCTCCATCCTGTTGAAAAACTATTTCATCCACTGGATAAGCGCATTCTTGAACGAAGTCGGGAAAATTATTTTATAAGATGCTAAGATAGTGTTCCTTTTTAACTTCCCAGTATATGGGAAGTTCTTGTAATCGCCTCGAAAATCGAAATTGAAATTTTCAACATTTCTTTACGTTTTGAGGTCTATAGAGTATATATAAAGTGTTTTTAGCAAGGGAGATGTATGTGTGTGTGTATGTACGTACGTATGTACGTTTGTGGACACTTTTTTCTACGAGCATAACTCACGTAAACAACATCATTAAGGTGTCGTATCAACATCATTAAGGTGACAATCGAAGCGTCTTTGCAATCTTAAGAGCTGATTAGTTTTTGAGAAACTTCGGTCGGGGGGTTTGCTGTTTCGCCCGTTTGAAGGTCATTTCTGTAAACGTACGATTTTTTTGAACAAGGTGTCAATCGACGCGTATTAACATTTATTTGATTCTTTCGAATTTTTAAAAAAATCTAGGAGCCGTTTTTTAATTTTTTAAAAAAAGGGCAAAAAATTAGTTTTTTCTCAAAAACAAAAAATTTTCAACCTGATTTTCAAACCTAAGTAATCAATGTTTATATAATTTACATACTCCAAATAGTTCTTGGGTAAAAACTAGCAAAAGTTTTTTTCATGATTACAAAAAAAATTGAATAAAAAATAAAAAATCATTACACGATCAAGGTCATTTACGTCATTCATTATATCTCGAGAACTAAATATAATCTTTCCATCATGAAGGTGTCAATCGACGCGTATTATCATTTTTATGATGGTTTTATATTTTTAAAAAATCGTTAGAGCGTTTTTTTTAATTTATTAAAATTTTTGGAAAAGTAGTGTTTTTTTCATAAAAAAAATCATTTTCAACCTGATTTGCACATCGTAATCATAAATGTTTGTAGAATTTATAAAATTTTATCAATTTTTGTAGAGAAACCAGTAAAAACTTTTCTCATGAATACAAAAAAAATTAAATTAAAAATAAAACCTCATTCAAAGTCACCATGTAAAAAGGGTTCATTCGAATCATAATACCTTAAATCTCTTATTCTAAAGACATTGTTGTAAAGTCAATCAAAAATTATTAATATTTGCAAAATTTGAGCAGATTCCCAATAGTCTTCACAGCACCATGTTTTAGCTTTAATGAAAAACTGCTTTGTAACCTGTCCCCCCTCCGATTGATCCGCGTGAATAATCCATCAAACCAACGCACCAAAATCCTTACGTAATCAATTGACGCTCGCGTAGATGTTATGATTAATGTTAAGTCATTCCAATAAATTTTACGAGAAGTACATTTTTATTATTTGAAGTAGTATTATTTCCATAATTAAAGATTTTGACATTCGCATAATTTTAGCAGATTTTCAAAAAATTCCAATTAATTTAAAGAAAAAAATGCTTGAAATTTATAAAAACAAGCCAGGAGGTGCAATACTTGAGATCCACACGGCCAACTTTCCAGTAATATTTACATAAGTATTAAAAACATTAAACATAATAATAATTATGAAAATAATACTGAATTAAATAATAATAATGTGAGATACTCGTAACAGTAATTCGAATAAGTTAATATTAATTGTATCATCTACGGAAGCGTCCACTGATTACGTAGGCAAAGGGGATGATTGAATAGGGAGGACAGGTTACAAAGCTTTTTCGACGGTATTTGTTATTTTCAAATCGATGCTCGAAAGATAAAATAGCGCAAGCAAATATGAATGCAGTTTTTTTATTAAAAGGCGCTCACTGAAGAGATTTTGTCGCGTGGTGGCCATTTTGAATAGTTGCGTTCGAAATTGGCATCTTTTCGGCATAATCATTGAATTTGTATTTTTCAACGATTTTACATCAATGACACTAATAATTATTTTTTGTTTTCAGTTTGTCTTGAAGCACATTGAATATGCAGTCAATAATCGGTAGAAAGAGTAAAATGTATTACAAATGATGTTGGAGGAAGTAATTGAAATCCTACGAACACTAAAAACTACAATTTTTTGATTGATGAAAGCTTTCTAAAGCATATAATCTTGCAAAGTATTGACTATAGAACATTTTACCATTCAAAGCGTTCATTACCACATATGCAATTTTGATTACCTTTTTTTTTGTTTTCAAAATTTAAGCAGTTTTTATATTAAAATTAAAACAAGGTATTGTAAAAACTTTCTAAATCTGCTAAAATTATGCAAATATGAATAAACTATGATTGACCTAACAACAATGTCTTTAGAATAAGGATGATCAGGTAATATCATTCCTATGAAAACTTTTTACATGGTGACTTTGCATGATTTTTTATTTTTGATTTTTTTCTGTCAACATGAAAAAAGATTTTGCTGGTTTCTCTTCAAAAATTAGTAAGAATTTATAAATTTTATAAATATTTATTACTGTGTTGTGCAAATCAGGTTAAAATTTTAATTTTTATGAAAAAACCCTAATTTTGGACAATTTTTTTTTATTAAATAAAAAAACGGCAACACGAGTTTTGTATAAACTTGAAAATACCACAAAAATGTTTAGATGTGTCGATTGATACTTCAATGCTACAAATCCTTTGTTTGGTTCGCAAGATCTAGCCCATGACAGAAATGATCTTCAAGGGGTCAAAACAGCAAACCCCTTCGACCGAAGTTTCCCAAAAACTAATCAGCTCTTAAGATTGCAAAGGCGCTTCGATTGACACGTTAGCAAATTTGATATGACTTTGTTTACGAGAGTTATGCTCGTAGAAAAAACTGTCCACGAACGCACACACACATACATTCATACTTCTTTTTAAAAACGGCGATATGAAAAGGTTACGTAGAATAGGCTTTGTAACCTGTTCCCCTCCAATTAATCCGCGTAAAGATTCAATCCAACTCCCCTCATCCACCAAAAGATAAACTTTATCAATGGACGCTCCCTCAAATGATACGATTAATAGTAGTAAGCAGTGAGCACTGTAATAAGTCCATATTATTATTAATTTTTAACTTCTCGCCTCGAAAATCGAAATTGAATTTTTTAGCATATCTTCACGTTTTGAGGTCTTCAGAGCATATTCAAAGTGAGAGAAGTCTGAATTTGTGCTTGCATGTACCTACGTACGTACGTACGTTCGCGGACAGCATAGCTTATGACAAAAAAAAGTCGTATCGACTTCATTGAGGTGTCAATCGAAGCGTCTTTGCAATCTTAAGAGCTAATTAGTGAAAAACTTCGGTTATCGTTTTGACGCTTTGAAGGTCATTTCTGTTATCCACTATATCTTGCGGATCAAATATGGGATTTGCACTTTAAGCGTGTCAATCGACGCGTATTAACATTTTTGTGATATTTTTAAATTTATTAAACAATTGTTGGAGTGTTTTTTTTAATTGCGAAAACTTAAGGTTTCTTTCATGAAAAATAAATTTTAATCCTGATTTGCACTGCGTAATAAATAATGTTTACAAAATTTATAAACTCTAAAGAAGTTTTGTACCAAAACCAGCATTTTTTTTTCATGATGTGAAAAAAATTAAATTGAAAATAAAAAATCTTTAAAAGTCATAATATAAATACGGTTCATACGAATGATATTACCTTATATACATATAAGTTCTTGTAATCGCCTCGAAAATCAAAATTAAAATTTTCAACATTTTTTTACATTTTGAGGTCTATAGAGTATAATTAAAGTGTTTTTAGAAAGAAGTATGTATGTGTGTGTGTACGTACGTACGTACGTCTGTACGTTCTTGGACACTTTTTTCTACGAGCATAACTCACGTAAATAAAGTCGTATCGACTTCGTTGAGGTGTCAATCGAAGCGTCTTTGCGTTTTAAGAGCTGATTAGTTTTTCAGATACTTCGGTCAGGGGTGTTTGTTGTTTTGTCCCTATGAAGGTCATTTCTGCCATGCGTTATATCTCCCGAACCAAACATACGATTTGAATTATTGAGGTGTTAATCGACGCGTATTAATATTTCTGTGAATCTATCAAATTTTTTAATTTAAGAAAAAAAAGTGCACAAAATTAGGTTTTTTTAATAAACAATAAATTTTTAACCTGATTTACGAAACCCAGTAATCAATGTTCATAAAATTTATATACTTCCAGCAGTGTTTGTAAAAACAACCTCAAAAATTTTACTCATGATTACGTAAAAAATTAAATAAAAATAAAAAATCATTAACAGGCATCATGTTCTTCAAGGTCATTTCTGTCATGGGTTATACATATCTCCCGAACCAAACATAAGATTTGCATAATTGAGATGTCAATCAACGCGTATAAAAATTTTTGTGAATCTGTTTGGTTTTGAAAAAAATCGTTGGAGCCGTTTTTTAATTTAAGAAAAAAAAATGGAAAATTAGGTTTTTTTTCATAAACAATAAATTTTTAACCTGATTTACGGAATACAGTAATCACTTTTTATAAAATTTATATACTCCAAACAATGCTTGAATAAACATCATCAAAGCTTTTTCTCATGATAAGAAAAAACATTAAATTAAAAATTAAAAATCATTAAACGTCATCATGATCTTCAAGGTCATTTCTTCCATTCACTATATCTCACGAACCAGATATAATATTTGCATCATCAAGGTGTCAATTGACGTGTATTAACATGTTTTTGATTATTTTAACATTATCACGATCCGTTTCAGCGAGTTTTTTTAATTTAATAGAAGAAAATGCGAAAACTTAGGGTTTTTTTCATAAAAAATATTTTTTAAACCTGATTTGCACAATACAGTAATAATGTTTATAAAATTTATACATTTCTATCAGTTTTCGAAAAGAAACCAGCAAAACGTTTTTCATGATTCTGAAAAAAATTCAATTAAAAAGAAAAAATCATTCAATGTTACCATATGAAAAGGGTTCTTCCGAATGATAATACCTTATTTCTTTTATTCTAAAGACTTTGTTGTAAAGTCAATCAAAGTTTTAAAATGTTTGGATAATTCGAGCAGATTTTGAATAGTTTTTGCAGTTTTTTAATTAAAAAAGCGGCTTAAATTTTGAAAACCATCAAAATTTCAATCAAATTTGCATTTGTGGTAATCAATCATCATCACCCATCCACCAAAAGCTTACGTAATCAGTGGATGCTCCCGTAGATGATATGATTAATATTAACTCATTCTTGTTACTGCCACCTCTCATTTTTATTTTTTAAAGTAGTATTATTTTCAAAATTATTATTGTGTTTAATACTTTTGATGTTTATCTAGATATTAATAGGAAGTTGACCGTGTGGACCTGAAGGGTCGCATTTCGCGGCTTGTTTGTTAATTCAATCGCAGTTTATTAATATTTGCATAATTTGAGCAGATTTTTAACAGTTTCCACAGTACCGTGTTTTTGATTTGAAGAAGAAACTGCTTTTTTTCAAGCAAATTTGCATTTGTGATAATAAAAGTTTTGAAGTCAGAACTTTGCCAAATCATATGCATTAAAAACCATTCACCAAATAAAAAATTGTAGTTTTTAAGTAATTTTGTTCGTAAGATTTCAATTACATCTTCTCTCATCTTTTGTAATACTATTTATTTTTTACATGCAACTTAACATTTGTTATTGACTGCATATTCAATGTGGTTCAAGGCCAACTGAAAATAACAAATAATTATTAGTCTCATTGATGTAAAATCGTAAAAAAAAATACAAATTCAGTGATTCTACCGAATGGTGGCAATTGTGAACGCAACGAGGGCTAGATTTGCCAATAGGCCCGGTAGGCCCGGGCCTAGCGCGGCAAATTTCTGTGGCGGCAAATTTTCGATTTTTTTGGGGCCGGCCACTTTTTAATTTTTATTTGGGGCGGCAAAATTTTTTTCACTGTCGACTGTTATCCAATTCCAATATTTTCAATGTTGTTTTTCTTTTTGACAACACTGTTTTCTCAGACTGTCGGGTGGCGGGAGCGTGCCAGTGCCTGCAGAAGCGCGCTCGTGCCTGCAGTTCCGCGAAGTAAACAAAATTTTTATTTCGGTTTACGGCATAAACAATCAGTGTTAGCTCATGAGCTGTAGGCTGCAGGACGATGCGCGATCGTCTCAACTCTCAACCGTATCGTATCATTAGGGAAATTATTGAAAACCTATGACTGCATTGTCACTATTGAAATGGATCCGAGAAGATTAGCTTCATACTGTGTACCCCAACGTCGATATTGCATTACGCATGTGTGTCTGCACTCCTGTAAGTAACTGCTCTGGAGAACGGATCTTAAAAATTATCTGCGTTCTAAAATGAAAGAAGTTAGGCTCAACGCTCTCTCTATTCTCAGCATCGAGTCCGCATTACTGCGATCTCTCGATTGTGATGAATTGATAACTACGTTCGCGACCCAGAAGGCAAGACGTGTGGCGATGTAGGATACATCCCAAAAATCTTTGTTTCTCGTTTACGAATGACAATATAATTGGCAGTGTATAATTGAAATGATTGTTAAATGAAAGATTGATGATTTGATAAATTGATAAAATATTCGTATGTTTCTATGTTTGGCATGTTTTCTTTTCTTTTCGTCGAAAGTCTTTACATATAGCAGCAACACTGAAAGGTGGAACCTTGCAAATTGGTACTTTTCGGTTCTTTTTTAGGTACTTGGTACTTTTGGATTCGTTACCGTGTGTGTATTTTAATAATTATTTTTGTGGCAAGGGCGTAATAATAGTGAAATTTTACGAAAGAACCAATGCCGTTTTTATTCTGATATTCCTTTTGCGCAATGAAAAACAGCGAAATATTCTAGGGAATCGAAAATAAATCGCGCATTATTACATATAATATAATTATCGAAAAGGGCGGCGAATATTTCTGAGGCCTAGAGCGGCGATATGGTCAAATCCGCCCTTGAACGCAACTATTCAAAATGGCCACCATGCGACAAAATCTCTTCAGTGGGCGTAATAAAAAAACTGCATTGACTTTTACTAGCGCTTTTTTCACCTTCAAGCACCGATATGAAAATAACAAATAACTTAGAAAAGGCTTTGTAACCTGCCTCCATTCCGATTGATCCACGTGAATATTCAGTCAACCCCCCTTCCCTCCAAATTCTTAGGCAATCAATGAACGCTCCCATAAATGATACGATTAATATTTACTCATTAAAATTACTGTTATGAGTACTTCCTATTATTGTTATTGAAAGCAGCATTATTTTCATTATTATTTTTGTGAAAAATATTTTTATTGTCTTTGTAAATATTACTGGGAAGTTGACCGTGTGGATCTCAAGGGTCGCACATCACGGCTTGTTGTACAAGTTTTCATCTAGTTAATTTTTCTTTGTGTGTTTCTTTCTTTTAAGGTAAAATTATATCCCCAAACTTATTAGTTTTCATATGTTTGCTTCATCTCTCCTCTCTTGTAATATTTGATTAATGGTTCTTTAGTTGGGGAGGAATGTAAAAAATCTTTCACCATAAGTTGCCAATTGATTAGTCAATGGTGAGTCTCATTGAGATAATTTATTTATTTATATACAAAGTGTTTATTTTGAAAATAAAATTCTTCGTCAATCTTTACAATTGGAACGAAGCACTCTGTCTGTAAAGGGTGAATCACAAAAGTATTGATATATGTAAATTGAAAAGGATGTTATGATACGAATAATTTCTGAGGCGATTTTACTTACTTTACTTTACTTTTCAATTGTTTCCGATTTTCCTTTATGAAATTTCATTTATAATTTGAATCACTTCATTGTTTCCGTCGCCTAATGTACTTATTGAGCAACGAGCCGGCATTGGCATAAACTCTTTTTTGGTCCTATCATATAAAAATTTGCGTTAATCATTCATATTTTGTATTAATAAATTTAAACAATTCAAAAAATTTGTTCATCGTTTGTGCCTCAAATATTGATTTGTTTATTGTGCGTAAAGTTTGCCCTTTGTTTTAAATAAGTCGAACGGGATTTCATTTGCGTTTGATGTCAAATAAAATAACCAAAATATGTATCGCAGATTTTTAAAGTACCATTTGTTTTCCCTTGTTATATCCTGCGAAGCTTTTAAGTAAACTTTAAGAACTATTTCTCAAACCCTGCAGAATTGTGAGGTAAAAAAAGTCTGGAAAACCCCCATGAGGTAATAATAAAACGTGTTATGACTTCGTTCGTCACGCTGATGTGATAAAGTGTGATTTTCATAGAAATGAATATATTATTCACGAAGAAAAACATTAAAATTATTTTCAGCCGTTGCAAAACTCGTGATCAATTTTTTCCAAGAAGCTTTTCATTTGCCAACGACTTTCGGCAATTTAATGTAATAAAGTAGAGTAGGTGAAAGGCAGCATTTTCAATTAGAGTCGCCGTACCAGCTGATTTGTATTCCACCAGCATCAGCTCATCAAAGATTGATAGCAATGATGTTACTGGTGTTTTATTGCTGAGCTACTGCTTCTCCTGCTTGGGGTGGTGTAATATGGTTAATGTATTCAAATCAAAGTGAAGGAGACTCACTGAATAATGGTGAATATTTTTGCGATGTCTACTTTTACTTTGTAGGAGAATCCATGAGTAGTCGGACAAAAAAGCAAAATGTTATTGCAAAATATCTGGGCAGTTTTTTTGTTGAAAAATTTATCAAAAAAAAAAAAATAAAGCGAGTAAGAAATTTCGAAAAATTCTTCTTAATGTAATTTGAAGCAACTGTTGTTTTAATGCTCGAAAATAAATTTATTGAACACGAAATTGCCAAGTGAAGTTAAGTATGTTTGCATTAAAATCATTCACTCCTAATTGACCTTTACTTGGACATTATAAAACTTCAATTCACAGCTCAATTCACCTTCGCATGGTCAAATCAAGCTTGGATAGCATCATCTGCAACAAAATTAAATATCATCCAGTGTATTTATCTGAGACTTGAGTTTGGACATTTTCAGGCGATTTTGATGCACAACGAAAAATCTACTCAAAACTATTCATGGTGCTTAATTAAAAGTGAAAACAGTAAGCAAATAAATCATCAAAAGCATAAAATTTGATTTCATACACAATGAGAAGTGATTTGAATAACTCTTTAGAATTTATATTTTTAATTCATAAGAAAACCTTCTCAAAGTAGACTCAAGGTCAATAAAAGTGAAATTTTAACAATAGAAACAGGGCCACTGTAGAGCCTTGATCTTTCTTATTAAATATTTCAAAGTCTCGCAAGTGTAGTCATCGCAGAGATAGATAAGTTGAATTCTAGAAAACTAGGCTAGTATCATCTTCCAAATGTTTATACACACGAAAGATTAAACCATGTATTAGATATTGTATTCTCTTAATGCGAGAAATAGTATTTAAAAACTCTTGAATATAATGTCAATGACAATATAATAAATGTACATAATATGAACTTTTTAAGGACAAAAAGTGTTCAATTTATTTTGCTTTTGTATTCATTTTGACAGATATTATGCATTGAGATTTAGTGAAAGAATTTTATATATTTCATTTTGATTTATATACCCTCGTCTAGAGGGATTGTGTTATTTTGAAAAAAAAGTAATATGAAAATTCTTCAGCCGACCTAAAAACTCTTAAAATTTATCCCTCAGACAAGATTTTAATAATTTTGTTTAAATTTTCGACCGATTTTTTTTAGTTTTCATTATTTTGCTACATTATATGAGATCTAATCCGTCTCTACTTGAACAGGAAAAAATTTTGAATTTCACGTCATCATGAAGTTGTTTTTTTCACCTCTGTCTGATGCTTCTTACAGAGTTTTATTGTCAGAATAAACACATTGAATACAAACAAATAAATAATTGACTCATCAATTGACAATTTATAGTGAAAGATTTCGTTTTTTCTTCACCAACTAAAGAGACATAATACACATATTGCATGGGAAGGGAGATGAGGAAACACAATGAAAACTAATAAATTTGAGGATATGATTTTACCTTCGAATAAAGAAACACCCAAACAATAATTAAGTCGGTGAAATACATTATAAAAAGATAGGTTGAAAAATCAAAATAGAAGTAAATAAAATCATTATTAAATCCTGAAGACAAAGAAACTGTAAATTTTACTTTGGTATTTAGTGCGCATAAGTAAAAATAAGAGTAAATCATACAGTTTTTAAAAAATATAAGTTCACACAAAATATCTTTACGAAATAAGACAAAAGATTTTATTACATATTAGCCTCTCTTATTAAGTATTCTAAAATGTATTGCCGTGTTATTTTAAAGGTGCACTATTTATAAGAATAGCAGAGTAGTAGAGAACACTCAGTTGATGAAATTTGTTAATATAGGGACATTGTATTATTACTGTTAGATCTCTCTATTTTTTTCACAAATATTGAAACGAAACTGAATGACAGACCAAATGTTTTTTTTTTGAAATATAAGCTCAATTTGTTTTCAATGTAAAAATATTAATTTAGTCTTAGTGTTCTCATATTTTCTTCTTTTTCGGCGTGCAATTTTAATTTTGAATGATGTCGTCTTGGTCGATATAACACATTGAGAAGTCATTTTTTCATAATTTTACAGAGGAAAAAAACATTCCGAAGCAATTTTATTGACATCCGGATTAAAAAAAGGTTTACATTATTTGTCTAGATAAAAAATAAATAAATTCCATGCGGTTTTTAATTTCTGCATACTTTTGAGACTTAGCTGATTTTTTTGTGCTTATATTGAAAATGAACGGGGTGGAATTTCCTAAAATAATTTAACTAAACAAAGCACAATTACGTGGATAAAACTTATTTTTATTTACTATAATGAAATGACTGAACACCCAAAAAACTAAACAAAAACAACCAAAAAATTTTATACATTTTTTACTGCCTTTTCTGTTTTAAAAACCATTTTCTTCTTCTTTATTATAGTAAATTAAAAATAAAACCTTTAAATAAAAAACATTGGTTTAAATTATTTAAATCTTTAAAATATTCAATATTTTGGTCTCGAAATTTCAGGTCGTAATATTGGTGGTAACCTTGAGGTATGCAAATCCTGAAATGTTTTTGTTGTGATATTTCTTCCACGTTAGTACCCCAAAGGTGAAAAATGGCAAAGAAATTACTGACTTTATTCTTCTTTGCGGTTTTATTCTCCAGCCACTAGAATACCGCAGTTAGTAAGAGACGTCACCATTTGGAGAAGAGCAAATAGCTTTATTGGGGGTAATTAATCATCGCCTTTAGCACGACCCACATGAATGCTTTTGAGGAATTAAACTTCTCGAAATGTTTTGAAAAGCTTGTGGACTAAATAATTCACGTCATGAGATTTTCGAGTTTTTCCATCGGCAAATCAGCCGATAGTTTTATACTGAACGTTTATTTTTTTATTAACCTGAGAGCCTGATCAATCCTGGAACAGATACATCTTTCTTCCATTTGAGGGTGTGAAATTCCCAGAAACCCATCTCTGGGTATTTTATTGCTTGAATCCATTGACACCGGAGCATTTGTCATTGCACTGTTTCAGTTCTGGTGAGTCAAGACATCACTGTAGACTATTATATCGATTGGTCCTGTTTTAACCGACTTACCGCTTCATGGTTGTACTTTTCTCAATAGAATTGAGCCACGAACTAGCACAGTTTTCAGAATTTAGATCGCTTTCTATTAAGTAGCGCAATCCTTCTTTCTTCTTTATTTCGTTTTAGTCATTAGTGCTATGAGAGTATGTATTGCAATTCCATAAAAGGCAAAGTGTTCACAAAGTTTTTATGCTCTTCACCTTCTTTCAAATAAATAAATAAATTGAATATAATCAGTTTTTGTAGCCGAAGTAGTTCATGTTCTTCTTTCGATCAGTAAAAGAAAGTCAAATTAGAGAAAAAATGAAGCTAGCAGTTCTATACTCAATACAACTCTGAGTTGACAATATAATATCTGACATCTTTTCAACAGAGTATTGTTTACAAGGTTCATTTCACCACTTTTTTATTTTAAAAACATTCATTAGATAAATCAATGAATGGTCTGAGTTTTTCGTTGTGTGTCTCAATTAATTTGAGGAAAAACAGTTAATTTTAACCAATAAAACCACAACTTTAATTTTTAATTATAAACATATATATATTTCGGGGCACAGTTAGTCCCTTCTTCAGTGTTATTAAAACAGAAATTGAAGAAAACCTTAATACCTAGTTCTTAAATATCTATAACTTTTAATCCGGCTATCCTAATTGTATCCGCAAGATATTCTAATTACTTCACGAGTTTAACGAGTCCAGAAAACCCATTTCCCAGGTCATGGTTGATTCGTCGCGTTTCCGGGGTTCTGGCTATAAATAGGCTCTCGTCACATAATAGAAACAGCCGGACTAAACGGGTTTGAACCAGAAGTAATAAGAAATGTGATAAAGAAGAAAGAGAGGAAAATGAAGAGCAACTTGAGTTCCACGCTTCTACCAACAAACATGGACAAACAAAACGGAATAAAAAGAGCAGCAGTAAACCGGTCACATATGAGCGACAGAGCCAGAAAGTGCCTCAGAAGAATCAACGTGATAGCGACAACAACCAGTCAGAAGTTTAAACTGAGAACAATCCTGGGAACGACGAAGGACCCCGTTTTACACAAAGAAAAAAGTGGCATCTACAAGATAACTTGCCCCGACTGTCAAATGGTGTATATTGGTCAAACCATAAGGCCGATACCAACGAGAGTCGGGGAGCATTTAAAAGAGGCCGAGATAGGTGGCAGATCCCAAAAAACGGAAGTAAGGTCATCGGTGGCCAAACATATAATTGACAAAGGCCACACGATTGGTATGGAAGACGCAGCATGCATAAAACAGGTCCAAAAAAGGTCTCAACTCGATGCGTACGAGAGCCTATTTATAGCCAGAACCCCGGAAATGCGACGAATCAACCATGACCTGGGAAATGGGTTTTCTGGACTCGTTAAACTCGTGAAGTAATTAGAATATCTTGCGGATACAATTAGGATAGCCGGATTAAAAGTTATAGATATTTAAGAACTAGGTATTAAGGTTTTCTTCAATTTCTGTTTTAATAACACTGAAGAAGGGACTAACTGTGTCCCGAAATATATATATGTTTATAATTAAAAATTAAAGTTGTGGTTTTATTGGTTAAAATTAACTGTTTTTCCTCAAATTCATTAGATAATTTAGAAACGGTTTCCTTATATCTTATTCTTTGCAACACAGAATCATTATATTCATAGTCTTGAAAAGCGTTTTTGCTGTTAACTTCCAAATAAAATGTGCCTTTTGTAGCAAAAATACAACCATATTAGTGGCATTTTTAGTTAGCTTTAATTTCTCTAAAACTTTTATTAAGAAATTAATTTTAGTATTCACGGAACTGTGAGCAACGATCAGAAAATTTGTTAAAACATTAATTTTGGCACATTGAACTGAAACAAGGACACATGAGCTGAAAGTTTGAGGTCTAGACGTCGTTGGATGCCAAAATAAACTCTACAACATTGATCAATTTGGTAACTTTCAGCTGTAATGGTTTACGCCAAGTGTTTTGCGTGCACTGTAATTCTACCTAAATCTATGACTGAAAGATTTCATTGGAACATCGAAAAACAGGGGAGGGAGGAATACAAGCCGGAGTTGGAACGTGGGGATTTTTTGCCGTGATTTTTTCACTCTATAGTGAGTGATTTGAACAGCTTTAAATGCCTGAACAGAGGAGTCAAATTCCATTTGAGGCGAATATAGCATAACGAAAAATTAAAGAGAATCCAAAAAACAGTAACAGATGTGTTAACGCGGTGAGAAGGATCAAGTCAGGATAATAAGCATGGTATCTGAAATTTCGACTATGATGATGAGCCGACCATCTGCTTTTCTGAGAAATGAGGTTTGAGGACAAAGAAAGATTACGAGGAATAATACATTCTTTATAAAATATCTAAAACCCCTTACGGGGTTACATATGTCTTGAAGGAAGAAAAAAGCAACTTTTTCAAAAAATTGTATTTAGAAGACCAAAAATCTATTTTATTTAAAATTTCCACACATAAAAGTTTAGCATTTCAAGAAGTTGCAAAAAAAATTCAGCTAAAAACATTGTCAATTTTCCTGCAGTTTTCCTCGCCCAACTTGTTTTTGTGGTAGGCAGAATATTCCGGTGTAGGTTCATCTCAAATCAAAAATTCAAAAATGCTCTTACAGGAATGAATTAAAAAAACGACAGTTTTGAAATGAGTTTGAATGAATTTTCGTCTCATATTTTTTAGCATTTTTCTGATTCTTATCGTTCTTAAAATATTTTTTTCGTATAAAACAAAAACGAGTTGACCGAATGAAAATCACTTCGGTCAAGCACGAGTCAGTACTATAAAAAGCAACTGTGCAAAGTTTCAGCAAAATCGGTTGATTCGTTCTCGAGAAATCGTGCCTACCGCACGGAAAAACAAAGTTTCGAGAAAAACGCGTTTATGTTTTTTTTACCGCGATTTAATGATTTATAGCTATTTTGTAGCGACTTACATCGAGTCGTTGATTCCAGGTCCATACAGTAATTCATTCGCTTCGTTCGCGTTGTTCAGAGCATCCTTTTGATGTTGTGAAGTTTGATGAAAAAAAGGAGCTGATTTTACGCGGTAGAACCGCTCTGCATGCGTATAATACGCTAGGTAAGGCAGAGCGCACGTACCGACCACCCGGTATTCAAATCTGTATAACTCCGGTGATATTTGTCAAATTTACTTAAAATTTGGTGTAAATACTCTTGAAGTACTAAAATTTCATATGAAATTAAAAAAATATCAATGTTTTGAAAATACAAGACCTTTGTAACCGTGGTACGTGGAATGCTACGATTCTATAAAACTCAATGTGTGATTATGGGAATAGGTTTGTTTTGCTTGAAGTTATGAACGAAAATTCCAAAATTTGTGATCAAAGTGCCATTAGAAGAACCGCAAAATTTGATGGTGTACAATATAAAGCTTCGCATTACGGCTTTTGATCTTTTTAACTTTCCCAGTATATGGGAAGAATTTCCCCTATAATCGCCTCGAAAATCGAATTCACACCTTAACGAAGTCGATAGAATTTTGTTTACGTGAGTTATGTTCGTAGAAAAAACTGTCCACGAACGCACGTACGTACGTACACACACACACATACATACATACTTCTTTCTAAAAACACTTTATATATACCTTTATATAGACCTTAAAACGTACAGAAATGTTGAAAATTTCAATTTCGATTTTCGAGGCGATTACAAGAACTTCCCGTATACTGGGAAGTTAACAAATTAAAAATAAAAAGTCACCATGTAAATAGTGTTCATACGAATGATATTAATTAATGACTCCTATTCTAAAGACATTGTTGTTAAGTCAATCAAAGTTTAATAATATTTTCATAATTTGAGCAAATTTTTGATAGTTTTTACAAAACCGTGTTTTGATTTTAATAAAAAACTCCTTACGTTTTAAAACTAAAAAATTTCAATCAAATTTGCATATGTGGTAGTGAACGCTTTGAATGGTAAAATGTTGTGTAGTCAATACTTTGCAAGATTATATGCTTTAAAAAGCTTGCATCAAATAAAAAATTGTAGTTCTTAGTAGTTTTGTTCTTTAGTGTTTGTAAGATTTCAATTACTTCCTCCATCATCATTCGTAATGCTTTTCACTTTTTACATGCAATTAAGCCGATTGTTGACTGCACATTCTTCGCTTTTTCAAGACCAACTGAAAATAAGAAATAAGTATTAGTCTCATTGTTGTAGAACCGTAAAAATAAACAAATTCAAGGAATGCTCTGAAGTGATGGCAATTTTGAACAAAACTATTCAAAATGGTCATCACGCGACAAAACCTCTTCAGTGGGCGTAACAACAAAAATCGCATTCATTTTTGCTAGCGCTCTTTTGTCCTTCAAGCATCGATATGAAAATAACAAATAACGTAGAAAAGGCTTTTTAACTTGCCCCCTCCCGATTAATAGTGTGAATATTGAATCATCTCTCTTACCCATGTAATCATCCCGTAGATGATACGATTGATATTTACTCATTTCAATCACTTCTATGAGTACCTCTCATTATTATTTTATAAAGTAGTATTATTTTCATAAATATTATTGTGTTTAGTATTATTAACATTAATGTAGATATTACTGCAAAGTTCACCGTGTGGCTCTCAAGGGTCGCACCTCGTGGCTTGTTTTTCTTTGTAAATTAGTAAGGATTTTTTAATTTGTCGTTGTCGCATATGCAATACATGGAGGAAAATGCTGAGCGTTTGATTGCGTTTTCAGGATCACAAGAGGTTTTCATTGGTCGTCAGTCGTCAAAGTTTTTATGAAAAATGTTTAAAAAAACACACTGAATATGTCAATGAATCATATTTTTATGCCTAATGATGTATGAATCCTAAATATGTGAACCCAACTCAGTAGCAGCTCATCTTGCAATAAAATTAATGTGAATATCACCGGACGATAGAGATTAGTAAATCAGTGATTTTATAATGATTTAAAGGCGACAATTTTATTACTGAGCTTTAATGAAAAATGATTGCCAATTTAATCTCTCCCATAAGGATTATTGTATTAAGGTGTTGAAAACACTTCTTTCTTAAGGTGTAGTGCCCCAGTGAACTATATCATCATCCAAACAAAGCTACTTGGCGTTAAAAAGATTAATGTTCAGCTAGGTAATCCTAAAATTATAATCCACCAGCCTTTTGCATTTGGTTTTTGGTATGCTCAGAAATTTTTTCATCGTATGGAAAAAAAGACATTTGTTACAATGTTGATAGTCGATTTAAATAATAACTATTTTTGTTCGCAAGACAAATTTTGGTAAAATTTCCATGCAAAGTTTTGAAGAAGTTAATAATGAATAATTTAATTAAAAAACTCATGACTAAGTAGCTTCCATAAGCCTAGGAAATTTTTGAATTTTCTATAATATTTTACATTTGAAACAACATTTCTAAGCTCTTTTTGGATAAGAGCATATTGTTTTTGTTAGCTTCAAAGTCATTTCCATCTGAAAATGTAAACCGTGTTGAATAGTAATCCCTTTACTCGCTTATTATTTTAAACCATGGCACGAAATAGTAACTAGCCAAAAAAGAAAAAAGTTTGTTTTTTCGTAGTTACACACCCACAAAAACAAAACTAATCTAATTCAAGTAAATTTGAATGTTTCCAGCTTAGTTATAGTTTTTTACAACTTCACTCGAATAGTGACTACGATTTATTTCGGTGAAAAATGTCCTTGCGTATGCAAATTTTTGCGTGCGAGCTCACCTTTTCGCCAAGTACAAGGTTTCCCCTATTGTGACGTGATGTAAAGTGTTGGTGCTCCCTAGCACAGTCCACAAAGAAGTACCTTGCATTATTTTTCATAGATAAATAAAAAAATATGCATGTGTATTAAGTTACTGATACGTGTCAGCATCTCGTCAGGTTATCCTTCATCATCATATCTTCATTTAAAATACACTTTCATTGAAATGTTACGCTTCGAGCGTTTGTTACGCGGCAAACTCCATAAAAAGCATAAATGTAGGGAATGCATAGCAAACAGCAAACTCTCCACCAGAGACGAACATTTCTGTCTAATTTGCAATTTCTTGGTGTTTCGTGCATATTAAAGTAGATGTAGTCGGATTTGAGCATATGCATGGGAAGCAGCAAAGATACAGAATATTAGATTTTTTCAAACATCATGAGCGTTGCCTTGGTGCGAACGCTCCAGCTTCAGCTTCGGCGCCATTGTGGCCAAACATTTTTGAGGTGACGCCGGCATTCACAAGCATCTAAATAAAAATGTTAGTAGTCATCATTCGTTTAGAGGTTGTCTACTAGTCTTTTAAATATGAATAAAGCCTTCCATATATTCTGAGTTTATTACGGCAGTTGCCTCACACGATTATTAGGTGCGTAAAAATGACACTGAACATGTCCATTGAATGGCAATGGTTGGCCATTCATGATTGAAATTGTGTTGGAGGTCTTAGCGCATTTAAAACTACGAGCATTAAGAGGCGTGCATATGATTGAAAAAATTAACGGCTATGAATATTCCTTGCCAATTCGATTCAAGAATGGCAACCCTGCTATTGTATTGCAATTGTAGGTATTTATCTATAACGGCTTTGCTAATGAAAACTGAACAAACGGGATGCTTCTAGGATTATCCTGAAAACAACATAGGTTAGGGAACACCGAAGACAAGAGGGGCAAATCAGGTAGCTCACAATTATTCTTTTGAAATTTTATACAAACATTTGAAATTGTTTTAGCGATCGCAATAACGAATTGCGGTGCTACCGAAATTTCTAAGGGCAGCAAGTTGATATGAAAGGGTGAGTTTTGACTCGGAGAATGAGCTAAACGATCTCAATGCATTTCAAACAAGCTGCGAAGTGCGACCCTTGAGGTCCACACGGTCAACTTCCCAGTAATATCTAGATAAACATTAAAAATATTAAACACAATAATAATTTTGAAAATAGTACTACTTATAATAATAATAATGAGAGGTATTCATAGCAGTAACAGGAATGAGTTAATATTAATCATATTATCTACGGGAGCATCCATTGATTACGCAAGGCTTTTGGTGGATGGGTGAAGATGATTGATTACCACAAATGCAAATTTAATTGAGCTTTTGATGGTTTTCAAAATTTAAGCCGCTTATTTTAATTGAGAGACTGCAAAAACTATTAAAAATTTGCTCAAATTATCTAAACATTTTAAAACTTTGATTGATTTTACAACAAAGCCTAGAATAAAAGATATAAGGTAATATCATTCGGAATAACCCCTTTCATATGGTAACTTCGAATGATTTTTTTATTTTTAATTGATTTTTTTCAGAATCAAGAAAAAAGTTTTGCTGGTTTCCCTTCAAAAACTAATAGGAATGTATAAATTTTATAAACATTTATTATTGTGTTGTGCAAATCAGGTCAAAAAAAATATTTTTTATGAAAAAAACCCTAAGTTTTAGCATTTTCTTCTATTAAATTAAAAAACCCGCTCAAATGGATTTTTTTAATGTTAAAATAATCAAAAATATGTTAAAACACGTCGATTGACCTCTTAGTGATGCAAATATTATATCTGGTTCGTGAGATATAGTGAATGGAAGACATGACCTTGAAGATCATGATGACTGTTAATGATTTTTTATTTTTTATTTGATGTTTCTTGTTATCATGAGTAAAAATTTTTAATGACGTTTTTGAAACATTGCTTGAAGTATATAAATTTTATAAAAATTGAATACTGTCTTCCGTAAATCAGATTAAAAATTTATTGTTTATTAAAAAAACCTAATTTTTTGCACTTTTTTTTAAATTAAAAAACGGCTCCAACGATGTTTTTAAAATTCAAGAGATTCACAAAAAATGTTAATAGGCGTCGATTGACACTATAACCATGCAAATCGTATGTTTGGTTCGCGAGATATAATGCCTGATGGAAATGACCTTGAAGATCATGATGCCCGTTAATGATTTTTTATTTTTTATTTAATTTTTTACGTATTCACGAGGAAAAGTTTTGATGTTGTTTTTACAAGCACTGCTTGAAGTGTACAAATTTTATAAAAATTGAATACTGTCTTCCGCAAATCAGGGTTAAAATTTATTGTTTATTTAAAAAAAAACCCTAATTTTTTCCACTTTTTTTTCTTAAATTAAAAAACGGCGCCAACGTTTTTTTTAAATTTGATAGATTCACAAAAATGTTATTACGCGTCAATTGACGTATGTTTGATTCGCGAGACATAACACATGACAGAAATGACATTCAAAGGGGCAAAACAACAAACCCCTCCCCCCGAGCGAAGTATCCCAGAAACTAATCAGCTCTTAAAATTGCAAAGACGCTTCGATTGACACCTCAAGGAAGTCGATACGACTTTGTTTACGTGAGTTATGCTCGTAGAAAAAAGTGTCCACGAACGTACGTACGTACACACACATACATCTCTCTTTCTAAAAACATTTTCTATATACTCTATAGACCTCAAATCGTAAAAAAATGTTGAAAATTTCAATTTCGATTTTCGAGGCGATTACAAGAAGTTCCCATATACTGGGAAGTTAAAAAAAAAATATAAAAAATCGTTCAAAGTTATCATGTAAAGAGGGTTCATACGAATGATAATACTTTATACCTCTTATTCTAAAAAAATTGTCATTCGAAAATTTAAAATATTTGCATGATTTGAGCAGATTTTTAATAGTTTTTACAGTCTTTTAATTAAAAAAACTGCTTAAATTTTGAAAACCAACAAAATTTCAATCAAATTTGCATTTGCGGTATCAACGCTTTGAATGGTAAAATGTTTTGTAGTCAATACTTTGCAAGATCATATGCTTTGAAAAGCTTTCATCGAATAAAAAATTGTAGTTTTTAGTAGATTCATTCTTCAGTAATCGTAAGATTTCAATAACCATCATCATTTGTAATACATTTTACTGTTTACATGCAATTGAACCTATTTTTGACTGCATATACAAAATTTTTCAAGACCAAAAAGGCCGATTGATCCGCGTGAATATTCAATCTGTCCTCATCGACCAAAAACCTTACCTAAGCAATGGACCCTCCCGTAGACGATATGATTCATATTAACTCATTCCTGTTACTGCTGTGAAAACCTCTCATAATTATTATTTAAAATAGTATTATTTTCAAAATTATTATTGTGTTTAATGTTGTTGATGTTTATGTAGATATTACTGGGAAGTTGACCGTGTGGACCTCAAGGGTCGCACCTCAAGCCTTGTTAATTTAATGTTTCTTGTTATCATGAGAAAAGGTTTTGATGACGTTTTTTCAAGCATTGCTTGAAGTATATAAATTTTAGGAAAATTGAATACTGTCTTCCGTAAATCAGGTTAAAAATATATTGTTTATTAAAAAAACCTAATTTTTTGCACTTTTTTTTTAAATTAAAAAACGGCGCCAACGTTTTTTTTAACTTCCCAGTATATGGGAAGTTCTTGTAATCGCCTCGAAAATCGAAATTGAAATTTCCAACATTTCTTTACGTTTTGAGGTCTATAGAGTATATATAAAGTGTTTTTAGCAAGGGATATGTATGTGTGTGTGTGTGTGTACGTACGTACGTACGTACGTTCGTGGACACTTTTTTCTACGAGCATAACTCACGTAAAAAAAGTCATATCGACTTCGTTAAGGTGTCAATCGAAGCGTCTTTGCAATCTTAAGAGCTGATTAGTTTTTGGGGTACTTCGGTCTGGGGGGTTTGTTGTTTTGCCACTTTGAAGGTCATTCCTGTCATGCGTTATATCTCGCGAACGAAACACACGATTTCTTTGATCAAGGTGTCAATCAACGCGTATTGACATTTTTGTGATTCTATCAAGTTTTTAAAAAAATTCTTGGAGCCGTTTTGTGATTTTTTAAAAAAAAGTACAAAAAATTGAGTTTTTTTAATAAACAATAAGATTTTAACCAGATTTTTGAAAGACAGTATTCAATTTTTATAAAATTTATATACATCAAGCAGTGTTTGTAAAAACAGTATCAAAACTTCTTTTTAAGTTCAAGTAAAAAATTAAATAAAAAATTAAAAATCATTCACAGTCATCATGATTTTCAAGGTCATTTCTGTCATGTGTTATATCTCGCGAATCAAACATACGATTTGCATGGTTAAGATGTCAATCGGCGTGTATTAACATTAATGTGATTCTATCAAATTTTGAAAAAAATCGTTGAAGTTGTTTTTTTAATTTAAGAAAAAAACTGCAAAAAACTTGGTTTTTTAATAAACAATAAATTTTTAACCTGATTTACGGAGGACAGTATTCAATTTTTATAAAATTTATATACTTCAAACAATGTTTGAAAAAACTTTTTCAAAACTTTTACTGATGATATCAAGAAACATTAAATAAAAAATAAAAAATCATTAACAGTCATCATGCTCTTCAAGGTCATTTCTTCCATTCACTATATCTCACGAGCCAGATATAATATTTGCATCATTAAGGAGTCAATCGACGTGTTTTAACATGTTTTTGATTATTTTAACATTATAAAAATCTGTTTCAGCGGTTGTTTTAATTTAATAGAAGAAAATGCAAAAACTTAGGTTTTTTTCATAAAACATATTTTTATAACCTGATTTGCACAACACAGTAATAAGTGTTTATAAAATTTATACATTCCCATCAGTTTTTGAAGAGAAACCAGCAAAACTTTTTTCATGACTCTTAAAAAAATTCAATTAAAAATAAAAAAAATCATTCAAAGTTACCATATGAAAAGGGTTCTTCCGAATGATATTACCTTATATCTTTTATTCTAAAGACTTTGTTGTAAGGTCAAGCAAAGTTTTAAAATGTTTGGATAATTTGAACAGATTTTTAATTGTTTTTGTAGTCTTTTCATAAAAATAAGTGGCTCAAATTTGCATTTGTGGTAATCAATCATCATCACCCATCCACCAAAAGCCTCGCGTAATCAATGGACACTCCTGTAGACGATACGATTATTATTAACTCATCATCGTGAGTACCTCTCATTATTATTATTTAAAGTAGTACTATTTTCTAAATTATTATTGTGTTTAATATTTTTATTGTTTATCTAGATATTACTGGGAAGTTGACCGTGTGGACCTCAAGGGTCGCACTTCGCGGCTTGTTTAAATTTGATAGATTCACAAAAATGTTATTACGCGTCAATTGATGTATGTTTGGTTCGCGAGACATAACGCATGACTGAAATGACATTCAAAGGGGCAAAACAACAAACCCCTCCCCCCGAGCGAAGTATCCCAGAAACTAATCAGCTCTTAAAATTGCAAAGACGCTTCGATTGACACCTCAAGGAAGTCGATACGACTTTGTTTACGTGAGTTATGCTCGTAGAAAAAAGTGTCCACGAACGTACGTACATACGTACACACACATACATCTCCTTTTCTTAAAACACTTTATATATATTATATAGACCCCAAAACGTAAACAAATGTTGAAAATGTCAATTTCGATTGTCGAGGCGATTACAAGAACTTCCCATATACTGGGAAGTTAGTTATTATTTCAATTATTTTTATCAATTGTCGTTCTACCGAATAGATTCTTTTCCAAAGCAAACATTAAACTGAAACACCAGTCTTGATGACTCGAAGCAAAACACCAGCTTCAGGTCATCGAAGCAAAAATAAATACTCAACAAAAAATCCTTCTGCTCATTTATTTCTCTAGGCTATTCAACAGACTCCAGAATCCAGCTGGATTTAAAACATTTTCCTTGTTTGCCAATATCAACTGGCATTGTCGCCCTGCAAATGTGATTTTCGTGTAAATGTAGCAACATCTTGAAAATAAATTTACTGTGTTGTATCTATCGTATCCAACGACTTCGAAAACATTCGTGAGGTCAAACACTTTTGATATTTGTACACTTCACAAACAAAATGCTCATATGTATATGCATGTCCGACAGCCCACAATGCTTGTTGTGTGCCATGCGAAAAGAAATAATTTCATATTTTATGATGTATCTGGAAACACAACAAAGATATGTGTATTCGGTTGCCTCGTTTTATCTGTGAAAATGAAATTAAAGCGGATATTTGTGGTGATTCTTGGCTTGTGAAATTCAGCTGTAAGTCAGAACTTGAAGAGTACGCTTTGTGTCTTTCTGTTCTGGTTTGTTTGCTCGTATGTTTTCGACAATGTTGACTATATGTTGATCAAATATGCATACAAAAACCAACCAATGGCGTTGTGCAACAACTTTTTATAAATTATCGTTGTGCAGTTTTGTGGTTCTCTTGAAATTTTAAACGGATATGTTTTAGCCCAGGATCTAACCTCGTATATGACCAAAGTATTCGCCCGAAGGGTCTTGTGAACACTGCAACCTCATCTTATACACAGCCATATGTTCATATGCGTTACGCGGTGATATATGTATGCATGTGATCTATGCTTGGACTGGACTGTTTTGCAGATTCGTTGCGATAGCCGGAAAATGTTTGTGCAGTCAGAGGAAAAACATTCTCCGACAGAAATATTTTGGGCAAGTAGACAACAAAATGAAACAAGGAATTTTCACCTATTCCATCTTGCCGCTGACTCCTTGTTGTTCGATTTTCATCTGTTTGTGTCGCTGTAAACATTTTTCCCGATTTTATTTTCATTCCCTTTTAAAACTAGCTACTTCACAATGACGTTGACTTTTTTGTGCTAAACGTTCGTCCTTGGACGTGGGCTTCCTGGCATGTTTGTTTGACGGTTGGAGCATTTACGCTGCGAATGGACGGTGAAACTTTTAAAAAAGAAAATTGCCAGAGTGAAAACAGCATAGTGCCATTAAAATGCATCTCGAGTTTTGCACCCTGAAATCTACTGATAGTGCTGCTGTCTTTTATACTCTGGATGATGAGGTGAAGATAGCTTTGGTTGAATAACGTCTATTTTCGATTATGGGTTCTCAGTAGTGAATGATTGATGAGAATCTATGGGTATAAAACCATTGCTGGTGTTTTTACGATTTTTTCCGTATACAGGACTGTCATAATCGTCATAAATTACAAAATCAAAGATTGAACGGCTTGTGTCAAGCAAGCATTTCAGATTGTTCGAAGTTGTGCCCCAGTTCCTGCAAAAAATCTTCTCATTATCACTTAATAAACCAACTGTAGACCTAAGTGCATAGAAATTTAAATATTAGATATGATTTTTTCGCCACTCATTTTCGTCGCTGAAAATAAAATTAAAAGAAATTTCCAATGATTTCCAACCGCGGCAAAAGTTACTCATAATCAAGAAAAACTAGCCTGGGGATTCAAAGCCACGCATTGACCATCTTTGAAGATCTGAAACCAATCCATTGTGGCATGCAGAGTAGAGATTTAAACGAAATTATCGAAATTGAAATATATTGCACATATGAACGGATTGCAGGATGTAGGATGAATCATAAACGATATGATATATTGATTTTGGTTCCATAGTGTTTTCAAAAAAAGCAATGGAGAAACCGATTGGAGTATATTTTATAAGTCCAAAAGACATCCGCGTTTCAAATCCGATAGGTTTGTTCAATAGAAGAACGCATGGGACCATGCATCTTGCCCACGGTGGCTAAGGATGTGGATGCCACTTGAAAATAACTCTGCCCGAGGAAAGCTGGCTGCTAGTCCCAATAAAGAGAGAGAAATACCCACACACATCCCAAACACCATCCCGGAGTAAGAAATATTGAAGGTATTCGACAAAACTTGCATTGATTGGGTTATCGCTACCAATAACCACCGGCGACACCATACTTGTACATGCAGGATGTAGCGGCAGCTGTAAGGACACGATACACGACACACAACTTTCGGCTCACAATTTCTGGCGGGTCTTGACAATCTTGTCGAGATAAATAGGCAGGAATAGCAAACGTTTTGGCTTCGCCCTGGTTTGGGTTTTCAGCAAAAACTAATTTCTTTGAGAATAACGTGCTTGTATATTGCTTCAATTTTAAACAGCTAATTAATTAAATTACCTTACAGTTAGATGACATGTTATCAGTGTAAATACTGTCTAAATTTTCAACATTGAAAGACTTCAATCCCGTTAAAAATAAATGTTGCACTTTGCAGCTCTTTTTATGAAAATTTTATTGATTAATGTTACATATCTGTACTTATCTGCAACTCAATAGCGGCATATCGGGGAACAAATGACAAAAATCTTCAATCAGGTGGGATCAAGAGCTACATTTAAAAATTCGGAACAGCATAATTAATTTCAAAGACGAAATGAACAACCCGCGAGGTGCGACTCTTGAGGTCCACACGGTCAACTTCCCAGTAATATCTAGATAAACATTAAAAACATTACACACAGTAATAATTTTGAAAATAATACTGCTTTAAACAATAATAATGAGATGTATTCATAGCAGTAGCAGGAATGAGTTAATATTAATCATATCATCTACAAGAGCATCCATTGATTACGTAAAGCTTTTGGTGGATGGGGCTAGATTGATTTGATTGAATATTCATGCGGATCAATCGGTGAGGGCTTTTTCTACCTTATTTGTTATTTTCACATCGCTGCTTGAAATACAAAAGAGCTCTAGCAAAAATGAATGCAGTTTTTGGTATTACGCACACTGAAGAGATTTTGTCGCGTGATGGCCATTTTGAATAGTTACGTTCAAAATTGCTATCACTTCAGCATAATCAGTGCATTTATATTTTTTCACGATTTTACATCAATGAGACTGATAATTATCTTTTATTTTCAATTGATCTTAAAAAACATTGAATATGCAGTCAATAATAAATTTAATTGCATATGAAAAGTAAAATGTTTTAAACATAATGATGGCGGAAGTAATTCAAATCTTATGAACATTGAAGAATAAATCTACTAACAACTAAATTTATTTATTTGATTAAAGCTTTTTAAAGCATATGATCTTGCAAAGTATTGACTACAAAACAATTTAACCATTCAAAGCGTTCATTACCACAAATGCAAATTTGATTAATTTTTTTTGAGTTTTAAAATCAGGTTAAAAATTTATTGTTTATGAAAAACCTGATTTTTTACACTTTTTTCTCTTAAATTAAAAAAACGGCTCCAAGATTTTTTTCAAAATCTGGTAAATTCAAATAAATGTAAATACGCGTCGATTAACACCTTGTTCAAGAAAATCGTACGTTTGGTTCGCGAGATTAAACGCATGACAGAAATGACCCTCAAACGGGCAAAACAGCACCCCCCCCCCGACTGAAGGTTCCCAAAAACTAATTAGCTCATAAAATTGCAAAGATGCTTCGATTGACACCTTAACGAAGTCGATACGACTTTGTTTACGTGAGTTATGCTCGTAGAAAAAAGTGTCCACGAACGCACATACGTACGTACGTACGTACACACACATACATCTTCCTTTCTAAAAATAGTTTATATATACTCTATAGACCTCAAAACGTAAAGAAATGTTGAAAATTTTAATTTCGATTTTCCAGTCGATTACAAAAACTTCCCATATACTGGAAAGTTAATAATTTGCTTATTACCAGAAGCGTATAACAAGAATAAAATGTTAACAACGGATAAAAAATTTCATGGAATGTTAGTGTTTGATCATTAGAAAAAGGAAGAAGCATTTGAACTCAGAAAGATCCAATTTCGGAGATTGGAAAAAGTTCGGACGGAAATATATAAATTATTGGTGATTCAACTTCATTGAGAGTTTCAAATCATTTACTTTCTAGATTCAAATGTCTGCCGCGCAAAAAATCACGTTTACAAACGCGTCAACTTCCGAAATTGCACTAGGAGTGTGCGAAGAAGCAAAGACATTGAGCCAATTTTTGGTCAATAATAGAGTAGAATTTATTGAAAAATTGCGTTGACAAAGAGAAAACGATGGTATCGTTCGATATGAAGGAAGTTCACAGTGTATTTATCAAGCATGTGTTAGTTTTTATGAAAAATTGGATCACTAAAGAAAACACAAAGTTTTTGGAAAAATTCGAAACATTTAGGATGCTTTAGAACAACTTCTCATTCAAAAAAGTTAGCAATTGAACATAAACACATTTAGTTTAAAATTAGTTTTGCGGGAATCATTAAATGATTGTTTTCTGTAATTTTTGAAGGTTTTCTGATATGTATCTCCGTTTGAACTAGATTCATCATTGTTTTTTTTTAAAAACCAATTCAACGGTCGTTCATTTTGGTTGCTAGTTTCTTATTTCACTTTTATTGCTGCAAAAAATCTCTCATGAAAATTACTACTAATAATTTGTTTTTTTAGATCTCCAAAGGGAGTTTTAAATTTTTGAAAGCAATTTTCCCCTATATTTGGAAACGCTGTTTTTATAAAATATTTTTTGTTAAACACGTTTGATTGGATTGCGACTTTAAAGATTGACTTAAGGACAAAGTTAAGAAAAAAATCAGATATAAAATTTGCTTCTATCATTTTCAATACTAACTTGCAACTTAAGGACTGCAAATTAATTAATTTATTAAGCCGAGATTTTACAGTCAAAATGTTCTACGGTCAAAAAGGGACTGTAGAATTGCAATTTCGGGAGCAATCAAAATTAAGATAACTTCGTAAAGTCTTTAATCCAATATTAATTTTAAAAAAAATCCTTAAAAAAGGGATTACTTAGTTTCCGAGTGTACAGTGCTGCCAGAATCCTGTGTTCGCATGGCCAAATAAAACTGTCGGTTTATAAATGTTTAATTAAAAAAATACGTCTTAAGTTTTCTGATAAACAATTTTATTACACAACTGACCAATTTGGATTGATAATAATCATCGAAAAATGACGAAATGAAATTTTAATTATTAATTAATTTGATATCAAGAGTAATGTTTTGGAAAACGGTTAATTAATAAAAAAATTAAAAAGATTTGTTGACAATTCCATGTATGAATATTCCTTGATTAAATGTATAAAAATTGAAGTTGATGTAATTATTCAGTCCTCCAGTGGTCTGTCCTCCGCCTCCATAAATTATGTTTTAAGAAAAAATTGAAATAAAGTTCACAATAATTTGAATCTTGTCACAAAATTTTTATAGAATGTTTTTAATACAAATATTTTTGTGTAAATATAAAAAGTTACTTCAAGAACAAAAACATCCCGTCAAATTACTTTGCAAAGACTTACACCCGAACAACGTCTCAAAATAGTGGACAGTGGAACCTCGTTCTGTGGACCAAACTTATAGAGCATTTCGTCTAATTTATGGCTCTGATATTCGTCAATCTGAGCAGTTCATACAGAATATGAGGAAAGATTTATGCCCACGTATACTTTTCTTGACTACTTTCATCCAACACGAGCTCGTACAATGCGTACTCAGGCAGTTATCGTTGCTGCAGAGGATAGTGTGTCTGAGAATCCAAATTTATCGATTCGACGCAGTTCTCAGCAGCTTGGCCACTGTCCGTCCACTACATGGAAAATTTGGACTTAGACTCTATAAGATGCAATTAGTGCAGTAATGGAATCGTTTGCGCCCTTCGTTCGGCGAACGGGATGTATCGGAAGTTAAGCTTCATTTTTATCGATGAGATCCGTTTCTGATTTCTGGGAGAATGAGCTCGTCAATAAGCCAAATAGCGGTTTTGGGGGGTGATCAACAATCTTCCAGATACTGCATAATGAAATCCCGAAAAAGTGACTGTATGATGCGGTCTGCTGGCATAATTAGTCTTTTTTTCGAAACTGGAGGTGCCTTGTCTTGATAGTTTTGGAATTTCCACACAATTTCGAAGTCACCAAAAATAAAAATGGCACAATTTGCAAATGCTAGACAATCAGCATATCTCTGATAGAATAATAAATGAAATGAAAATTTTTCAAATAAAAAAAAATTATTTAAATTTTGATGAGTGAGACAATGAGGCCGGAAAATCCACCGCTTTCGTTATTATTTTTCACTAAAAAATTTGTCGTTTTTCCGGTTGAAAAGCAAATACTTGTTTTCAGTAAAATGCTGGGAATACAAACCGATTGAAATTCTACTCCTTAAGGGGTAACAGTGCTCTCTCTGCTCTTTTTCATGATTTTCCACAATTAAATAAATTAAAAAACACCAAATTCGCTTATGGCAGTATACTGTATAACTGAAAATGTTCAAAGAAAATATTTTTTTCCAAAATGGCGGCCACAGGACCACATATTCAGCTGCTGTGTGATCCACCTTTAAAAAGTTACCGGTGACTTTTTTTCGAACTGTTGCTCCTAGAAGAAAAAATCAATTTTTTTTCTTGAAGTACATACAAGTAGCTAGCGAAGTATGTAGGAGATTTTTTTAAAATTTTAATTAATTTTAATTATTAATAATTGATTAATTAACTTCCCAGTATATGGGAAGTTCTTGTAATCGCCTCGAAAATCGAAATTGAAATTTTCAACATATCTTTATGTGTTGAGGTCTTTAGAGTATATTTTTAGTGTTTTTAGAAAGAAGTATGTATGTGTGTGTATGTACGTACGTACGTATGTGCGTTCGTGGACAGTTTTTTTAAAGAGCGTATCCTACGTAAAAAAACGTATCAACTTCTTTGAGGTGTCGATCGAAGCGTCTTTGCAATTTTAAGAGCTGATTAGTTTTTCGGATACTTCGGTCGGGGGGTTTGTTGTTTTGGCCGTTTGAAGGTCATTTCTGTCATGCGTTATATCTCGCGAACCAAACATACGATATGCATGGTTAAGGTGTCAATCGACGCATATTAACGATTTCATGAATCTATCAAGTTTTCGTTCGGGCCGTTTTTTAATTTAAAGAAAATAAGTACAAAAAATTAGTTTTTTTTCATAAACAATAAAATTTTAACCTGATTTACGGAACACAGTACTGAATGTTTATAAAAATTATACACTTCAAACAGTTTTTGTAGAAAAACTGGCAAAATTTTTTCTCATGAATCCAAAAAAAATTAAATTGAAAATAAAAAATCATTAAAAGTCATCATGATTTTTAAGGTCATTTGTGTCATGCACTTTATCTCACGAACCAAACACACGATATGCTATGCTAAGGTGTCAATCGACGCGTATTGACATTTGTATGATTCTTTCAAGTTTTTGAAAAATTATTGGAGCCGTTTTTTTAATTTAAGGAAAAAAGTGCAAAAAATGAGGATTTTTTCCATAAACAATAAATTTTTAACCTAATTTACAAAACACAGTAATCAATCTTTATAAAATTTATACACTCCAAACAGTTTTTGTAAAAAAAATGCAAAACTTTTTCTCATGGTTACAAAAAAATTAAATAAAAAATAAAAAATCATTCAAAGTTGCCATGGAAAAAGTCTTCATATGAATGATATTACCTTATATCTTTTATTTTAAAGACTGTTGTTAAGCCAATCAAAGTTTATTAATATTTGCATACTTGGAAGAGATTTTGAAGTTTTTAGAGTACCGTGTTTTAATTGTAATATGAAAACTGCTTAGATTTTGAAAAGCAAAATAATTAATCAAATTTGCATTTGTGGTTATGAACGCTTTGAATGGTAAAATGTTTTTTAGTCAATACTTTGCTGGATCATATGCTTTAAAACTCTTTCATCAAATAAAAAAATGTATTTTTTAGTAGTTTTGGTCTTTAGTGTTCGTAAGATTTTAATTACTGCCTCCATCATCATTCGTGAGGCTATTTAGTTTTAACATGCAATTAAACCGACTATTGACTTCACAGTCAACCACCACCAGGCGACAAAATCTCTTCAGTGGGCGTAATAACAAAAACTGCATTAGTTTTTGCTAGTGCTCTTTTGTCCTTGAAGAATTGAAATGAAAATAACAAATAATGTAGAAAAGGCTTTGTAACCTCCCGCCCTCCCGATTAATCATCCCCCTTACGTACGTAATCAATGGACGCTCCCGTAGATGATACGATTAATATTAAGCCATTCCAATTACTGTTATGAGAGGTACATTTTTATTATTTAAAGCAGTATTATTTTCATAATTATTATTTTGTTTAGTATTTTTAATATTTATGTAAATAATACTGGGAATTCGACCGTGTGGACCTCAAGGGTCGCACCTCGCGGCTTGTTTTTTTTAGATTTTGGTATTTAAAATCTACTGTCAAAAATTCAAATGAATTCATACACCCGTTCCAAAATAATCTTACCGGTTAGCTTGAAAAAGGTGATTTTGAGAAAAACGCGTTTAAAGTTTTTGTAGCTGTTAAGTAGTCAACAACATAAGGGTCTTAGGAGCGACATCTATTGATGTAGGTAACAATACTACTTATTATCCCGAGGGGTATATCGGAGCAGCTGCGCCCAGCGGCGCGTGATTCACCGACAGCGTGCGTGGGGCTCTGGGACGCGGTGGAGCAAAGTCGCTCAGTTAGTCCTTTAGAAATTTTTCCACGCTATAAAACTTCCGACATCGCATTTTTATGACCCTAAATTAAAATTTAGACCAATAAAAGAAAATCAATTTTTTGAAAATCCTAGAGTAGTGTTACCCCTTAAGATATAAACTCAGAAACAATCTTGAATTTCCCATGAATAGAATTAAATATGCCCAAAACAATTCAGTATACGAGGGTGGGGTGAAAAGTTTCCGGCCTGGCCAAGAAATGGCGCCACTACGTCTATGTTTGGAGCGGCGTCCTACAGTACTATTCCTACCGAGCTTGTAAGTACAGTTTCAGCCCAATCGCTACATTAGTTTGCGTTTGAGAGCACAGTGCGCGAGACGCTTCCGTTGTTTTCGTGAAAATGGAAAAAGTGGAAAAACGTGCTGTCATCAAATACTTATATTTGAAAGGTTTTACACCAAAACAAATAAAAGAAAAGATGGATTCAACACTAAGAGACTCTTTCCCTTCATATTCAACTATTAAGCAGTGGGTTTCTGAATTTAAAAAGGGTCGTGTGAGCACTTCTGTCGAGCCTCGCTCAGGACGGCCCGTTGAGGTCACAACTTCAGAAATGATTGGGAAAATCCATCAAATAATGTTGGAAGACCGCAGGTTGAAAGTAAATGAGATAGCTGAGACCTGTAGGATGTCAGCTGAACGTGTGTGAAATATTTTGCACAACCATTTGACCATGGAAAAGCTTTGTGCAAGGTGGGTGCCGCATTGGCTAACGCTCGATCAAAAACTGATTCGAAAAAACATTTCTACCGACAATTTGGCGCTGTATAGGCGTGATCCAAACAAATTTTTGCGTCGATTTATAATTGTTGATGAGACTAGGGTCCACCACTACACTCCTGAAAATAAAGAACAGTCAAAACAGTGGGTTGGAAAAAGAGAACCAACTCCAAAGAAGGCAAAAACAATTTTATCGGCAAACAAGGTTATGGCTACTGTTTTTTGGGATGCGAGAGGAATTATATACATTGATTACCTTGAAAAGGGTAAGTCTATCACTGGTAAATACTACCCAGAGTTATTGCAACGTTTGAAGCACGAGGTGCAAATTAAACGACCTCATTTGGCGAAGATTTTTTTTTGTCTCAGCACGAGAACGCACCAACGCATTCGTTGATTGTTGCCATGTCCAAAATCCACGAATTGAAGTTTGAATTGATGCCGCATCCTCCCTACTCTCAAGACTTAGCCCCCAGCGACTATTACCTGTTTCCTTACCTAAAAAAATTGCTTGGTGGTAAAAGATTTAAGAGCAACGAAGAAGTTATCGAAGCTGTAAATCAGTATTTTGAGGAGCTTGACGAATCTACGTTTAAAACTGGTATAACTAAATTAGAACACCGTTATGAGAAATGTAGCAGTGTTGATGAAGATTATGTTTAAAAATAAAGCAAAAAAGAAAATTAAAAACATCGTTTTTCTTGGTCAGGCTGGAAACTTTTCACCCCACCCTCGTATATTGATTCAACAAAATAGTCCATCTATGCTCATAATCAGCAAATGTTAATGACTAAAATTTCACGCGTTTGCTGGAAAAAGTGGTGCGAAATTGGACCGACACGATGACCTTCCTGGCAAGCAATTGCGGTGGGCATATGTCAAAAATTATTTTGAAATACTGAATGTCATAAAATTTGCATAGTAAAACAATCAAAACATTTTCCAATCCAAGAACAAATTTGTGTTTTATTTGCCTAAAGAAAGTTACTTAGAAAGTTAATATTGCTCATGACTTGAATGGTCATGTAACAAGCAATTCTTGGTAAAAAGGGAGATAGTGAGAGGTAGTGGTTGCTTTGTAAGTTCTGCAAGGCTTTGTGAAATCTTTCGAAGCAAAATTTGTTTCGGAAATTTAAGAATAAGACGCTTACGAGTTATATTTTACACCGGAAATGTCTTGTAACCAATTAAAATAGATCTGCCTCTATCCTTCAATTTTCTGTGAGACATAAAGCAAGGAAAACTCTCTTTTTTAAACATGCCTAACTAAATTTGTGGGAATAAAGCTCATCTTTAATGATTTCATACACACACGCTGACAAAAGTTTATATGATTTATTTGTGATACGAGCGGCCACAAACTCATTTAAAGAGGCGAAATACCTGCGGTTGAGATTATTTCACTTTGGTAGCTGTGAAAAACTACCTATGATTTTGCGGTGAACACGACCAACAAGGACATTTTCAATTTATATGGAGATAATGATTAAGTAAGCTAATGTTCGGATTATGTTTATGCGATGAAAATAGAATTTCTTTGAAAAAATTCAAAATAAGACTTTTGGATAAATAAACTATTTCAGTATCCCATCTAGAGTGTTTTGCAATATAAATGCATATACTATTTATAAATTTGTTTGGTTCTCCTCCTTTTTCGGCTCCCGAGATCTTCTTGCCATAGTTGCGCATTCTACTTCCATCGGCGACGTAATCCATCCCAAACTCTTAGATGGTTTAGTAGCCATAACTGCTCTGGCAAATTCTCAGCTGTTATCTAGTGTAAGGATTAAAGGGAAAACTTTTCATTCAATTACAAGAAACAATTCAAGGCTGGCTGACAGAAATACGGCAGCAATTCACAATTAGAGAAGGAAAGTAAGACGACGTTAGTGAAAGAAGTGGCAAAAACAGGACACGCTGCGACACGTATATGAACGGACAATGTATGCAAGGATGTTGGCAGTGCGAGGGTTGCGCCAAGCAAGCGTGTCAGTCGTTCTGTGCAAAAATGCTTCCTGTCTGCACAAGAAATTATATTGGAAATCTTTTCGCGCACAATCAAATTAAATTCTTTTTAGACGTTTTCGACAACAGTGGAATTAACTTTTCTGCAGCAATGTTTCGTGAGATTCAAGTGAAACTAATGAACAATATCTGTTTACTGTAAGTTTCGGGAAAGGGTATTACATTTGCTTGGGAATAACTCGCGGAAAAGTGTTTAAGTTTGCTTGGAATTCGTAGCATGTACCATGATTACTTGGTAAAGTTAATTATCTAGAAAATAGTGAACAGAGATAAAAGTTTCAGTCAAATCTTAAAAACTAATTTTTTGGTTGGATTGCAGTCGAAATTGTATATTTTATCGTGACTAATTAAGAATACTGTTCACGCAAATGATTATGTTGCCGATAATCACTTATACTTATATATGAAAGTTATGCATTTATTAGTTCGGTGAACTGAAAATACATTCATTAATGTATACATAGCTCACAAATAACCGCAAATGTCCAAACAATACATTCATTACAAAACGTACATGACAAAGCACAAAAAATATAAACAAAAGCGATACACTTCTATTAGCTCCATTCATGCCAATAACAATATCCAAATTTCATACAATTAAGGTTCCATCCATATATTACGTAACACTCCAACGCGATAAACAAAATTTAGATACATTGTTGATAGTTTGTGATTAAAATAATTAAAAGTCTAGAGGGGAAGATAAATTTGTTACGTAATAAGAGGGGGGAGGGTTGAAAATGTGTTACAAAGTGTGTTACGTAATATATGGATGATCTCTAAAGAGTTGAATATAGCATGTGTTTCGCTTATAGGGCTAGCGATCCTGTGCATGTTTTTTAATGTACATTTGAGCACTAGGAAAACATTGAAAGCATTGTGCTGGTAATTGGCTTGCGCAGGTTTTTGAGTTTAAGATATTCGAACCTTAAGATGTCTCATCAATATTGGAAATTGAAACGTATGTGAAAATGAATAATAACAGTAAGGGCCAAGAGCGGATCCAGCATTTGACTAAGTGGGGGGGGGGGAGGTCACTGCCTCGAAAATCACAATGAAAGAAGACATTATTGCAAAAAAATCATAAAAATCACTAGTTTACCTGACCCTCCCCCCCTTTGTATCCACCCTTGATTTTGACCATGTTTATTGGACATAACATCTTCGTGCGAATCGTGCTTTTCAAGATATTGATAAAAATTTCATCTTTTCAAAATGGCATTCATATCCACTACCATACGGACGACTGGCACATTCCGTATCTCGATTAAGCGACATAAACGACTATTTGCAATGCAGAGTATTATTTTGCAGTAGTAGCTTCAAGCTATTGATCAGTGCCGATCCCCAATGTCACTTTACAAGGCTCAGCCGACACTCAACGAGTTGTGCCTTCTCCAGCGCTCCCCAATGCTGGGAAGATGCCACGTTACAACGCTCAGCCGAGGCTCACCCGACGCTCAGCCAACGCTGCCGATCTGTGTAAGACGGAGGATCTCTGACGGCGGCCCGCTCACTCTCTCATCGATGTTCGGCTGACGGCTTGCTTTCAAATGCGTTTGAATGTGTGGATATGAATTCTTAATCGTCTCTATGGCTTCGACGGTACAGCGCTTGCTTTGTGCGATGGACGTCACGAGTTTAATCCTAGGTGGCAAAGGCGATACATCACTCACATATCAATTGGATGCCGTCTCGTCTTCTTGGCATACTGGGCGACGGAATTCATGTGAAAATGATATTTTCATATAAATTTCTGTGGTTCTTGATTTTGGCACTTGAGTGCTGGCGGAGTAACAAATTCGTTGTATGTCAGTACTGAGTCAGTGATGCTGTTGGGTCTTGGCTCAGCACTGGTATACAACGTCCACCCCTAGTTATCATCCAGCCCTTATATGTTACTGTGCCAGGACTGGCGAACGAGACTCGTCCAGCGCTATGTGGCGCTCAGTCATCACTGGTCCAGTAATGGGCCAGTTGTGCAACCGTGTTCGGGTTATATCTAAGAATATTTAAAAGTACCTTTGTAATTCGCTATGGGAAATACTAAATCCTGAATGAGAATAGATTAATATGAAAAAGCTCGTTGTTTGTTGATACTTACAGAATACGGCATCAATGGGTGAAATCATAAATGGTTTCATTCGTAGATTTGTTCTGTCGACTGGCATATTTTTTCTTTGCAACTAAGGTTAGGAGAATATTTTGGTTTGAAAATTTACAAAACTGTATTATATATGAATTTCTGTATTAAACTAGAACTTTTAATCAAGTGCCAATATTATTTTTGGAATAAATATTTTTTGACAACTTAAAAAATGTATCTGGAAATCAGCTCATACATGAAGGAACATCTCTTTTTTTATTTGTAGACTTGATTGCCAGATAATCAAACCGTTGACTGTCTACTATTTTTGGCTTACTTGCTTGCAACTTATGTTGCTGTATACAAAATTTGCTTCAGGCAAACTTTGAAGAAAATAGTCAAAATCAAATCTATTTCAAACTTTTGGTAATGTTTTTCTGAATTTTTTGGAGTGGGATTTTCAGTTTTCTTTATTCTGAGATAAAGCAGGATAGACTGTAACTTTATTGTTTGGTTTGTGAGTAAATTAGTCATATGTGTAATTAATTTATAATAATAATGTAATTGTTTATTTTGGTGATAGAAAATGACTGTCCAGTGGTAAGTTTTTTCATTGCGTAAATTTGGAATATTATTGCACGATTTTTCCCTAAATCGGGATTTTTCACTATTTTCTATGGGAAGAAAATAAATGTTGTTTGATCCGATAGGCCAATAGCTGTCAAGAAATTCAAATATGAAATAAAAAGCGTCATGCAGATGTATAATAAATACAAAAATATTATATATAAAAAAATGTCGTTAACATGCAGCTCATTATTTTGTTGGTCTTGTTCTCTTATTGTTAATGAAAGATCTGTTTAGAAAAATGCTGGATTTAGTTATTTAAAGAATTGAACAGGCTTAGTTGTAAGCAAGAGCGGATCCAGCATTTGACTCAGGGGGGACACTGCCTCGAAAATCACAATAAAAGAAGACAATATTGCAAAAAAGTCGTAAAAATCACTAGTTTACCTAGGCTCAGGGGGGTCATGACCTCCATGCCCCCCTTGTATCCGCCCTTGGTTAGGGTAAGGATAGTATAAATAAGCTAAAAAAATTTGTATCGATACAGTCAATATCTAGAAAAACAAGCTCCAGTGTGGCATACCCGTGGCACCTTGCCAATAAATTCAAAATATTGTTTGTCGTTTTTAGAAATTGCGGCACATGTGAGTAATTGCCGAAGCCATCAATTCTAGCGGCTTCTTACTCGCTGTGTCTTAGGGTTCCTTTCGCCTCGACTCTCCTTTTTTTTGTAAATTTATGATAAAACCATATTTCCATAAAATGGTGATGCTTTGATATTATTCTTCCGATGATGTTAAAAACATTTGGAATATTTTAGCTGTTTATCTTATTTTTCTTTATTTTAGCTGTTTTTTGGGGTTTTCATAAGTAGGACCAAGAAATGACAAAAGCCTTTTCATTGAAAAGCTATGCAGATATTCTTGCATATCTTCATCCAAACAATCTTTTCTATATTCCTTTTGCAATTGATTTCTTTTTTGGGTGTCTTTCTAAGAAAAACATTCAATTTTGCTCCTGGAATAATTTTTTGTTTTGCTCGGTTTGCTAAAGATATACTGCTTTGTTTTAAGGTTGCCTTTTTTTTCATTATTTTTATTGGGAGAAGTTGGATTACTTCTTGTTGATTTTTGCTTGTTGGAACTGAGATTAATGGCGAAATATTGTGACTCGTCTTTGGTATCAAATTTGTGCAGTTTACTTAAAAAATAATGCGGTGTGTATAAAAAAATATTTACGCAGATATGATTCGTTAAGGTTTTTGTCAAAAGATTAAAAATTAGCTCTATGTAATGAACAAAGCACAATCATGAGCTCTAAAATGCAGAATGGTATTATCCTTAATAGTTTCCTTAAAAATTTCTAAAAATGTAAGGCTAACACTACAATTTGCTTTGTCTAACCAAAGTACTTTAAAATGGGTATTTAATTCCAATCTTTTATGCTTGTTGGTGTAGTATTTTTCCTACAACACAACATAAAGTGAATAAAGATGCTTAATCGAACTGAATGTCCTTTTTACAAAATCTAACTGATATTGAAAGCATACTCTAAAAAAATTAATTGTTTGGCAGCTTTCCGGTTGGTTTTGAAAACGAGTTGAAATTAAAAACCAAGGACAGATTCTGGATTTTAAAGCACAAAATTTTTTCACCCAGATTAAAGGATGCTCCCTAGGGGAGTTCAGTGATCTGTTTTAAGATGTTTCTGAAAAATGATATATTACAACCAGTTCACCAGTACTTTTGGGCGTTTCTGTTACTTTGTAAAAACGTGAACGAACAGTTTCTTATGAAAATGAAGCTGTCTCAAAAAAGTGTTTTAAAACGATAGGTTGTACCCAAGAAGCGTGTTCACATAATACTAAACTTCATGTAATTGATAGTAAATTTAATGAGCAGTAAAAAAATGATTATGAGCAGAGTTCATTTTATTCTGTAAAACACGAATAAACATATTTTAAAGAGGCTCAATGTAAATATAAAGCTTACCTAATTTCCTACTGTGTTTCATACAATATAAAGTGCTTTGGTGGCGATGCATTTGGTATTCAAATATTCTTAATATTAATTATTCTTATTAAAGAATGTTTGTTCAATGTGAATAATTATAATTAATATTGTATGAATAATATCAACTTATAACTAACAATATTTGATTATTGCTGATTATTATTAACAATATTAAATTATTTATAATAATATCTAATTATTAACTGCACTAGCGTCACTACTGCCGTTTTACCAAATTTGATAATATAATTATGATTTTTTTTAAATTAATCTGGTTTTTGTTGATAACTATTTTTTAAATAACATTTTTTTACAGCATTGGTCAAAATTTTGCTAAGACACACAAAAATAAAACTGGGTAGTTAAAAATATTACTATGAAGGTATTTGGAATCTGAACAAATGAGTAGTGCATTTCATCATTCAAAATTAAGCTTGTTTTATCGATTATGCTTAAAACTCACTCAATTTTAAGTTACGTAATAACGTGTGACACGTCAATATCATCCTTGGTTCTTGAGATAAACGAAACGAAAAATAATATACGCACATCCACACACACAAACATCTCTTTATAAGGATGAATTTGGATTCTAGAGACCTTAAAACGTGAAGATATGTTAAAATTTGGGATTCGGTCCATTACAATAACTTCCCACTGGGAACTGGGAAGTTAAAAAAACTACCGAACAAAATCTTACCGAAATCTAATCAGCTCAGCTCATTGATAGGACGCTCCGATTTTAACAAGTCAATACGGCTTTTTCTTCCTGAGCTGTCGTTCTGGAAAGAAATGATACACACACAGATACATACTTTTTACTAGAAATACTTTTAAATACTCCTAGCAAATTTAACACGTAAGAAGAAAGGTAGAAAATAAATGATGAGTGTTTTTTGAAATTCCGGAACAACTACAATGAGGGGGAAGTTAAAAATGGAAGCACCTCTTAAATTAGAGTACAAACTATTCTTGTGGGGTGAAATTTCTTATTTTAGCTGAGATCCACTTTAGAAAGCATCATTTTAACTTAACAAAACCAAACGTCATGCTTGAATTAGGACGCGCTGATAAATTTAAGGATATGGGTCATCAAATTTACCGAAATTTTTTTTGGACTTTTACAGATTGTTTAAAGCTACTGAATCATATCGAAAAACGTTTTCAATTCACTTATTATCAAATTTTCAAAGGCACCTTATGATATTCAAAACATAAAATGTAAGATTAGCTTGATTCCTCATCCCTTCACGTCGAATTTCATTTCTGTGATTTTATCCATCGCAGGCAGTCATCACGCACAACAATGGCTCAAACAATAATACTTTAATGAGAAAAATCTACTAAAGTTTCGATGAAATTTCTCTACATATATTTCCATCTGAAGTGGCCTTACCATTGCTAACGCACTTTATAATAATTAAATTCACCTTAACTGGAAATTTTTGTTGTTAGCCTTGTGTGCCGGTGCTTTAAATTTGGCTCATCTTCATTTGTTTAATGTTAAGCCGGCTTGGCGTTTGTTGTGAACAACGCCATAAAAATCAACAGAAAAAGATATCTGCTACATGTTTGAACGATGTCTTTCACGGAGGATGCTTAGCATGCAAGCAGTAACTGTTTTTGTGATGACTGATTTTAATGAAATTATAATGAGTCGTGTGAAAACATGTAATTCTGCATAGGTTGTTGCAGAGTGCAGTTTAGTAGAGGGTTAACGATATGTATTTTCTATATGATGCAGGGTTATATGCTGGCATTTTAACTTGTGCATAAAAATTTATACCTTTTGTAGCTTAATGGGCTACGATCTTACTCACGTTATGCATATGATTAGTTATTTGCATAAATTAAGGTAGTAAGTTCGAATGCATGTGGGTCATGAGTATTCAATGTAAAATGCATATTATCATATTTAACAGTTTTGCATGCATTTGTAAAATTCTGTTGATTAGCTGCAGGGATTTTACGGTAAAATTTGAAAGGAAAAAGAGTATTAAGTAAAATCGACATGGTATATCATAACTAAAATGTTTTTAACTTTTGAGTGTTTAATGAGCTGTGATACATGGAATAGATATTTGATACTTCTAATTTTTAGGCAAATCCACAATTTATACTGTTCAATTGTTCAATCTGGAGGATAATTTATTATTAATAGCAAGAAATGTTTTAAGGTATTTTAATCGAATATATTATATTAGCCTGAAAAGAAGATTCTACACAAGTGCGTTTAATAATAATTGATTATATGAACGCCCCAAAAACATTTTCTTATTTCGTATCAAGTCTGCTTGGACAAATACTACCATCAATGTGACCGGATTGAAAATAAATTTCATATACAGAAACATCTCTGGATAAGCTTAAAAAAGCTATTATAACTTTGATTATCGAACGATAAACTGTTGCTTTAACATTTTGAAAAATATGAAATAACGACTCGACTATATTTTTGGGACAAAGGGTCGTGGTTGTATTTTTACTTAGGTAAGTTCTCAAATAGTTTCAATAGAAAGTTTGCCACGGTTACAATTTTACTCTTCTAGTCTGCAGTTAACCACTTATACATTGATAAAATTAGTGATATAAAATTTAGTTAAAAATTAAAAATAAATGAAATAACACTAACGCTGAATTTTGTTCGTTGCAATAAGCTCAGTAAGTTTTTGCTTCTTTTGTTATCTTCCCAGTATATGGAAAGTTCTTTCGTTAGGTTGGAAAATTCAAATTTGAATTTGATTTCAAGACCTAAGGAGCAATTGAAGCAATTTTTAAAAAAAAAATGCATATATGTATGCATACATGTGTACGTATCTATATACGTACGTTCTTGGACACTTTTTTTGACGACATATGGACTTGATTAAGATGTCAATCGATGCGGATTTACCTTAAGATGAACTGTTTTGATTTTGACAAACTTTAGCTGCTCGTTTTTTTTTGTTTTGACGCATCCAAGGTCAGTTCCGTCACGCATGATATCTTACGACCGAAACGTATTGACTTTAATTAGATGTCAATTAGAGCGTATATATTTTCTACGATTTGAACAAATTTTCATGGAATTTAATACAATCATTATTTAACTTAACAAAAACACTGGAAAAAAGTAGCTTTGTTTTTCAAAAAATTATGTTTGATAAATACTTTGGCTATCAATGCTTGAAAAATCCAACTATCTAAAGAAGTTTCATCATATCGAACATAATATTTGTTTTTATTTGGAAAAAATAGGACTATAAAACGCTAAGCAGTTTATACTCAAAATGAATGAGGGGTTATTACGAATTGTATTACCTGATTACTCTTATGCCAATATTTTTTTTGCATTAACATTGAAAACGTATTAAAATTTGGGTGATTTGATGGAATTTTTAATACTTCTGGCACAAGAATTCTTGTCACTTGATGAAAACTGCAACAACTGATTTTTATTCAAATTTATCCCCACATCTGATTTTCACATGTGGACAATCAATGCGTTAAACTGTATCTTACCGTTTCCTTACAATATTTGTTATCATTTAAAAAATCATTACAATGTGTCAATTGCAAAAACACAATCATATAACCACAATGAATAATAAATATCAATGGTTGCTAATGGGATGAAACGAATATTGTTACCTAATTTCACTTCTGTAGTATTACTATTCTTTTATATTTTTATTTGAAAGTTTTTCGTGCTGACCTCAAAATTTTTACCACGCAGCTTATTAATCTTTTGATATTACTTAGGCTGAAAGATCTTTTGATCTTTAAAGATAAATTACAACCAATAATTTCACCATTACTTTATCACACACGTTCGTCCAAAACAGCTTCCCCACAATTTTTTTTCACATGGCTTCCAAGCAATGTTTTCAAAATAAAGCCATTTTTAAAAAGTTTTCGAAAGCAGTACAGAGAGTTTTCGGTAAAATTTGTGAAGATATTTCTGCAATAAAATTTTTCGTTGCTGCAAATTTTTCGTTGCTGCAGAGCAATACTTTAATATGTTGTTGTTGAGTATATGTATTTTTTGTGACAGTATTAATAAAATATTGACGACAAACATTTTTAAGTATTTCTTTTTGGAAAAATGTTTCTACAAAATATTTATACGGATCTAATCAAGCTTGAAGTAATACTTGTGAACTAATTAAAATCCGGTAGAGTCTTGATAAGATCAAGTTCAAGTGAAACGTTAAAATGTTTGAGTTATCAAGTTTTCAACTTAAAGTGTGTTTAACTTGCCTTGGAGTATTACTTTTTCAAAAAATGTTGCTTTTCATTTACGTTGCATAGTTTTAAAAAATATATTTGTGAATCAAGTGTAGTAAAAGATTTTTTTGCACAAAAAACGATAATGTAACAAAAACAGAATAAGATGCTAGATTTCGATTGGATCGTTCGCAGAAATGAAATCAAATATTGATGAAGCTGGAAACGGAGGGATATGAAGTATTTTTAATCGCAAAGTTAACAAGCCAAATTTCCAAAAATTAATCGTTTGTCCAATAAATATTTTTTTGCGTCGCACAATTAATTTTATAACAGAAACAAATAAGTAAAGAAGTACTGGCGATCTTTTTCCGCACGTGTTAACACTGAAGTTAAGCTGATCTTCCCCTCAAACATTTTCTGGGATGAGTTGTTTGTTGCTGTTATTTTTTTGGTAGTTGACCACAACGATAATGACTACACTTCATTATATGAAAGATGCTTTTTTGTGTGTTTAATGAAGTTGATGTTCCTCAGTGAGTCTTTTTCGCCAGTTTTCTAAAACATTGCATTTACTTAAAAATTGGAGTACCCTATTTGTACTCCAATTTTGGTTAAAATAACTTTACAAAACTGAAAAATATTATTTGGTTATACATTTTCATACAAAGGATGTTTTTATGAGGGGCGTACAACTTTTTAAACAAACAAAACACAGAAAAATTACTACAATGACCAATTTTTGTGGTTTTATTAGCTTTCCACTTTGATGACATTTAGTGTTTCGCAAGAACTTTTGGCTTGTGGCCACCGCGACTCCGTCTTAGGAAGGTAGTCCTATCGATCGAGTTTCGTATCAGTTTTCCAGCGTAGCCGGCCTTATTTCGTCAATAATGCTTCGAATGTTGGCTGTTGCTTCCAAATCATCAATTGTTGTAACTATATCGGAAAATATGTACCCTTACAACAAATAGTCCAATGGAGTCAAATCACATGATCTGGAAGGCGAGTTCACAGGTCAATTTCTTGAAATTATTCGTTCACCAATGATTCAACCCAAAAAGTAATAATTTCACGCGCTGTGTGCATGTTGTGCCATTGTGTTGGAAAGATTTGTCCCTCAAAAGATTGGCCTTGATATTAATATTAAAAAAATACGAATAACGCGATTAACGATAGCTAGCGTTGGTTCCGTCTTCAGATTTGAAATAAGGACCCATTATGCCGCCAGCATGCAAACCGCGCCATGTAGGACCTTTTTGGGGATGCAATGGGGCTTCCAAAGTCTCTTGAGGATTATATTCACACTAGAAAAGGCAATTTTGGTTGTTTATTAACCCAGAAATGACGGTCAAAAATGCGGTTCAAATTTCAACTCATTCGCAGCTCATGGCTTCAATGAATGAACTAGTTGCATTTTATAGAGCTTTAGTCCATGTCCAAGATCTATCCATAAAATTTTCATGTAGTGGACGGACAAAGTTGTTGATATCGGCGGCGAATCGATAAATTTGGACCGTCAGTCATACTACTCTCTACAGCAGTGATAGTTACCTCAGTACGCACAGTAAAAGCTCGTGTTGGATAAACATTGTCCATTTTGATACACTTGAAGACAATTATTTTCATCGCATTGCGTATGAGCTGCTCAAACGAACGATTATGCACACAATAAATAAGAAGAAGTGCTCTTTAAGTTTGACACAAAGAACGCAAATTTGGGAGATGAATTTTCAAATTTTTGAAACGTTGTTTTGGGTCAAAATCTTCGCATGGTATTTCGCCAAAGTAAATGAAACATAACGTAACATAAATTTAACAGCTATAATGGCATGTCCTTATTGAAAGTTCTTTACCTCTATAAAAACACTATATACATATTCCACTTAATTTCACTTGAGTTTTGCTCAACAGTAGTAATATTCAGTTGTCTGTATTTCGATGAAATCGTAGCTTGTATTGTACTGTTCAGGTATTTAGTTGATAAATTTTTGTGAATTTTACTTTTATATCTACAAATAAAATATCATATCATCAAGCTGCATTATGAACTTATTCCACACAAGGACTATCATTTCTTTGATTCTTGGCAATTTTTTCAATTTCTATCTAAGGTTCTGAGCTATCCAAATTCAAGCGGCTGGAAATATAAGTGTCTAATTATTGCAGCATTATTGCTTTGCATTTAGCAATAAAATCTCCGTTGTGTTTCGACATATGTAGGTTTCACCTATAAATTTCACAGTGTTACAGGCATCTTTCTTGGAACCTTTCTAAAATTACAAATTTTTAATAGAGTTGTTGAGGTGCAATCCAAACTCTTGTTTATTTCAATCATGTAAATGTCTGAGTGAATTTACAAAACCTGTGTTTTTTATCATTCGCACATATAAAATACGCACAATTTTAAAGTCTCAAAATTTGATGCTTTTACATAAACATTTTATGCCAAACTATTCGTATCTAGCACACACTGAATCATTTATTGCACAATTGCTTCCAAGTGACAAAAATATTAAGACTGCAAATGTACCGAAAATACCTATAATGTTGATATATTATTCAATCTTTTGCGGTACTTAAAACGTAACTTTTTATCGTTCATGGTAACTTCATTGAAAAACACTTCTTGCGTTCAAGGAATGTATTTTTGCTGTTATATGACACGATGAGCATCACCTTCAGCCCAAGCTCCACCAAGCAAAACAATGGAAACAAACAAAACCGTTAAAAACAAAAGAAGTTGAAGCTCAATTAAATACATCTTCAGACGAAGAAACGCAGCTAATTAGCGAGAATTCCTACAATTTAGTAGCTATTTGGTAAATGGCCTTGACATTCGGTGAAGCCTAGTTAAACAGTTTGCATGAATGGGACCTACAACAGTTGGTAATTCAAATGCTCGCGAGTGGATCATGATGGGATCTTTCAAAAATAAATCAATGAAGCTTTCTTTTGAAAATATATATGAATTTTGCAAGAGCCCACATAGCTTGAAAACTAGTGTGACAGTGGCCAGTGTCACAACTTCTTCCGCCTCTATTTTGAAACAGGTCAGTGTTACGGGGGTGGGAGAGCAGACCATATTCCGTGAGCTTCCATACTTCGATATGCCGAGGGTATTAGCGACTTCGTAATCCAAAAAAGGTACATACATACATATCTTTGAATAACTTGAACGGGTATGATTTTGAATTATGCTCGAAACGATTTTGTAACGCTGATTTGGCAGTCGGAGACAGTCCATTTTGACAGTCATTATTTATTATCCAAAACACGATTTGGGCTTTCAGACGGGCTCGTTTGCAAAGTACCTATCGGACATATGTGACCACCTAATATGCCGCCTGACTGCACACGTTGTTGGACGGAAAGGTCACCGAACAAAACCTATTACATTTGCGTTTGGATAGCAGCACTATCAACAGATATGATATGCTGTCGAATTTCTTTTGATGACCAATTATGTAACCGTGCTAATTAGATATTTCGATGCATGCAAATGGGTACCGGTTGTTGGTTAGTTAAACTGTTTTTCGGTCAAATTATGATGAAACAATTCAAGACCAAGAGATCATTGGACTCTGGGACGGTTGGAGCCGTCGAATGTGGATCACTTTGTAATTGTCCATGGTAAAGGTCGACTTGATTTATTAATTTTTAACAACAATGATTTAAAACCAGAAAATATTTGATCATGTTCTTGTAAGTAGATCCAATGATGAAATACCCTCGGAAACAATGAAGTGCTTTACAAACCAAAAGTAAGCTCTGTGACATCATTCGTGGCACACGCAGTCCTATACTATAATAGCTCAGATATTAGGATACTAGCAGGCATCATAGATGAGTTTTTGGTTGGTTGCTACCAATTTCAAAACAAAACCTACAACAATGTTTGGAAATGATTTAGTCGGAGATAATTTTCCAGTAATCAACTCATTTTTGCAAATTTCAAAGCGCTCAGTTATGAGAAGAAAATAGCTTTTAATACTGAAACAAAAGAGGATCTAGGAAAGAGCCCTGTGGAACAACAATAAATCTTGCTGGAAGTTGTCTGAAAACAGGAAAATCTGAGTTGAAACTATAATATTATGTATTTTCCTGTAGGTTTGAATTAAAATTAAGCGATATATGTTTATCAGATCTAGTAGTTGTGCTAGAAATACTGTGATATGTACATGTATGTATTTATATGTTTATGAATCAGCATAGATTAAAAAAAGGATATTAAAAATCAGGTTGATGCATGATAGCTACAATAAATCTTTCTTGAATAAACTTTTGACTGAAATATACAACTAAATTGTTAAATTATTCGTAGGAAGCATAAATAAAAATTCCAACTAGGAATCTTCAATGAAACATGCTAAAATAAATTTTCATTTTGACCTTAAAAGCACCCTTTCTTGTGAACAAAGAAAGGTATAAATGAAACGTTCGAATAAAAGAAGTGAAATTTCTCAGGTACAGAAAGTTGTGTGTACTCTTGATGAGCCATAATGTAGTAAAATCATAATAAAACTAAACACTTGATTTTTTTGACTCACACAATTTTGTTAATACAACGCGTTTTGATCCTAATATCATCTTCAGGTTAAATTTATAAATATTTCATGGTTTTATTATTAAATAATTAATGGTTAAAGAAGTGGCGAATGGAAGGGAAGGGTTATTTCATTCAGCAGGTTTTCCTTTTTTTGTGGTCCGCCTAATCTCAAGGCATTCCCGAAAGTCCAACTTTATCCCCTTGCTTATTTTATGGAGGATATTAAAATTGTTGATACTGTATCTAAATGTGTTGGGCCATCCCAGAATTTGGATTTATCAACCAAAGAGAGAATAGAAAAGAAGAACATTTTTGTTTTTGTTGTTTAAAAGTATTTTTTTTTCAAAATTAATTCTAGGCGAATGAATGAAGGACACATCCAAATTGTATTTTAAATATTTGTACAATTTATTATTGATGGGGCCGACGTAATTTAACATTCTCCATGATTTAACATTACCATCTTTTTGAACCGGATATATTTCTTTAATAATTTTCAATTTGCGTTTTTTGTTTATGAGGTCTAAAATTATTTTCTTAGGGTATCCATTATTTTTGGCTATATTTTCAATGGTATATGGCTTCTTCTCCAAATTTTCTTTGGAATGTGGAATATTTTGAGCACGTCCTATCATGATGGAACGAGTTATAAGGAATGAGTACATCTGAATAAGCATTTTTCCTGTAAATGTTAAATTCTTATTTTGATTTCTGACTCGTAATGGTAAGATCTAAACGGTTGATATTGCGGTCTGTTTCTCTTTCCATAGTAAGTTTCATGCTATTATTGAGGCTATTTCTAAAGGTTAAAAAGTTATTTAACTGAAGATCTGAACTGTCTCATAAGCAAACTATGTCATCGACATATCTATACCAGAAGAATATATTTTTAACTTCCCAGTATATGGGAAGTTCTTGTAATCGCCTCGAAAATCGAAGTTGAAATTTTCAACATTTCTTTACGTTTTGAGGTCTATAGAGTATATATAAAGTGTTTTTAGAAAGGGAGATGTATGTATCTGTGTGTGTGAGTGTACGTACGTACGTCATTCACTATATCTCACGAACCAGATAAAATATTTGAATCATTATGGTGTCAGCTGTCGTATATTTACATCTTTGTGAAGTTTTTAACATTATAAAAATTCGTTTCAGCCGTTTTTTAATTTAATAGAAGAAAATGCGAAAAATTATGGTTTTTTTCATAAAAAGTATTTTTTTAACTTGATTTGCACAGCACAGTGCTATCAGTTTATAAAATTTATACGTTCTTATCAGTTTTTGAAGAGAAACCAGCAAAATTTTCTTTCATGATTATGAAAAAACTAAATTAAAAATAAAAATCATTCAAAGTTACCATGTTAAGAGGGTTCATACGAATGATATTACTTTATATCTTTTATTCTAAATTAATTGTTGTAAATTCAATCAAAGTTTTAAAATATTTGCATAATTTGAGCAGATTTTTAATAGTTTTTAAAGTCTTTTAATTAAAAAAACTGCTTACATTTTGAAAACCATCAAAATTTCAATCTAAGTTGTATTTGCGGTAATCAACGCTTTGAATGGTGATATGTTTTATAGTCAATACTTTGCAAGATATATGCTTTGAAAAGCTCTTATCGAATAAAATATTGTAGTTTTTAGTAGATTCATTCTTTAGTAATCGTAAGATTTCAATAACCATCATCATTTGTAATACATGTTACTTTTTACATGCAATTGAACATATTTTTGACTGCATATACAAAATTTTTCAAGACCAAAAAGGCCCCCCCCCACGATTGATCCGCGTGAATATTCAATCTGTCCTCATCGACCAAAAACCTTACGTGATCAATGGACCCTCCCGTAGGTGATATGATTCATATTAACTCATTCCTGTTACTGCTATGAATACCTCTCATTGTTGTAATGTTGTTGATGTTTATTTAGATATTACTGGGAAGTTGACCGTGTGCACCTCAAGGGTCGCACCTCGCGGCTTGTTAGAATTGGGATGACCTTCTCTAAAAAATGCATGTATAAGTCTGCTAGAAGTGGAAAAAGTGATGATCCCATTGTTAAAGCGTCTTCAAACGAGAAGCGTTGATCATTATATCTAAAATAATTCTGATCCTCTCAAATTTTGTGCAGATTGATAGTTTATCTGCTTTTGCCTTAGTTTTGTTTTGAAATTTACTTGTGGGATCTTTTTACATTTCAATAGGTTTTGTTTAATCTAGAAATTCTACAATTCTACTTTTATATTTTTTTATCAAATAAAATTATTGAGTTACTTCATCAGCTTTAAATAAGATAATTATATCCTCAAAGGCTCTTTTTCTTAACTTATTCCAAAGCTTACCATTGTCGACAGTATTTCGTGGCCGAGTTCTCTGGTGGTTGCTTCTTAGCACATCTGTACATACTGCTTTCACTTCGGTTGGATCATTATATATTGCAGCTTCTACACCAATGGCAATAAATTCAAGATCCTTCTTTAATGTTATTGGTGTCGGTGCAAATTCGAATCCTTTCTCTAAAATCTATTTTTCAGCTGCGTCAAAATTTTTTGAGGACCAATCCACCACTCTTGGGTGAAACTGTTGTTCCATTGTAGTGCTGGGTACTGAATTTGCAGCGACTCTCTTCTTCATCAGCACAGCACTTATTTTGCTTGCTCTCCTATATTCGCTATTCAAAACATCAAATTCAACTGGATGTAGATTGAATGTAAGTTTTGAATGGAGTACTTTTAGTTTCTCCACAATTGATTTTCTTGCTGCATATCAACGATGAATTTTATTTTTTTCCATCCCATTTCCAGTAATATTTACATAAATATAAAAAATATTGAACTTAATAATAATGAATAATAATAACAATAAGAACTGAATGAGTTTATTGTAATCGTGTGATCCTTAAGAATAAAGCTTTTGGTGGGTGGGGGTCGGACTGTATCTGTACGTAAAGTAATCGAAGGGGGGACAAGTTCCAAATCCTTTTTTACACAACTTAATATTTTTATATCGACGCTTCAAAGAAAAAAGGCGGTTGGCGAAAATGTTGGTAAAATTGAGATCACAGGGTAATTGAATGCTAGTTTTGTTTCTACGCCGACTAAACTAGATTTTGTCGCGTAATGGTTTTTTGAATGGTTGCCTCCAAAATTTCCGTGAGTGTTGCATAAACATTAAATTTGTACTACCTTACCATTCACATTAAAAAGATTAATAATAATTTCTGCTTGTGCAGTTGATCTAGAAAAAATGTAACATGTAGTTATTAATCGCTGTTTAATTGCATCTAAAACATATAAAATATCACCAAAGATTAGAAAGGAGGTAATTTAAATTTTACAAACACTCGATTACAAAACTATGAAAATGTGGTCTAAGTGCGACCCTCGAGGCCCACACGACTAACTTCCCAGTGGTTGAATAAAAAGCTATAATTTGCTTTTATTATTAATTACTATTATTAATAATAATTATTATTAAACATTATTATTCTAAATTAATATAATTACTGTTACTATTTTTATCAGTTTTTTATCTAACCATAAAAGATTTGGTAGAGGAAGACGTCTCCACCACCTGGTTACCTCTACCAAAGCCTTGGCAACCTTGTCCTCTTCGTCCACATCACCCTTCTTGTCCTCCATCTCGGCCTCGGAATCCACAACTATTATTGAGGGTATTTAATTATTGTTTAAAATAATCATTCGTTATTAAGAATGTTTGACCGTTACTGAATAATTATAATTGAATTTATATATACAATATCAGATTATAACTAATATTATTTGATTGTTATTAACAATATTAAATTATTTATAACAATATCCAATTATTAACTGCATTAGCGTCTCTACTCCCATTCACCCAAACCTGATAATAAAAGTTTGCAATTTTATAAATTAATCTTTTTTTTAAATAACATTTTTTACAAATTTGATCACAATTTTGCTAAAACGCACAATAATAACAACATTACTATGAAGGTATTTGGTATCTGCACGAATTAATAGTGCGTATCAACAGTTTAAAAATAAGCAATTTTTAGTCGTTTTTTCAGTTTTTTCATCCTAAATAAAAAACGGCCCAACCGATTTTGCTGAAAAGTCATTCAGTTCTAAGTTACGTAATTACGCGTCGTTTAAAACCAGTCCCACGTCAATCCGATGTTTGGTTCTTGAGATAATCGAGACGAAAAATTACTCCGAACGCACATACGTACATACGCACATACGCACATACGCACATCCGCACATACGCACATACGCACATCCGCACATACGCACATCCGCACATACGTACATACACGTTCACAGACATCTCTCTAAAAACGATGGATTTGGATTCTAGAGACCTTAAAACGTGGAGATATGTCAAAATTTGGGATTCGCAAAATCGACCCCATTACAATAACTTCCCATAGGGAACTGGGAAGTTAAAAATCTACGATTTTAAAGTTTACGAAAAAGTTTTAAAGCCTCTGATATTGAAAATTATTGCAGAATGTACTATTTGACGCTAGTTTTGGTCAGTCAACATTTCTTCTGCCGATCGATTTTAAAACAACATATAAGATGAATTAAAATGTCTGATTACATGGAAAAGGTACAGAATCTTACGCAAAAACGAGGAGGAAGTAACTGAAATCTTACGAACTCTTACAATAAGTGAACTCACAAAATAAACAATGATCTTTACGCATCAAGTAGACGTCATTTTGCGTTATACTCACACGAAAAACGAACCCAATAGGAATGAAAATGATTTTACGGCTAAAATGTGGTTCAGCTACCAAATAATAGTGATCCCATTGACCAAATGTTCGACGCAAACGATGATCCAATAGCTTCAATTGCTTCACTAGTTGGATTCTATAAGGCTACATTCCAAGATCTTTCCTCAAAACTTTCCGTGTAACGGAGGGATAGAGGCAAAGTTGTTGAAAACGGCGTCGCATTGATAAATTTTGATCCTCAATAAAATATCCCTCTACAACGGCGATAGCTCCCATGGTACGCACTGTATGAGCACGTCTTGGATGAACATAGATTTTTTCATAAAATTGCGTAACACAAACAGGTAAGGCAACAATAAATAATCAATTTTACTGAAACATTATCAACGTTTTGAGGTATTTTTACATCACCAAACAGCTTTAACAAGCGAGAGGTATCACGCTCAGAGCGACACGCACGCACTCTAATTAATATATCTCCTAAACTAATCTAGATCCCATTTTGCATTTTTGATGGTAAATTGTATACTTGTTAAGCTTTATTTTACAGTAAAAAAAAATTAAAATGGTCGAAGTTGTTGAAAAATATTTTAAATATTCACTTCCGGTTTAAAACTAGAAAAAAAAATTCAAATTCGGAATCTCATTTGAAAATCAAAAAGAACAGTAAATTTTCTATGCAAAACACTACATTTATTATTTAATTATAATTTACTTCAATATGAAAATAAAATTTTAAAAAACCGCTGCTGTGAAAATTTAAATTCTATAGAAACCTCTTAGCAACTAAACATCAAATAACAAAACTATTATGTGTACACATTCATATACCCTAGAAGTACAAATGTGCCCAATATGAACGAATTTCAGAACCTCATTTTTTTTCGTTGTCGGTTTCACGTAAAATGCCCCAGATTTTTGTTGAAAATTCTATACCTCTTATAAACACCCTGTAGAAATAATTTATTTTGAAAATAAATTTTTTGCGCAGAAGTTTCATAATATTTAAAAAAAACTTTCGAGAAGAATTTATTGAAAATCTTATCAAAGCATAAAAAATGATAAAATGCATCGATCCGTTTCACAGCCAAGATCGCTATTTTTCAGAATAAAAAAATCCGAATTTTTACACTATTTTATTTGATTATAAAACGGCTCTATTAAATTTATTAAAATTTTGACGGTTCAACTATCATCTTAGTGACGCAAATATAACGTTTGGTTCGCGTGATATAGTGCATCATAGTCATAACTTCAAAAAAAAAATACTGGCGTAAAGCTTACTGAAATCTTTTCAGATCCTGTTTTTACATATAAGCGAATTGACACTTTAACGAAATCGATGTAATTTTTTCCCCAGAATTATTGTCGTAGGAAAAAATGAGCGCATACATACGCACGAACACACACACAAACGGGCTTCTTTCCAATAATACTTTGAATACACTCCAATGACTTGGCAACTTAAAGATATGTAGGTCAGGAAAGTAAAAATAACCTTTAGTCAATTTTAGATTCCAAAAACGTCCATAATAGATACAATTCATGACGCGTTTTGATCCGTACAAATGCTATGCATGTGGAACTGAGCGTTGAATATTTAACCATCAATTTCAATTTTAAAAGGCGTTGAAGGATCTTTGTATTGATACTAAATGTCAAGTTTCCTGAGGATTTTCTGCTAATGGGCTTTTAACATAATTACTATTTGAAACCCCCTTCTAAAATGTTTGGTATCACTACGCAGCAAAAAAAAACCCACGTAATTTACCATAACATATTTCTGACAATCAATTATGCATTATATTTAAAGGGTCTGTTTCATTTTCGTGAAGAATCTGATTCATTTTCACAATCCGAAAAATTAAAAATAAAGTCCATTATGCTAAATTGAAATTTAACCCGTGTCGTGTTCATTACACTTCCAAACCATTTGACACCACACTTTCCGAGTGATGTGAAATCACACATAAAAACACTCACATATGCTTGTATACTACCCAAGCTGCGAAACAGAATTTTCCTCGGTAATTTATTTTTTCAAGTCGTACGAAATCAGACTAAATTGCACAAAAAACGTACTTTCGTACCACACTCCATCACATTTCACACGTCCCGAATTTGATTAGTCTCTTTGATTAAATTATTCACGTCATGAGGGTGTTCATGAGTTTAATCAAGTCGAAAACTGCGAAAATCATTTTGGTGTCCTATTACGCACTGATTAAATATTAAAAAGGGTTAGAAAGGATATCTGGTATTGTATGTAGCTTGTAAAAGCTGGCGATGGGTAGGCCAAGGTGTTAGGGTGTGTGTAAAAGCCGACAAACAGACAAATGAGCGTGAAATAGTCATGAAATCGTAAATTTAGATGTCTAATTCAACTTTTTACTCGCACGTCTGGAGTTTTCTTTTGCTACGGAAAAATAAGGTAACAGTAGCCTAGAGAAATATGTGGAAATGTTAATTTAAGCTGATGGATGGGTTTTAGTTGACAAAACCCAAATATGACTAATCATGTTATTAGCAAAAAGATAGGTAATTCAAAGACTTACCAAGAATCAATTAAATATTTCAGATGAAAAAGTAATCACTTGGTTTTATGATGCTACCATGTAGTTTAAATTTCATTGTTATGTCATTCTACACTTTCATATTTCATTGCAAACATTAATGCATTGAAGAAATAATTGAAAAATCACATACACACTTTGAAATCCAAAAACTCGGAAAAATGATATTAAAGTAATTTGAAATTTATTTTAAAACGAATGTACAAGTTGAATAATTTACAGCAGAATAGAACAAGATAAATTTGTTTAAAATTGTTTTTATAATTGGAATCTTTTTTGGATCCTTACTGACATTGATGTGTTATTTTCAAAAATAGATTTTGAAGTCCTAAAATTCAAACTTCATTTCCTAAGGACCATAATCAATTTTTTGTCCAGACCAAAGTCCTTAATAAAAATATTCAAATTTTTAGTTTACCAGCTTCTTTGCGCCAACTAGGAGACACCTTTCTATTTGCCTGAAATACCATTTCTGTGAATTCAACCTCCGGAACCAGGCGTTAAAAACGTAATTTACATTTTTAACAATTTCTTGTTCAAGTCAAAGTTCAGACAAACTCATCTCATACACCCCGCACTCAAATAACACCTTTAAAAACAGACAGAAGGAAAAATAACAAAACAAAACGCATCTTCATCATTTTTAACGAGAAAAGTCATCTAAACACTATACAAAAAGAAATCTTTTATAAGTGAAACTTGTGAATCAAATGTTTTCTTTACTATTGTGTCGCAAATGCATAAAATTGGTTCTTCTATTGATTGACAAAACCATCTATCCAAAAGCGTTTTTCAATATATACCTTACAAAAAACTTGTTGGGATTGAGAAAATTATTAAGATTTTTCGTAGCTTGATAACATTGTTTGGCTGCGACAACTTGTCAAGTAGCACTGAACTGAAATGTCACTTGACATTTAAATTTCGTCAATCAAAATGGCGTTTGTGTCAGTTGAAAGTACGAACACTTTTTTTGGAAAAACTTTTTTGAGAACAATAACTTTAAACGATTCTAGCGAAAGATCTAATAATTTAAATACTTCGGGGAGCGTCTTTACATTACATAATGATAATTTTTAAAATTTCCAAGCTCCTCCTCTCTTGTAAGCGTTTGCTAGATTTCGGTTGTTGTCCTTCTCACCTAAGATTTTAATTTTTTTTAGCTATATATTAGATGTTATTTTTAAATCAAGTGCAAAACTGAAATGATTCTTAGTTTTTCTTTCCAGGAGAATAGAAGTTAGTTCACATACTTGTAATTTTTTATAAGATTTACGGACTGACATTGATTGGCAAAAATAAATTTGATTTACCAAAAGCATTTTTTTTAATATTTAATAAAATACATATTAAAATTAGGACCCTTACGTAACAAAAGTTTTAGGTAAAGTTTCTCTTCCACTTGGTCTGCATAAGGATTCGACCGGATGCCGCCTAGTCTAAGTACAAGCCTTACGTAATTAGTCAACACTCATTTGTGAAACTCATACATAAAGTAAAAGAGACTTTTATTTTCCCATTGAAGGTTATTTTCTTTAGAAAAATGCAATCATTTTTACGAAAATTCAATGAACTTGATGGTAGTAAAATTAAAAACGCGGAATAGCGTGGTAAATTGCTTATTCCGATGACTGATGAAAGAACAATTGTATATAAATGGCTTCAATTTGAAGAGATCAAATTCATGAATTGTTTTTTGCTGTTGTGTGATTTCTTGTGTAACATTTAAAATTTGAGTTTATGGACAATGTCATCATCATCAATGGCGCACCAGCCCAAATCGAGCCTTGGCCTCCCGAAGACACTGCCTCCAACTGTCTCGGTCCAGCGACCGCGTCCTCCAATTAGCGAATCCCAGCAAGGATTCGCTGTCGTTGTCAACTGCTTCCTCCCATCGTTTGCGTGGTTTTCCTGGTGGGCGGCTTCCTGTTGCTCGGCCTTTCATGGAGCGCTTGGGAATTCGCCTGACATCCATACGCTCCACATGGCCAGCCCACTGAAGTCGTAGCAGTTTCGTCAGAATCGATACCAGTGGCTCGTCAGAAAGAGCGTACAACTCATGGTTGTACCGGATTCGCCAGTCCGGTCCGTCCTTCATGGACCCCAGAATACGTCTCAAAATGCGGCGTTCGAAGACGTCAATCCTTTTTTCTGAGGCTTGAGTCAAAGTCCATGTTTCACATCCGTAAATCAATACAGGACGGATGATCGTTTTATAGACGCGCAGCTTATTTTTTCGGTGCACTTTGTTACTTTTAATCACCAAGAGGACTGAAAAATATATTTTATTGGCTAGACCAATTCGCCGTTCAATTTCGTCCTTTTCATATAATATTAAAATAGCTCGCATTTGCAAAGTTTGTTGGGATGCTCAAGTGATGAACATGTTTAAATTAAAAAGCAAGGTCAACTATTGTAGCAGAATGTTCTGATCCAAACTTAGCTTGGTCTTCAGAGGCTTAGTATATTCTCTCTTTAATATCGTGCCTAGTTGAAATAGTAGCTTTCCTTGAATCCATTTGATATTCTACAACTGTTTTTACTAATAAGATTGTTCGAACGTTTCTTAAAATATCAAACCAATTTAGTTATATGATTAAAACAGCGTAAGTCTACTTTTCTGCCTCAGTTTATTATCCTCGTATTGTTATTTCTCCCTGAATTTGCTCCAGCTTCAAATCGAGCGCTGTATCAACAGCATAGTTTGCTATTGTGCGAATTTCGGCTTATCTTACTGTATCCTTACGTAGCTCCGTTCTTAATGGAATCTCTAATCCTAAGTGGAAAGCAATAGCTCCACGTATCCTTACTTTTTGATAAACTAGCGTGCAAGTAATGTCCTGGTGAACGAACCGAACCATTTATGTTTCGGAAGATGTGTGAGTATGTAAGTCAGCCACGTTACTCTCGTCCCCGGGAGGCAACCAAGCGTCGAAAAAGGATACATCGTGACAGGTCTATAGAAATGTGCTTTATCTGATACACATATCATGAAAAGATTTGTTGTCGCTTTCGTTTTTCCGCATGTGTCACGCAATGGGGCTGAATAATAAATAGCTGAACCGAACATCTCACTAGTTGCGTGCCTAAATATTGGATTACCTTGATCTTTTTTCTGGGAGAGTGTGTCCTAGTCCAGGCGGCAGGCACCCGGCTCATGGCTCCTGGCACCCGTCCTTGCGGGCTCCTTCTGCCGCACGCAGGCGGCCCGTCCGCCCGCATGTTTTCCAAGGGATTTATAGAAATCTGTGGGATATTGTGACGAAATTTAGGATATGGAATATATTGCATTTAGCAATTTACTCCAGTGCCCGTAACCGAGCGAACAACGCAGTTTCTACGTATGAATTGTATTGTATTGTAGCATAAATCGATGCAAAGGTTATGGAATATCCGTCGCACGGACGTATATGTGTACAATTTATGGGACGGAATATCGAAACGCTTCCATAAGTCGGATCAAGGTTATGCAAGTAATGGGCTGGAATGAATACATTAAACATTTCTCGCATTTTGTTACGTGCAGGAATATTGATCCCAAATGTGGGCATTACATTTGAGGCATACGTAAAAGTTTAGTTAACCATTTGCTAGTACGAATTTGAAATTCGAAATGGGATTTTTATAGGTTGATTTGAAATTTACGATGCCATATGGGATCGTAGATCAATTTACCTATATTTCACAGCAAATTTTAAGTGCTGATTTGCGAGATGATTTATTGCATTTCGCCCGTGTCGTGGCCCATATGATTTTTGATGGAATAGTGTTAAACTAGGTGTGAAGGGTGCTTGCAGGCACTCACGACTATTAGTATAAATTTTATGAAGAATTTAGAATTAGTCATGACGAAAATGTATCAACTACAAACCAGAAAAACATTTTATTAAAAAGATTTCTGTTTCCAGCTGGCAAACCCAAAACTCATTACCTGTATTCAATCACTTACGCTTGTGATCTTTTTACAGGTGAAATTTGAATACTTATATAACCCTCTTGACGAGATTTTGATGAAGGTTTCATATCCGCGGAACAAAATCGTCAAGTCTTACTAAAAGATATTTCATAATTTTATCAATTCACTACCACCAATTCGAGGTTTTATTGAGTATGAAAGAGGAGGGCCAGAAAACTCCTTGAGTACTTATACACTGTTTGGACCATTATATTCAGTATCTTAAGAGTAAAAGCAACATGGAAAAGGATGAATCAAAAAGGTGTGGAATCCTGGTCTCTGTAGGATCTTCCAGAAATATCACTTTGATAAATTATCTGCGCATTATACTCTGACCTAAGGATGACCCGATTAGGAACTCTGTATTTTAATCTTTCCCGGACAATGAATATATTTTTCTGTATTTTCGAAGAAATTAACATAATTAACAGATGGTTGCAAGGTATTTTTTTCGTTATTTGAAAACATTTCAATGGTGACTTATTTAGCGGCGATTCCGAAGCATTGTTTAACGATTTTTCAGTGAAATAAATATCGATTGATTAACGTTCACATTCAGATTAGACTCAATTAAGAGATGTTTATATTAATTACGGATACTAATTAACATTTTTTTGGTAAAAGGGCACATTTTTCTTTAAGCGTAATCATTTTTTGATTTTTTCATGACTAAATTTTACAGTCATCATTATGGGACAATTTAAGAATTTTGTGTTGATAATACCTCCAAATGAAATGTAGTTCAACCATGATTTCAAAAAAAATTGCAATTGGTATTGCATTGATTTCGAGATACTTTTGCAGGATTTGCAATGCTTTTAAACTCCGATAATTTTATGCAGTTCTTAACTTTTTTTCGTAAATCCATGAATTTTCAAATATTCTTTGTGTGTATTTCAGAAATACGGAAAACAAGGTGTATGTTTCAATGAGTATAAACCATGAGATGCAATCATTGAAGTCCACATGGACAACATCCCAGTTATATCTACATAATTGTATTAAAAACATATTATAATATTAAAATTTATATATAATTCAAAATATATAATAATAATTTAGATAATAATTATGATGAGAACTTAGTACAAAGTGGCGAGAGTTAATATTGATCGTATCGTCTTAGGAAGCATTCATTGATTACGTTAGGCTGCTGGTGAGTGGTGGATTCAATTTAATCTTAAAAAGGATCACTCAGAGTATCTTTCACTATTTTTTTAGCGAAAATGTTGGCAGAACTGAGATTACAAATTTATTGCATATAGTTTTTGTTTTTACGCTGACTGAAGAGTTTTTTTTCGCGTGATGGCCATTTTGAATAGTTTCGACCAGAATTCTATGGATGCTGCATAGTTATTGAATTTGTATTATTTCATTATTTTACTTTACGAACACTAATAATAATTTCAGATTTGGCAGTCGATCTTGAAAAAAAAACATTAAATACGCAGCAAGTAATCGCTGTCTAATTGAATGTTATATGATATAAAAAAAATCGAATAATATTGATAAAATAAGGGGAAAAGTATTTGAAATTTTACGAACCCTCGAAAACTATACTACTAAATTACTAAAAACAACGACATTTTATTTGATGAGAACTGTTTATTATGCATCTGATTTCGAAAATTATTAACTACTTTTGTATATGTATTGTTTCACCATTTTACCTTCAAACACTAATAATCATTTCTTATTTAGAACTTCATCATAAAACAACAAGTAATACACAGTAAAGATTTGATGTCCGATTATATATATGTTAAGCATGTCAAATCTTATGTAAGAGAGAGAAAGAAACATCTGAAATCTTTGAAAGCTTACAATAAGTAAACTCAAAAATTTGACAAATGATCCTTAAGAATTTTATATAAATGTTTCTAGATGTGAATGTGTATTTTTTGATGGTATAAAAAACCTTTAATGTTTTATTTGATGAGAATTTAGAGCACCTGATCTTGATTGGCAGAATAACTAACAACTAAGAAAGAATAGTTTTCTTCAAAACTAAATAAATTTTTAGTAGTTTTTTTATTAAACTAGAAAATAAGCTGTATTGAAATTATTGGAAATTTGAAAAAATCATAGAAATGATAATACGCATTGATCGATATCTTAACCACGCCATTATAAATATAACTGGTTTATTGTTTTTGTATGAACATGATTTTTTAACAATGCCATAAGAATAAGAGAAATAACGTCATACTATTCGTATCAATTTACGGTGACTTTTAATGGTTTCATAGTTTAATTTTTTGTGTAGCTATCAGAATTTTTTTTATTGATTTTAATAAAAACTATTTAAAATATCCGAATTTCGCAAGCATTGATCGTTTGTAGTGCAATCAAGATGAAGAATTAGTTTTTCGGAAATAAACCCTAAATCTTTACAATTTTTTATAAGAATACTAAACGACCGCAATGACTTTCATGAAAATATGATAGAATCAGAAAAATTATAATATTATTATATTATATTAACAATTAAAATTTAGTGCATTGTATGCGAGATATGGTGCATTACCGAAAGGACTTTCAAACTGTAAAAACAAAAACACCCTTCGGCAGAAGTTTTCCAAAATCTAATCAACTCGTGAAATTGTAAGTACGCTTTGATTTACACCTCAACGAAGTCAATACAACTTTCTTTATTTGATTTAGGCTCGTACAAAAAACTGCCTACAAACGTACGAACGAACGCAAATACACATACATACCATATACATACAGACTTTATAAGTTCAAGAAATTTTGTCAAACGTCAACGAAAACGTATCAAATTGTTTTTCTTTTGCTGACCTTTACTTATTGATTCCTGGAACATTTACATACATAAAAGCTCATTCGTAAATTTAGTCTTATACTCGAGTAGGGAAATTTGAATGACGATCGAACAGTTATGGGGAATCGGCGGGCGAACAACAAGAATGACACAATAACTGCAGACACGTTTCACGTGTTATTTCGCCAAGGTTGGGGATTTTTAAATGTTCATGCAAAATATATTTAATAGATTGTACGAATGGAGTTTGATGATTTCAGGAAATTTATTTTTCGCCTTCACTCAAATATACCTAAGGTGAGAATACCAGTCCATTCCTACTGCAGGTTCAGCAATTAAATGCATGCATAATTAATAATCGTATTTGGGGTGCACAAGGACGATTTTTTGGTAACCAGTATTCAGATTTCAGGGATCTCCATGAAAACCACACAAGTAGGTTAGATTAATTACAATATGATTATGAAGTAAGCATGTCGCCTAAGCAACTGTTACTGTTTTAATGTAGGAGGGATGTAGAAGGATTGTAAATTATGGGTGACAAATACGTGCGTGGTATCCTGATTTAGAATTTACATGCATTTTTTCTCAATCTTGGCCGGATGCATTGATCGTAGGCTTTCTTTTTCAGGTGGCATTTCATTCTTGACTTGAATATTATGGACTTCATCCCGAACGCACTCCATGTTAGCTTGATCCTTCTGTGGATTTTCGGTATTAGCGATCCCGAGTTGTGTACTGATTGGCCCATATACACATACTCGTCTACAACTTCCAGGTCGGCGGTGTTGTTAACTGAAAGTTCACCCTGGCTTCTCGTTACGAACTCATTGTACATAGCTTTAATTTTACTAAGTTTCATTTTTAACTTCCCAGTATATGGGAAGTTTTTGTAATCGCCTCGAAAATCGAAATTGAAATTTTCAACATTTCTTTACGTTTTGAGGTCTTTAGAGTATATATAAAGTGTTTTTAGAAAGGGAGATGTATGTGTGTGTGAGTGTGTGTACGTACGTACGTACGTTCGTGGACACTTTTTTCTACGAGCATAACTCACGTAAACAAAATCGTATCGACTTCGTTGAGGTGTCAATCGAAGCGTCTTTGCAATCTTAAGAGCTCATTAGTTTTTGGGATACTTCGGTCGGGGGGTTTGTTGTTTTGCCCCTTTGAAGGTCATTTCTGTCATGCGTTATATCTCGCGAACCAAACATACGATTTCCTTGATCAAGGTGTCAATCGACGCGTATTTACATTTATGTAATTTTGTCAAGTTTTTAAAAAATTTCTTGAAGCCGTTTTCTAATTTTTTAAAAAAAGTGCAAAAAATTAGGTTTTTTTAAATAAACAATAAATTTTTAACCTGATTTACGGAAGATAGTATTCATTTTTAAAAAATTTATTTACTTCAAGCAATGCTTGTAAAAAGAACATCAAAACTTTTTTTCATTACAATGTAAAAAATTAAATAAAAAATAAAAAATCATTAACAGGCATCATGATCTTCAAGGTCATTTCTGTCATGCGTTATATCTCGCGAACCAAACATACGATTTACATTGTCAAGGTGTCAATCAACGCGTATTGAAATTTTCGTGAAGTCCTCGAATTTTGAAAAAAAAGATCGTCGTTAAAAAACGACTCTTTAATTTAAGAAAAAAAGTGCAAAAAATTAGTTTTTTTTTAATAAACAATAATTTTTTAACCTGATTTACGGAAGACAGTATTCAATTTTTATAAAATTTAAATACTTCAAGCAATGTTTGAAAAAACGTCATCAAAACTTTTTCTCATGAAAGCAAGAAACATTAAATAAAAAATAAAAAATCATTAACAGTCATCATGATCTTCAAGGTCATTTCTTCCATTCACTATGTCTCACGAACCAGATATAATATTTGCATCATTAAGGTGCTAATCGGCGTGTTTTAACATGTTTTTGATTATTTTAACATTATAAAAATCCGTTCCAGCGGTTGTTTTGATTTAATAGAAGAAAGTGCAAAAACGTTTTTTTCATCAAAAATATTTTTGAAACCTGATTTGCACAACACAGTAATAAATGTTTATAAAATTTTTCATTCCTATCCGTTTTTGAAGAGACACCAGCAAAACTTTTTCATGACTCTGAAAAAAAATCAATTAAAAATAAAAAAATCATTCAAAGTTACCATATGAAAAGGGTTCTTCCGAATGATATTACCTTATATGTTTTATTCTAAAGACTTTGTTGTAAAGTCAATCAAAGTTTTAAAATGTTTGGGTAATTTGAGCAGATTTTTAATAGTTTTTGCAGTCTTTTCATAAAAATAAGTGGCTTAAATTTTAAAAACCATCAAAATTTCAATCAAATTTGCATTTGTGGTAATCAATCATCATCACTCATCCACTAAAAGCCTTGCGTAATCAATGGATGCTCCCGTAGATGATATGATTAATATTAACTCATTCCTGTTACTGCTATGAATACCTCTCATTATTAATATTTAAAGTAGTAGTATTTTCAAAATTATTATTGTGTTTAATATTTTTAATGTTTATCTAGATATTACTGGGAAGTTGACCGTGTGGACCTCAAGGGTCACACTTCGCGGCTTGTTAGGCCTGTTATCTTGCTAGCTGTGCTTAGATCTTCGAGCGGTTTCTGTGGCTCATGCTAGTTTTGAGCGATAATGACTATGTCATCTGCAAATTGTCGGTGATTCAGTCGCTCTCCATCTATGAGTAGTCCTTTGTTATCCCATTCCATTTCCTCTAAGGTGGCGTTGAACAGTTTCGGCTATATGCTTTCCATCTGTCTGATCCCTCTTTGTGTGGGAAATTCCGGCGTGTCATCAATTACTTTAACTTTCGTTCTTGTTGATATTGGCCAGGTTTTCTATATAGGGTTCTCAATACCCTGATTTATGAGCGCTCTTATTATTGCTTCGGGGTATACTGAATCAAAGGCCTTCTCAAAATCAATGTATGACTGGGCTAGGGGGAGTTCTCTCCTGAATCTAGCTTGTTGTCGTGGTTGTTCTACATCTAAGCCCAATTTTATTCTATTATTGAGGATTTTGGTGAGCACATTGTAGAACACTCGAAGCAGACTTATTGGTTTATAATTTCTAATGTCTTCCCTGCTGTCCTTCTTATGGATCAGAATTATGTTGACACTGTTCCACTGGTCTAGAATTTGCCTGGTTCGAATACAGCTTGTGAGCACGTCCATCAGGAATTTCATTTTCTTCTGCCCGCATGTTTTATCAGTTCCGCTGTGATTCTGTCATTGCCGGATGCTTCATCAATTTCATTTGTTTGACCGCCAGTTACACTTTGCCAATGAGAACTTTTGGTACATCTTCTACGAGTTCTGCTGGTGTATTTGTTGTAAATGTGAAGCTTTTTTCGGGGGCTTTTAATTTCCAATGTTCCTTTTCTATTGGTTATTCTTACGTTTCCGTGTTGCGTAGCAATTACTTGCGTTCTTCCAATCATCAGTGCAGTTTTCACATAATTGACGCTTCTGTTGCTCTCGGTAGCGTTCTCTACCAGTTTTTCGTTGTATTTCATGATATCTTCTGAAATTCTCTTTCTGATTGTTTTTCAGGTTTCGATGTATTCAATCCTTTCGATGTTCATGAATATTTTCATTTCCCTGCGTTTTGTGAGTAGAGTTTTTGTTTCATTTAAGAGTTCGGAGTGTCTGTTGTTCACTCGTCGCCCGCTTACTTCTTCAGCACATCTTATAATAGCGTTTTCAAGATATCACGCGTCCTTGTTCCGCATTTCAGTTTCCAACTTTTCTTGGTATAGGTGGGCGTTGTCTCTGATATAGTCAGTATTAAAACCTGGTCTTAATGTTGGCTTTCTCGATAATCTGAGCCTTTTTGCTTTTCGATCCAGGGAGATCTTTGCTCTAGCCAGACGATGGTCGCTTTCTGTCTTGAAGTTGTCAATTATTGATACGTCCCTGACAGTTTTCATTCTATTCTGTAGGATTTTATCAATTTTATAGCGTTGATACATTGACCCATCATCAGTACGAAAAGTGTCATCAGCACGAAACTTCAAATGACGGGGTGACACACATGTTTTCGTCGTTGGGGTCGTCATTATCATTCGGTCGTTGGTGTCGTTTCGATGACAAACATCAACTGTTCGCGATGGGACGTCAGATTTGGTTCGAAAATATTAAACAACTGATATAAATAATATCAAATTCTATTCACGGTATTTGGTTTCTAATTATTCTACCCAAACAAAGATGGCAGTTTTTTGTACTTATCGAGATAAGTATGGTCTTTTTTCGTGCTTATCTCTCTGTCATTATGATGGTTTTTTTTTGTGCTGATGACACTTTTCATACTGATGATGGGTCAGTGTGTGTATTATTCTTGGTGGTTGCATTTGGAGTTTGCCATATCTTTTTTTTCAATTTTGGTTTTTTATAAAGAAAGAGGTCGCCCTGTATATGTTGTGTTGGTGGGTCAGCTGGACCAGTCTTTTTCTTCTTTCTTTTCTTGTACCTAATCTGAATTTGCCTATCAGTGCTTCTTGATCCTTTTTTCTTCTTACTCTGGCATTGGAGTCGCATATTAAATATTTAAAGTGGCTGTTGTTGTTATCGCAGGCCTGATCCAAGGTTTATAGACAGAAGAGGTAAACCCATTAGAAAATCGTCATCCTATTTTACTCGCACATTTCACGCACGTAACGTTATGGATTCAATAAAATTAGGGCTGGCAAAGTAAAAAATCGCAGATGGCGCATATGACAAGACGAAATATAACGAATTGTCACATTTGAATCAAACGCTTTCCCCTTCATTAAATAACCAAATATTTTTGTTGAACTGGCGGCAATTTGTATTATTTGATTTGAAATTCGCTACTTTTGTTTACTCGACTTTTTTAACGTCGCCACATATCTCCATGCCCCATCATTATAATTCAATTATCAATTTTAACCCATTCCCATGCTACATATGGAGATCATCTATCTTTTCCTTCCAATAAGTGTCACTTTACCCAGCAGGAAAATCACATCTTGTTTGTTGCAAAGCCTTGCTGGAGTTTTTACTGGGCAATATGTCATAAGTCGTCGAATACACTACGTTATTGCAGCTTCGGAAGAGACTACCTGGTCGTCCATATCCCTTGGGCCTGATCTATTGCACGATAGCACTCTTCAATCTCGTCGTCCGTGTGGCTAGTTGTTGATGCAGACCCTTTGTGAGAGAGCCTGAGAGTTAGTTAGGCTGGCCACTCCGTCTGAGATACCTGTGATGTTAACAATCTTGTTCGCCCATTTTTTTTTGTTAATTAGGAAACCCACTCTACCTATCTCCCGTGGTGGTATAGGATGTTACCCGATTCCTGTTTCAGCATGTTCTCTTCATTGCGTCTTGTTTCGCTGAGGGCAACGATGTCACATTTAATTTTGGTTGTTTTCTCCTCTAGTTCGATTAATTTTGTCCTGCCTTGATAGTGTTCGGCAGTTATATGTCGCTATGTGTAGTGTTGTAAGGTGTTGTTGTTGGCGATTTAACCTCCGCGGATTGTTAACACCCTCTGCTTTCGTGGATGGTTCTTGGAAGCTACCAACCTAGGTCCAATCCGGCCTACGGACAATCAGAGCTGGTGGTTTTTCTGTCCTTTCATGTTGGGGAGGGGGTTCGAGACAATACCTTACCACGCTGTCTCGTTGCGGGTTGGTAAGAGGCAAAGGTTAGTGCGGTATGGGGTATATTAGTGATAGGATAGGAGTGGGAGGTGTCCATAGGAACTACCATCTTCCAATGGACAATCTACCCTAGCTGAATTGACACGCTTTTTTATTAATGAATAGGTCGTGCGTGAGATTTGAACCTGGTACCCCTCGGGCGGGAGGCAACCGTTCCACCCATTGAATCAGATAGGGTATTATATCTATAGACATAAAGTAAGTGTACTAACATTTACATGATCACCTTACTTTATTTTATTAATCAACACAAATATGAACCGCAAAATAGACAAAAAATATACATATATAAAATATGAATATTCATCTATTTTGCGGTCCATATTTGCTTTGAATCTTAAGATAAAATGAGGTGTTTATGTAAATGTTTCGTACACTTTTCATTACCAAACGTACTGAAGCAAATTATCCAGTTCGTTCAAAGTGGTTTTGTTTGTAAACTCAATTGGAAATAGAGTGAACATAACGAGGCAAACGAGATTTTATTGAATATTTGTGAAACCAAATATTTTTGCTCGACGTATTTTTTGAAGCGTTATTTTAATGTCCAAAGAAATCAACTTTCATTCATTTTTCATGTGCAATTAATCTATCATTCATTTTTCACATGTGTTTAAGAAGGCTACCAGTATCCATAGTATCTCGTCAACCTTCACCATTCTCAGCACCACCAGCTCCATACTCAGACTCACCTATTGCAATAAACCCTATCGTAGCCATGTAGTACATACATATTTATTGTCATTTTCAATAATGAGCAGTATCAACCTTCACTGAATAGTTGATGTCTTTACTGAAATTTCGAAGAAAGGCTTTGTAGTCTACTGTTTAACATATTTTGAGCTCTGCTTCTAAGCGATTATTGCTGAAATCACTCCTCTTCTTCAACCATCCTTTCATTCCGTTCATCTACTTGCTTTTTAGCTTCCCAGTAGTTCTTGTAATCGCCGCGAAAATTGAAATTGAAATTTTCAACATATCTTTACGTTTTGATGTCTTTCGAGATATTTTGATATGTATGTACGTACATACGTACGTTCGTGGATATTTTTTCTACGAGCATAATTCACGTAAACAAAATTGTATCGACTTCATTAAGGTGTCAATCGATGCGTCTTTGCAATTTTAAGAGCTGATTAGCTTTTGAGAAACGTCAGTCAGGGGGGGTTGCTGTTTTGTACCTTTGAAGATCATTTCTATCGTGCGCTATATCTCGTGAGCCAAACATAGGATTTGCTTGTTTGAGAAGTCAATCGACAAAAAATTAGGTTTTTTTTCAAAGACAATAAATTTTTAACCTGAATTTAAAAACGCAGTAACCGATGTTTATATAATTTGTATAGTCCAAATAGTTTTTGTAAAAAAACAGGAAAACCTTTCTTCAAGACTACGAAAAAAATGAAACTTAAAATATAAAATCATTTAAAGTCATCATGACCTTCAAAATCATTTATGTCATTCATTATATCTCGCGAACCAAATATGATGTTTGCATCATTTTATAAACTTTGTTGATGATTAAAAAAATTGAATCAAAAAAGAAACATGCAACGTCATCATGTAAAAAGGGTTCATACGAATGATTATACCTTATATCACTTATTCTAAAGACATTGTTGTAAAGTCAATCAAAGTTTATTAATATTTGCATAATTTGAGCAGATTTTCAAAAGTCCTCACAGCGCCGTGTTTTACTTTAATTAAAAAACTGCTTAAATTTTAAAAAATTATTAAAAATAAAATCAAACTTGCATTTGTGGTAATCAACGTTTTGAATGGTAAAATGGTAAAATGGTTAGTAAATAACTTCAGATCAAATGCATTAGAAAGCTTTCGTCAAATAAAAATTATAGTTTTTAGTAGTTTTGTATGTTAGTGGTCGTTAGATTTCAAGTACTTCATCATTTCTAATACATTTTACTTTTTACATACGATTTATTCAAAATGGCCATCACGTGACAAAATCTTTTCAGTGGGCGTAATAAAAAAAACTGCATTCATTTTTGTTAGCTCTTTGTCCTTCAAGCATCGATATGAAAATAACAAATAACGTAGAAAAGGCTTTCTAGCCTGTCTATCCACCGATTCATCCGCGTGAATACTCAATCAACACCTCATTCACCAAAATCCTCACGTAATCAATGGACGCACGCGTAGATGTTGGGATTAATATTGAGTCATTCCAATAGCTTTTATGAGAGGTACTTTATTATTATTTAAAGTAGTATTATTTTCATGATTATTATTGTGTTTAATGTTTTTAATATTTATGTAAATATTACTGGAAAGTTGACCGTGTGGACCTCAAGGGTCGCATCTCGCGGCTTGTTAACTTCCCAGTATATTGGAAGTTCTTGTAATCGCCTCGAAAATCGAAATTAAATTTTCAACATATCTTTACGTTTTGGGGTCTAACGAGTATATTTTAAGTGTTTTTAAAAAGAAGTATGTATGTGTGTGTGTGTATGTACGTACGTCCGTACGTACGTATGTGCGTATGTGCGTTCGTGGACAGTTTTTTCAAAGAGCGTAACCCAAGTAAACAAAGTCGTATCGACTTCGTTGAAGTGTCAATCGAAGCGTCTCTGCAATCTTAAGAGCTGATTAGTTTTTGGAACACTTCGGTCGGGGGGGTTTGCTGTTTTGCTCGTTTGAAGGTCATTTCTGTCATGCGTTATATATCGCGAACCAAACATACGATTTCCTTGATCAAGGTGTCAATCGGCGCGTATTAACATTTATGTGATTCTATCAAGTTTTAAAAAAATTGGTTGAAGGCGTTTTTTAATTTTTTAAAAAAAAGTGCAAAAAGTTTGGTTTTTTCAGAAACAATATATTTTTAACCTTATTGTCAAGTCCAAGTAATCAAAATTTATATAATTTACATACTCCAAACAGTTTTTATAAAAACGTCATCAAAATTTTTACTCATGCTTAAAAAAAAAAATCAAATAAAAAATAAAAAATCATTAACAGTCATCATGCTCTTCAAGGTCATTTCTGTCATGCGTTATATCTCGAGAATCAAACATAGAATTTGCATCGTTTAGGTGTCATTGTATGCCTATTAATATTTCTGTAAATCCGTCGCATTTTTAAAAAAATCTTTGGAGCCGTTTTTTTAATTTAAGAAAAAAACTGCAAAAAATTAGGTTTTTTTCATCAACAATAGATTTTTAAGCTGATTTGCGAAAAATAGTAATCAATCTTTATAAAATTTATATATTGCAAACAATGTTTGTAAAAACACCATACCACCAATTAAATAAAAACTAAAAAATCATTAAAACTCATCAAGATTTTCAAGGTCATTTTTATCATTCACTATATCTCACGAACCAGATATAATATTTGGATCATTAAGGTGTCAGTTGACGTGTGTTAACATCTTTGTGAAGTTTTCAACAATAGACAAATTCGTTTCAGCCGTTTTTTTAATTTAATAGAAGAAAATGCGAAAAATTATGTTTTTTTTCATAAAAAATATTTTTTAACTTGATTTGCACAGCACAGTAATACCTGTTTATAAAATGTATACATTCCTATCAGTTTTTGAAGAGAAACCGGCAAAATTTTCTTCCTTGATTATGAAAAAAACTAAATTAAATATAAAAAATCATTCAAAAATACCATTTAAAGAGGGTTCATACGAATGCTTTTACCTTATATCCTTTATTCTAAAAAAAATGTTGTAAATTCAATCAAAGTTTTAAAATATTTGCATAATTGAGCAGCTTTTTAATAGTTTTTATAGTCTTTTATTTAAAAAAAAACTGCTTAAATTTTGAAAACCAACAAAAATTTTCAAGATCAAAAAGGCCCCCACCAATTGATCCGCGTGATTATTCATCGACCAAAAACCTTACGTAATCAATGGACCCTCCCGTAGACGATATGATTCATATTAACTCATTCCTGTTACTGCTATGAATACCTCTCATTGTTGTAATGTTGTTGATGTTTATGTAGATATTACTGGGAAGTTGACCGTGTGGACCTCAAGGGTCGCACCTCGCGGCTTGTTCGTTTCTGTTTCTGCTTCTTTTCTGTTAAAACCAATGACTACCACAATGCAAGCAGCTTTCTTGTTGGACATCTTTGCCCTAGAATGTTACCAAATAAACTGAGGTTTGAACAAGCTGTTAAAACGTGTGTGCATTAAAAGGAACTTATTTCCCAAGCTGAATCTGCTTTATATTTATAATATCATCTTTATCCAAATACATTTTTTTTCATTGAAAATCTACACATTTCCAATAGTGCAGCGATACAATCTTCACTAAAAAAGGATTAGATTTGCTTAGCAAGTCATTAAAACTCTTTTCCAATTCAAGAAAAATTTGTTGGAAATAAATACAACCCTTTTAAGTCTCACTCCATTGACCACCTAAATAACATTGAAATCGTTGGCCAGTTGTTTGATTAGTAATTTCTAATAAGTACATGAAACACAGTTTAATAATGACGGAATACAACTTCCATTTCCTCGAAATTCTAAACATCATTGCCCTTATTAAGTTAAATATCTTCATCAGATTCCTCTAATTGCTTGATCACAGCTTCTTAATAGGCAACGTGATTCACTTTTGTCTTAAAGGACGTTGAGGGCACATAAGCAGTCCCTAAAACTCAAATTATCTTCTTCAATCTCCTTCCAAGAATTAATCATTCAAATAGCACATTCATTACGGAAATGTAAACAAAAATGACACACTTTCCACATTACGGAAGGGATGACAAAATTAAGACAGCCGTCAATTAATCAGAGTAAGAATCATTTCAACCACTTCGACAACAACAGAACGAAGTCTCATTCGAAAATCAATAAGATAATATATTAACGGCTCCAGTCAGGCAAAAGGACGGAAAAGGTGGAGAACATCAAAAGCTGCAACAATACGAGCAGGTTCAGCAAAACGAGATTAAATAGAAGATAAAATGATTTCCCTAGAGCTTGAGTACTTTCTTAGCGTTTTGGTGTGATAAAGCCCAGCGCGGCTGCTGCTTTGGTTTACGCCGAAAAGCATGGAAAGCATGAAAACCAGAAGATTCAATGGAAAATCCAGTGACAAACAGAGCAACACTATTCATTTGCAAGCATGGTGCGAGGACACGACTTGCGGAAAAGGAGCAGCGTTGAATAATATATTTTCGAAACGGTGACGCTGTATCTTAGAGTATTAACGAGGAATACTAATGTCTCTGGAGTTGGATATTTCGTTGCCGATATTTTTATGGAATACATTTGTAAGCATTCTTGTTAATCTCTTGCTCCGAGGACACAATATAAGTAGGGAAGAGCTGCTGCTACCGTGGCACCGCGTCGTCGAGGCTAAGCCCAGGCCGCCTACAAGACATACTTTCATTACAATGACTTGTTTAGTCAATCCTCTAGGCACAACAAGTCCTTTTCCTCTTCGGGCTTTTCGTGTAGCATTACTTGCTTTTTGTTCACTTTTGCCGCTTTTCACGCCACTTTTGATATTGAATTCAAATGAGAATCTTCTTATGGTGATCAGATTGTCATTTATTTAAAGAATGTCGGGAGCATTTTTAAATTGAAAAGATTGTACCAGCGATTCAGAATATCGATATAATGAATAGCAATGGTTTATTGTGTTTGCCTTCTGTACAGTTCATGAATTTTTCAGGTGCTTTTTGGCTTTCATTTGGTGATTTCTCTGTCCGCATAGGGTCGAAATGGAATAAATTCAGTCAAAAAAATATTGCCGCCTTTTATTTGAGACTATGTTTAAGTGAAAAAAAATATACCGCCAATTTTTTTTGCCAGGGGCTATGTATATATTTGGTTGTTTGAAAATCACCTAAAAGAAAATTGTATTGATTTCACGTAGAGCAAAAGCACCCTTAGTGACACTTCATTTCGCCCTAACGATTTATTCCCCACCTTCCCATCAATCAACCAATTCTCAAAAAGAAAAAGAAAACAAATTCGATTCCTTGCCAATTCTAGACTGACCCGTTTCCACCCCGAGGGCTGGCAGCCTGCCATCTATCACAGCTCACAAAATAAAATCACTTCAAACAGTTTTGAGTAAATCTCATCTTAATTGCGTGAAATGAGTCATGATAGGCTTTTTCCCTCTAATTCTTGTTATAAACTTTGTACTTTAACGCTTCAATTAAAGGCATTATGAACTTTTCAATTAATGGCAATGGTCGTAAGTAAAGTATGGCGAGGGGTGGTTCGTTTCAAGTGATAATTGATGTGTTTTTCATAGGTATGAATGTGAAGCACGTTCGGGCTTACGTTTCAATGCTCAGTGAGACCTCTAACCTCCTAGCCATCATGTAATTAGATATGTGCTAAGTATTAAACTACTGTACATGTAACGTAAATTTTCAGTGTGAATAGGTGGTGTATGTTTATTAAATGGTTTACAATTGCGTTTGCATGCGGTAATGATGAATTTACATGGAAGCAAACTCGTGACTTACTTGTGCAAATATTCCGGGTTCAAGAACATAGACATTTTTCATTCAAAAAATTGAAAAAATTATCTTCGAATACCGATACTAATAGAACGAATTCAATTCAAAGCTAATCTAATGCAATTCAATTAGAGCGATAGAAATGTCAAATCGGCCATATTTGCTGATGAAGCGTCAGTGCCAATTAGCGTTTGTAGTAAACATTGTTTGACAAGTGACTATGAACAAATGCACAACCATGCATTGTGTGGTAGAACATATTTAAATTGATCATCAAAGTAATTATTCGCTTCGAGAATCGTATTGTGAACTCTTTGTGAGCTTATGGACATGCTCACCTTTTTAAGGATTGTTTTGTCAATACGCAGAATTGCTGTTCTTGAGGAGTTGAAAGAATTCAGACTGAATAAGAATCATGCGAAAATCCTCGTGTGTTGTGGTTTGTGTTTAGTAACAATGGGAAAGAAGTGCAGTCTCATATCGTTAATTTCATTTGTATTTAAAATGGATGATGTGTTTGTCTGTTTTGTAGTTTGAACAAGATAGAGAGAATTGTTACATTTTAGTGAGGGTGAAAATTTACACAGATGAAAGTTCTATGACAAAAAAATTTCAAGCAATGCATCTATCATGTTACCAGAAATATTTCACAATTTTGCATGCCATATCAAGTTTTTATTCATACAAGAAAACTTCATGCTGTTGACAACCTGCAAAAAATATCAATGATAATTGCCTTTCAGACTGGTAACATATGATGTAGAGTTTTTTGAAAAAACCGTGCTTGAATTTGTTCAATAGATGCCATTTTGAAAGCCATTCAAATGATATTTCATAAAATCAAATTGAAACTTGTCATATTTGTTTAACTTCCAGTTTTTATAAATATAAAGCTGTGGACATATAATTAAAAACACTTGTAGCTTCTTAAGAAAAACTTGATTTAATAATGAATCGATATAATTCACTCTGCTTAGGTTAGTTTTTTGCCTGATTTAATGACAATTGAAAGAGGTAAATCGTTCGCTGATGTTTCCTCTAAAAAGTAAATAGTCTTGAATAAGCTTCAAAACTCATTTATTTAAGCAAATATGTTACCAAATAAAGACAGAAAACACAAAAGCATATCAGTAATATGTCGGAAAACCGTCCTGCTTCACAAACTCTTGTAGGCGATTCGGCATTCTCTTTATACATAAGTCACTTGCCACCGCTTCGAACAATTAGTCCATGTTTGTAAAATTGCTTACTGCTATGGCTTGTTTTACGTCTCCTCACAAGTGCTCGATTGAATTTAAGTCCAGATTCGTTGATAGCCAATCTAAAACGATGATGATGTTGTCTTGCAGAAACTTTATTATGTATTGTTCAGTATGTTAAGGGTCGTTGTCGTGATAGAAAGATTCTCCTCAGCCCATGGCATGATGTTTTCTAAGATGTTAACGTACTTTTCTTTGGTGAGTATTCTTCCGATACGGTGTATTGGCCCAACACCAAACCACTAGAAACATACTCGGACATTAATGGAGCCACCTTTGTACTCAACAAAAGTTAAAGTGTATTTAGAGTCGAACTTCTTCCTCGTTGGTCGTCTTACATATTTACTGGCAATATGACCAATGTGATTTATTTTTGTTTCGTCGCTCCTAAGGATGAATTTCCACTCATTTTTTCAAATGAAACGTTCCTTTACCAAGAACATTTTTTTCTTCCCATTAGTTGCCATTACTAAGGGCTTCATCCTGTCTATCCTGTCAATTGGCTTTCACAAGACGTCTTCTGACTGTTTTCACCGAAATATCGCTACTCTGCTCGAAAATTTGGCGATAAATTTCGAAAGCTGATCATATTGGGCTCCGTTTTGAAGTTCAGATGACTTGTATATCTATTCTATGAGTTGATTTTCAAAATCTTTATGTCAAAAGAATATTCTGGACAGTCTTGCGGCTTTTTACGTGTTTCAGTGTTTTATGGAACAGTCTAAGTGACTGACCTGTGTTCATATTCACATTCTAACCTGTCAAGTCTACAATTACAAAAGTGCAACTCTAGGCTTTCCCTATCGTTATTGAAATTAAAAACACTTTCTAAACCATTGAAAATTATGTTTAAATTTCTTCGAATGCAACCAGCTTTTTCAAACTGATCATAAGGAATTTTTATGCCGTGCTATTTATAGTAAAATACAATGTTGCTAATTACGTGTTCGCTCGAAGTCTCGGGTTTTTCAGGATTTTCTTGTCCTGTCATCTTTATAGCGGTAGCATCGGCTACCATTAGAAGTAAAAAACGAACCTAAGGCGAATGACTTACATCGATGGTTTCAGAGACAAATAGGGTTATTTTAATGAGATACAATTGTTTCTAATTATATGTTCCTAGTCCTAGCTATCTTGTTTGTGGTTAAATATAAGACTCTGTTGTTCAGTTGAAAAACTTACTTACAAATAATTTCCCATATAATGAGTCGAAAAAGTATTTACTTGGGAAACGCATTTGTACATGAAACACCTTTAATCGCATTGAAAATTGTAGCTGAAGTGGTTTGTAAATGTGATACTGAATCTTCTCGTATCAACTACTTGCTAATCTGAGTGTCATACTTTTCATTCCTAGCTTAAATTTCTTGTAGCAATTTGCTTCTATAAACAAACACAATATTTTTGTTCACGTTTTCCTGAACGCAGTAAAGTCAAGCCACATCCCATTCTAGGTAAGTTTTCCTTGGCTACGGTAGATGCTTTCCCAATGACATTATTTGCCCGTAATTCCATTGTCCCGGCATCACTCTACTAATTCCTCAACATCCAGCATAATCGCACCTATTGTTGTGCTTAATGAGTATGCAAATGTTACAAAGCACATTAATAAGCGGAATTTTCTTACTTTTCGCATTAGGTGCCGCCAAAGTAACTCGACATTTTCTTTCATGGGACACCGCAACCACTCCAACATATATTCTGTGCAACCAGGACTCGCTCTTATTCAGCGACTCTGGGTGCTGTTGCCGTGCCTTATCCATATTACAGGCAGCGAACAAATGAGTGTCATTAATCATTTTCCCAGGAGCATGTGACAGAATAAAGATTAGGTGTAGTACAGATATGTATTGAAATTTACCATCGCAGTGACATAGCATAAATTTCGTTATCCTGGGATCTACTTCTATACTTCTCACCACATCGACGTACACCGGTTCGCCTGCAATAATAGGTGGTGGAGAAATGGTTGGTTGCCTGGAACAAGGACGATTTGCTGAAGCTCGGCATCTTATCTTTCCGTTTTGCCGAAAAATTACTACTGCAAGTTCATCATCTGATAAAAGAGATCTTCAAATTGGTTTTGTAAAATTTGGGCTATTCATCGTTGATAAATATGGAATGTGCGCAGAAGGGCAAACTTTCTGAATTGCTCGTAAATAAGGTAGAAATTTTTTTGGAAAAAGTCACGTTTGATGGACTACTTTTGTAGGTTCACGTTATATGAATTTCTTTGACGGTTTTTAAAATTAATATTTCATAATGTACGATGTACAAATAATGTTTTGCTAGCTCAGATCTGTGTAGCCCTATCAATTTCAAGAATCATTTGCTTTCTCTTTTGATCAAAATAAGTAAAACAATCAGATAAAATTATAAGTAACGGATTCTGAGTTGTAGTGCATAACCACATTCATGAACTGCAAGAATGAATAATAACGATTTTTAAATAAAAATGGAAGATATCCGCAACGAACGCTTTATTTAAAAATTTCAAATTGTAATTTTTACTATTGAAAAAAATGTCCTTCAGAAAAAAATTCATCAAAATATTTCAGAAAATTATTTAGAAAATTAGCATTGATTAAATAAATAAAACAAAACCAATTTCGTAAGAAAGTTCCAATCATATGTTACAGAAAGTTTGAACTTGAGGATTCCAAAAAAAATCTGGATACAATGGGAAAACATTTACGTGAGTTTTGAGTCTTGGAACCGGGACTGGTCATAGGGTAAATAGTTCAACCCGGCGATCATCCGTGATGAGGCTCAGCATAATTTTATGTCGGATGTGAAGCACAGACTTATTTGAACACTTAGCCTTAAGGGCCGTGCACCCATGTAAATTTTTGTCAATCGTTTAACGCGTACCAGCCATCTAAACTCGTGCTTCCCGTGTGACCCACGTAAATCCTTGGATATCCATATACCTCATATTTCAGTGAAAAACAAGAGTTTCCCGTGTCACTCATGCCATCCGTGTTTACTATTTAACCCGCTTACCCCAGTCAACAGTGCAGTGCATGTGACCCATGTGAATGCGAGCCACCCATATAACTTATACAACCCATTTTTTGGTATGTATAGACACAAATCAACAATTGTCTTTTAATGAGGGTTTCATCTTTGATAATGTTTGTTTAGTTGAAATCTTGGCTCAAAAACTTCTTGCAGCTCTTGGTTTTTATAAAAATTATTACTGCAAAATGAAAAGAAATGATTTTCCTAGTTTTCCAGTCAAAAAATACGAGTCACAGTTGCAGATAGGAGAGCTGTTATGATTTTCAAGTACAAGACACTCCAAAAAAGGTTATTTGAATAATTTATATGTACTTTATTTGTTTGAAAATATATATTTTCAGACAAATAAAGTACATAAATTATCCAAATAGCCTTTTTCGTTTAAATAGCTTTGAAATCTTTTGAATTATAGTGTTCAAAAATAATTTTTGGCATGTGGCATTTGCACCACTTTTTCCAGCAAAGCCGGTTACAGTTTAAAATCTCTCCTCAAAAATTTTCATCTAATGAACGTACAGACGGCTTCGAATCGATAAACTTTCATGACTGAGCATCCCTCTACAGCAGCGAAAGCTGGCTTGGTACGCACTGTCCAAGCTCGTGTTGAATGAACATTCCCTAAAAGAGTATACGTGGACCTAAATCTTTCCTCCGTATTGCGTATGAGCTGCTCAGATGGACGATTATGAGTACCAATGATTGAGTGAAGTGCTCTTAAGTCTGGCGCACAAAACGCGTAATTCGGAAACAAATTTCCACTATTTAGATATGTTGCAGGGGCATCAATCTTTGAATGGTAGTTTGCCAAACCAAATATAACGTGAAAATGACAGCAAAATTTGGCAGTAACAATGAGAGATATGTTTATCAAATATTCTATACTTATAAAAAACAGAACAATTGGATGCTTCTCGTAAAAGTGCTCGTTGAGTCAACATTTAGAGGTGATCTTGTTCTATTTTTTGGTTCTACTTGTTTCTATGGCTACTTTCAACAAAACCATTAAAACACCTTTTACTTAGAATTATTTTTTTACTATAAGGTTTACGTAGTTTAGCTTTGATCACATAGTCATGAAATTTTGCACAATAAGTTTTGTATTCCAACAAAAAATAAGGGTGTCATATCTTCAAGTTGATGTGAAGTCTTTGGAGTCTGATCGGTGTACGCATACTAAAATTGCAGGGGAAAGAAACATTATGATGAAAATTATCGTTGACAAGAACACTCCTTGCCGCTTGTGAAGAAAATACGAAAACTTTCCTGAAATTAATAAAAGGGGGAAGTACTTTTATGCAGGTGCAAGTATAGAAAAAGCAAACAGTAGCAACCATGTGAAATGTAACAATATTATGAAGTCTTGACTGAGAAACGGAGCTTAGACATGGATACGGAATTACTGATATGGTGTACGGATGCATCCAAAACTAAACTGACACAGTGAAGAAAAGGGTGATTTCCGAATCTGAGATGCTTGTGTCAAAAGAGCATCGCTCGATAGCCCAGTGATTTCGCCAGCAAATCCATCAATTTAAGAGGAATAGTATCATCATAAACTAAGACGCACTGAAGTTTACTTCGTCCTGGGTGACCAGCTATCTAAGGCCAACGCTGAATGGAAACATATTTATTATGTATTTGTATTAGATATTGGCTCACAAAAGTGTATTAAGCTTAAAGAGACATATACTTTTGTATTCATGGCAAATTGAATAAAAAATAGTAATAACGTCTTCCGGATAATATACACAAGATTCCATGTTGGTAGCCAAAGCTCTGTATAATTCGTTCAATTGGTCTAATAGAATATCTTTCAATTAAACATGAGCACTAGGATTGATGGAAAGTGGCGCTTGGATTTTCGGGCTGTTCAATTATTTATTAACAGCATTACCCAGCATTAGTCATAATAATCGGTGCTAAGCTAATTGTAGGGAAAAGGATTATACCGGCCGGACAATGAAAAGAAACTTTTTTTTATATTTTCGTTATTTTTATTTCTTTTCATTTTTACCAGAAGGGCTTATAAATTTTTAAGTCGGTGTTTTAATTTAGTTATATCATTTTTGTGCAAAACGTCGAACTCTTTAATATAGTATTTGTAGCATTAATAATAGTCTCATTTCTCTTAAATCTTTGTCCACGAACCCTCTTTTTGAGGAGAGGAAACAGTTGGTGGTTGCGGAGTGTTAAATTTCCGATAATTTTAGACATTGCAGAGATTGATGAATGTGTTGGTACATTGCAATGGTAAAAGAAGATTTTATTCGTAAGATGGGGTCGTTTTTTTTAATTCGTCGCGCAAACCCTGCAATAAATTTTCCTAGTATGCAACACTATTGTTAGTACTGTTTTAATTCAATCAATATATAATTATAGCCACTGTCCTCTGTTTTTATTGTTGTTTGTTTTGAAGAAAGTAATAATGATTAATAGTTGCAAAAATTTACGCTTATTTCACTGCTAGCACCTCAAATTTTCACTTGAAATGATTTTGCACCTTAACTTTTGCTTAGGCATTAGCAATCGCGGCAATAATTCCACAAAGAGTTTATGTACACCAAAATTAGTATTCCAAATATTACCCGTGCGTTCCTTTGATATTTTATCAGCCTCTCCTATCTCAGACAACGTTAATCTGCCCTCTTCCAGCAATGTTTTATCGATTTTTCCAATCATCTCAGGAGTTGTCATCTGCACGGGGTGTTTATTTCGTGCTCGTGCAACCCATTATTAATTCCACCATTTTATATGAGAGAAAAAAATTTGTTTCCCGTTTCGTGGATTTCGTTTTGATTTCAGAAAGCCTTCAACCTTTTGAATAAAATTTTTTATAACCAAATCTTCCCTTTTTAATTTCCCAGTAATCGCCTCGAAAATCGAAATTGAAATTTTCAACATTTCTTTACATTTTGAGGTCTATAGAGTATATATAAAGTGTTTTTAGAAAGAGAGATGTATATGTGTGTACGTACGTGCGTTCTTAGGCAGCTTTTTCTACGAGCATAGCTCACGTAAACAACGCCGCATCGACTTTGTTGAGGTGTCAATCGAAGCGTCTTTGAAATCTTAAGAGCTGATTAGTTTTTTGGGAAACTTCGGTCGGGGGGGGGGGGGGGGTTGTTGTTTTGCCCCTTTGAAGGTCATTTCTGTTATGCGTTATATCTCGCGAACCAAACATACGATTTGCATCGCCAAGGTGTCAATCGACGCTCAATAATATTTTCGTGAATCTATTGAATTATTAAAAAAATTCTTGGTGCCGTTTTTTTAATTTAAGAAAAAAAGTGCAAAAATGAATAAATTTTTAACCTGATTTGCAAGACGTAGTTATCAATCTTTATAAAATTTCTATACTCCAAACAGTGCTTGTAAAAATATTATCAAAATTTTTTCTCATGATTACAAAAAAAATCATTAACAGTCATCATGACCTTCAAGGTCATTTCTGTCATTTGTTACGACTATAATTTGCGTAACGTTCCTACTTTACCGCAGCCGACCCTGGCCACGGTTTGGGCAATCCCACCCGGCTTCACCCGCGAAGAGGGGTGTGGGAAAATGTATTTTAAAATGGGCGCCACCCGTTTCTGCGTCGGGAATGCCCTGTCCGCGAACCCTGAAACGGGAATAGGGTCCGAGACGACCCAAAACCACCGACCGAATAGAGAATTTCGTCTCGAAACAAATATCGAAACCCGAGGAGCTAACGCGACGTTCGCTCTGCCACTTCTCACAATTAACATAGTTTCTTATTAAGCACTATTTATTCTATCCAATTCCAAACCTAGCTTTCCCTATCTATATATTCTTAAATCTACTTACAATTTGGTCCTTATCCTACTTCCTCCGCTTATTGTCCGCCGTCCTTTTAAATTTCGCTCCGCTCCTTCTATCGGCCGAATTCTTCCTCCTTCGTTGTCCTGGAATCGCTCGTTTTCAAACTCCTCACTCGAACCACAAGATAGACGTGAAGCAAAACCGCAGCTTCGCACAGAACCAAACCCGTCGACCAAAAAACCAACGCAGCTTCCACCAGCGATCGACGTAAAAAGCCCCGTCAGCTGCTTCCGCAATCCTATTTAACCAAAAGCCCAGTCCCGTTTTTCCGTGTCGGTGGTCAATGACCAATCAGCTGGGCAGTTGACCCCATCGCAGCTTTCAAAAGCTTTGGGAACTGGTTTGGTCAGCGTCAGACGTTGTGTCTCGATGCGGGGGAAATGCTGTGACTGCTGCCTGTCTGGTGAAATACTCGTGGCAATCGTTGACCATGGTGAAATGCAAGTACCAATGGTTGTGGGTATCACTGGCGCATAGGGGACTTCCATTGGGCGCATCGTTTACCGGGCGGAACCTGGTTTTGGCTCTGTTGCGACGATTGGGTGAGCGTTGTTTGTTGATCACTATCCATAAAAACTTATTACCTACTTAGTTATCTAATCCAATATCCTTACATACCTAACACTCCTTTACATTTTCATGCAAACATCAATACCCTAAGCAAATCTATTACGTATTTATATAATTCAATACCTTACTCTAGATAAATCTATTCCCTAATTTTTGTATATGCCTATCTATATAATATTTGCAATAAAGTTCATTAATGACTGACAATATAATTCATAATAGGCTTGATTGTGTGAAGTGACGAACGTAACATTATTTATTCTTTGAGAAAACAGCGTTTACCCGCACGGTGGTTTGGGGTCTTCAAAGACAGAGCAGACCCCCATTTCGCCCTTCTGGGTTGTGGGTCGACCACGTTGCGTGGCGAACGCAATATATTCACTATATCGCACGAATCAGATATAGTATTTGTATCATTAAGGTGTCAATAGACGTGTATTACCATTTTTGTGATGTTTTTAACATTATGTTATTTGTTTCAGCCGCTTTTTAATTTGATAGAAGAAAATGCGAAAAATTAGGGTTTTTTCATAAAAAATAAATTTTTAACTTGGTTTGCACCGCTCAGTAATAAACATTCATAAAATTTATACATTCTTATCAGTTTTTGAAGAAAATTCAGCGAAACCCTTTTTCATGATTATGAAAAAACCAAATAAAAAATAAAAAATCATTCAAAGTTATCATGTACAGAGGGTTCATACGAATGATATTACTTTATATCTTTTATTCTACGGAAATTGTTGTAAATTCAATCCAAGTTTTATAATATTTGCATAATTTGAGCAGATTTTTAATAGTTTTTACAGTGGAAACCAACAAAATTTCAATAAAATTTGCATTTGTGGTAATCAACGCTTTGAATTATGTTTTGTAGTCAATACTTTGCAAGATCATATGCTTTAAAAAGCTTTCATCAAATAAAAAAATGTAGTCTTTAGTAGATTTATTCTTTAGTAATCGTAAGATTTCAATTACTCCCTCCATCATCATTTGTAATACATTTTACTTTTTACATGCAATCGAACCTATTTTTGACTGCATACTCAATATTTTTCAGAACCAGCAGAAATTCAAAATAAATTATTAATCTCATTGATGTAAAATCGTGAAAAAATACAAATTCAATGATTATGCTGAAGTAATGGCAATTTTGAACGGAACTATTCAAAATGACCATTACGCGACAAAATCTCTTCAGTGAGTGTAATAACAAAAACTGCATTCATTTTTGCTAGTGCCCATTTGTCCTTCAAGCATCGATATGAAAATAACGAATAACGTAGAAAATGCTCCCACTGATTGAACCGCGTGAATATTCAATCAAATCAATCTGTCCCCATCGACCAAAAACTTTACTTAATCAATGGACCCTCCCGTAGACGATATGATTCATATTAACTCATTCCTGTTACTGCTATGAATACCTCTCATTATTATTATTTAAAGTAGTAGTATTTTCAAAATTATTATTGTGTTTAATGTTTTTGATGTTTATGTAGGTATTACTGGGAAGTTGACCGTGAGGACCTCAAGGGTCGCACCTCGCGGCTTGGTGTGAAAATCTCGATACAGTCTTGATTAAAACGCTATCAAACAAATACTAACCAAGCAAATGACTTAAAACTGTAAATATAAGCTCGTTAAAGATAGAGTTAATGTTAATGCTACCATAAAATCACATCAGTGGTGCAATATGTGTGTCTGGTTCTGAACTTTCTAGTCGACCGAAAATATCTGAAGTTCCAGCAAAGTAAATTTCTAACTGAAATCAGCCAAGAACGTAAAGTTACAAATAGCCGTTGAGGCATCAAATAATTTTGAAAACGCATATAAGGAAAAAGTTTGGGTGTAATCCAATTAAACCATATCGAATGAGGTTCTACAAGTAAGGTGTTGCTAGTTTTACTGCAGTTCATGTGTCCACTTTCTTTTCGATAAGTTATTGCGAATAGGAAGCAATTAGGTGTTAATTAACCGAATCGAGTCGATTAACTTTTTCGGACACCTCCGCGATGGCACAAAGCTGTGGTCGACTACCCCACAGACACAAAAACGCCAGCAGCGTTTTATGATTAGTGACATAATTTACGCTTACCAGTGCCGCGGTGCCGCTCCGCGTTGAATGATTAATTTTGAATGCTGGCTCGAACCATGGGAAAGGCCGACCTCACCTTTAAACGTATGAGCTTACGAAGAATGGCTGCACACTTTTATATGTTGTTCGGCTTATACAATCAAATTTGGCAATATTGTAATTACAACACATGTACATATTTGTCCCGAAAATATGTCAAAGGTGACAATTTGGTATCGATTGACTACTAGTCAATAGATATAGACTAGACTGGTTACAATGATATAGATCGTGATGGTTTCCAATGCAACTGATTCATTTGCTCGATGAACTGATTCACGATGCCGAAACTCCGAGTCGAATGTAATACATACTATATACAACCGCCAAGGTTACCCTCACCTTCAATTGTGCTTCAATTTCACGTTGGCGCTGCGTTGTTGCTTTGCTTCGCGGGGCATCTTATAATTAATTACCAGCAATTACGAGCAGAATCTTTTATCTGATTCGGGTTGCTGATGGATGCAAGAATGAAGTGCTAGCCTTGAACCGACCAGAATTTCAGTGGAAAGTGGTCTAATTCAAATGCTTCTCAGCATCATCGCGGGTACTTTTGTGATTCAGCGGAATCAAGTTCGTTCACTGCAACAAAGAACGCCTGCCTAAATCGTTAAGTAACCTCTGAAGGTTTCTCCACGCCCGTGTTCACGTGATTCACCATGCACTCACTGCACCGACACGCATTTCTTATTCAGAGGTTAACATCCAAATCGACTTTGAATAATGATTGTCAGTATTGCCTTTACTAACCATGCTTGTAAGTATGACAACACTCAATAAATAAGTTATTTTCAAAGACATCACAAACTAAATAAACATCATTTGCGAACAAATGAATCAAACCAAAATGAATCACGCAATTGAAATTAATAATTGCGCAAACCCAACCAAAATTCACAAACATCTATCGCTTGGTGACACATTAAGAGTCAAGTACGGTACGAGAACACTTGCTCCTCCTTCACGTCTTTTCGATATTTTACGTTACAATTGAAGTATCTGAAAGATACGAGTACATTGCTTGCAAGAGGTCATTACGTAGGTACACGCTGGATGGGATGAGAAGATATTGCGAGCTGCATCAATTATTGTTGATCGTTTTTTGATGTTATTGCCACGTAGAAGGCGGATGAGGTGGGCAACGAAATAGGATTTGTTCAGGTGACACGCTGCAAGGTCATCTAAAACTCTAACGATCTGTTCGTGGAATAACAATTGAATAGAAGATTGTGATAAATTTTCGTGGTTTGCATTTTGGGCGAATAAAATTTCCGTGAACAGTCCAAACTCGCTGATTTTAAACTCGACAGCCTTCAAGTGTTGCAAAAATACTTGGATGCGAATTAAGTGGATGCATCAAACATTGTTCCTATTTCCGCGAAATTTCAATTTAGCTCTGAATTCATTGTGTGAAGCGTTTGCGAGTACCAGATACCTGGCCTAAAAATGTATCTTCAATCAACACCCTACTATCCAAAGCTTGCTTGGTTGGTTGGTTATTGTGGCAGCCCTCTTTATCAAAAAATGGCTCACTTAGGTCACAATTAGGGTTTTTCTCGGCTCGAGAATTCCCGGGAAATCGTTGGGCTTCGTTCCCGGGAAATCAAGCTCGAGAAAAGGCGAGAACTCGAGAAATCATGTACCTATATAGAAATTAAATCGCCGTTTGTTGCCGATGAGCACAGCAGCTCCGATGAACACAGCGGCTCCGATGAAGCCAGCAGCACTGATAACGATGATAAATCTTATACTTATATCTAATGAAGAACCTAGACCGCAAATAATTGATGATATAAACAATGTAATGACTGAGACCCGATCGATTATAAGATTTTTCAGAAAGAGTCCTCTAAAATCAATCACACTGCAGAAACATGTAGTAGCCGAATGCGGAGTAGAACTAGTTTTGTTACTCGATGTCAGAACTAGATGGAATTCAATGCTGACAATGATTGAACGTTTCTTGAAATTAAAAAATGCAATCAAAAAGGCATTGATAGATTTAGATAGTTCACAAAAGTGGAATGAAGATAATATTACTGTGCTACAAAAACTGCAGATGATATTAGCACCAACAAAACTTGCAGTAGAGGCGTTGAGTAAGCAAAATGCTAATTTATTGACTGCAGAGGCTATAATAGACGTATTGCTGAAAAAATTAGAACATATCAATGATCCTTTGGCCCTCAAATTAGTAGAATCACTCAAGTTGAAAATATCAGAGCGCCATAATACGTCTCTAGTATCGCTGCTAAAATACTTGAACAGGCCTGACAATTTCATGCACAATAAAAATTACTACTTCATTGATAACAATAAGACATTTTTGATCGGATACGCTGAAAGAGAATATAATCGTTTATACCCTGCCATCACATGTTTGACCAAAAATGAGTCGGGACTGGTAGAAGAAGTAAGCCCATCAGAACCTGAACCCGAAAGCTTCGAAATTCAATTAGTTAAAGGCATTTCAACAAATGAGTAGGCAAGTGCATTGGCACTGTCAAAATCTATAGTAAAGAAAGAGTTCTTACTTTTTGAACAGACTGGGAAGAAGTCACCAAATTTAGAATCGATGTACAAAGCATTGCTTTCAGTTAAGCCAACTTCAACTGAAAATGAAAGAGTGTTTTCAATTTCAGGAAATATAGTTAATAAAATAAGAAACCGGCTGTCTGATAAAGCTATAAAAGCTTTAGTTTTTCTAAAGGCATATTTCATCAGACAGAGTAAGCTGACCTAATTGTTATGTATCTGTTTGTCTGTATGTTCAGCTCCTCAGCGTGAGATGTTACATTGCATTTGTTGTTATTCTAACTAACATGCCATAAATGGCGCTGTGATTGTAATTAAATTATAATTTACATTTATTTTCTACCTGAATTTAAGATATTAACGTTTTCTTTCATGTTTTTTTTTGTTTAGTTTAATAGAAGCTACTTTTGTTTATAAGTTCTAAATAACCAGCCAAAAATGGTGCTGTCATTATAATTATGAGTCTGAATAATACGAGGGTGGGGTGAAAAGTTTCCGGCCTGACCAAGAGATGGCGCCACTAGGTCTACTTTTGGAGTCCTACAGTACTATTCCTACCGAGCTTGTAGGTACAGTTTCAGCCCAATCCCTACGTTAGTTTGCGTTTGAGAGCACAGTGCGCGAGACGCTTCCGTTGTTTTCGTGAAAATGGAAAAAGTGGAAAAACGTGCTGTCATTAAATACTTATATTTGAAAGGCTTAACACCAAAACAAATAAAAGAAAAGATGGATTCAACACTAGGAGACTCTTCCCCTTCATATTCGAATATTAAGCAGTGGATTTCTGAATTTAAAAAGGGTCATGTGAACACGTCTGACGAGCCTCGCTCAAGACGGCCCGTTGAGGTCACAACTTCAGAAATGATTGTGAAAATCCATCAAATAATGTTGGAAGACCGCAGGTTGAAAGTGCATGAGATATCTGAGACCTGTAGGATGTCAGATGAACGTGTGCAAAATATTTCGCACAACCATTTGAGCATGGAAAAGCTTTGTGCAAGGTGGGTGCCGCATTGGCTAACGCTCGATCAAAAACTGATTCGAAAAAACATTTCTACCGACAATTTGGCGCTGTATAGGCGTAATCCAAACGAATTTTTGCGTCGATTTATAATTGTTGATGAGACTAGGGTCCGCCACTACACTCCTGAAATAAAGAACAGTCAAAACAGTGGGTTGGAAAAGGAGCACCAACTCCAAAGAAGGCAAAAACAATTTTATCGGCAAACAAGGTTATGGCTACTGTTTTTTGGGATGCGAGAGGAATTATATACATTGATTACCTTAAAAAGGGTAAGACTATCACTGGTCAATACTACGCAGAGTTATTGCAACGTTTGAAGCACGAGGTGCAAATCAAACGACCTCATTTGGCGAAGAATTTTTTTTGTTTCATCACGAGAACGCACCAGCGCATTCGTTGATTGTTGCCATGTCCAAAATCCACGAATTGAAGTTTAAATTGATGCCGCATCCTCCCTACTCTCAAGACTTAGCCCCCAGCGACTATTACCTGTTTTCTTACCTAAAAAAATGGCTTGGTGGTAAAAGATTTAAGAGCAACGAAGAAGTTATCGAAGCTGTAAATCAGTATTTTGAGGAGCTTGACGAATCTACGTTTAAAACTGGTATAACTAAATTAGAACACCGTTATGAGAAATGTAGCAGTGTTGATGAAGATTATGTTTAAAAATAAAGCAAAAAAAAAATTAAAAACATCGTTTTTCTTGGTCAGGCCGGAAACTTTGCACCCCACCCTCGTATTATTTCTGTATTTTTTTAAAAAAGTTAATTAGCTTATTCAGAAGTTAATGTTTTTGAATATAATCAATAAAAGTTTTATAATTAATTTGATACTTTTATTTGAGAGGAAAACCACTGAATTTGTTGACGTTATTGGAAACAAATAATATGAGAAAACGTACGTAAATGTAAATTTCTCGACAACCCGAGAAGCCTTGAGAAATTAGACTCGAGAATTCTCGAGACCCGAGAAATTGAAAAGCTCGAGAAATTATGAACCCTAGTCACAATAGGCCCATTTTGACACCACAATGCTTATTATAGGAGTTTTCAAATTTTCCAATAAATGTGGATTTTTTGATTTAGTTTTGAATCCATTGAGAAGAATTCTATCCATATTTATACAATTTTTAGCGCTTACTTTCATAATAATATCATCGAAATTCACTCCTTTTTAAGCTGACTTTAATTTATTTCCAAGTAACACAAACTAATTCATACCGATGGTGTTTTTGGAGGCAAAGAACTTTTTAAATAAAAAACACGGAAAAATTATTGAAATGGCCAATTGGCGGTCAGTTCACAAATCCATTTCTGGAGATGGTTTGTTCATCAACGGTTCGGCCCAATAAAGTAATGGTTTCGCGTGCTGTATCGTATGTTTGGCCGTCCTGTTGGAACCATTTGTCCTTCAGACGATGATGGGAATCAAAAAAATTTCGAATCATTCGTCGGTAGCAATCGCCGTTAACGGTTGGTTCCGTCTTCATATTGCGAAACGAAAGCACCAATTATGCCGTCAGCGTACAAACTTCAACATATCTACATAGACTTTTTCAGGATCTAATGAAGCTTCCAAAGTATTTTGAGAATTATTCTTATACTGAAAGTCGTAATTTTGCTCATTTAGGAACCAATTAAGCCCGAAATGAGCCCAATCACAGCAAATGATTTAACGATAAAAATACGGTTTGACTTTCAACTCATTTTTAGCCTATTCAACGATTGAACGACGCAAACCTTGGTCTAATTGCTTCAACTGCTGCACTAGTTCCATCTTTTAAGAATTTTGTCCAAAAGTTTCTCTCAAAATTTTCCATGGTCAACATTGGACAACAGGTGAAATTGTTGAAAAAGGCATCGAATCGATTAATTTGGATGCTCAGTCACACTACCCTCTACAGCAGCGGGAGCTGCTTTGGTAAGCACTGTACGAGTTCATGTTGGATGACCATAATCCAATAGATAATATTTGAACATAAATCTTCCATCGTAAGTTTGGCGCACTGAACGCGAATTATAAAAATATATTTTTAATTTAAATATATTTTCATTATTTTGAGACGCTGCTTGGTCGTTGGTTCATGAATGGTAGTTTGTCAAAGTAAATGAGACAAAGTGTGAAAATGACAACAAAATTTTAAAACGTACAATGACAGATGATCCCATCAAAAACTTTATATATTTTAAAATGCCATTTGCCACCTTCTAGATCCTAGGAAAGCGACTTTGTTATAGACAAAAAGCGGAGATCAAGAAATGACTTCAATATTCCATTTTTTGTACAGGTTGACTATTCTTTTGATGTCCAGGTTTTCGGTAAAGGTTAGATTCTTCAAAAACCAATTAAATTCTTCGCACGTGTGCCTTAACCTGCAGCTCAAGGCTTCACCATTTTGAGCGCACTTAAGATGAAAGTCCTCAAGATAGTGCATCTAGCGAATAGGGGAAAACATAAACGGCATAGTGGTGATTTCGACGAAAGCTTTTTAACTTTTGACTAGCTAACCGAGTTGCGAGAGTAGAGAGAGAAGTGAAACAAGCCGCGAGGTGCGACCCTTGAGGTCCACACGGTCAGCTTCCCAGTAATATCTACATAAATATTAAAAATATTAAACACAATTATGAAAATAATACTATCTCAAATAATAATAATGAGAGGTACTCATAACAGTAATTGTTATGAGTTAATAGTAATCGTATCATCTACGGGAGTTTCCATTAAATATGTAGTGCTTTTGGTGGATGGGGGGTGGATTGGTTTGATTGAATATTCACGTGAATCAATCGGTGGGTGGTGGGTGTAGGTTAAAAAGCTTTTTCTACGTTATTTGTTATTTTCATATCGATGCTTGAAGGACAAAAGAGCGCTAAATGAATGCATTTTTGTTGTAACGCCCACTGAAGAGATTTTGTCGCGTGGTGGCCATTTTGAATAGTTGTGTTCAAAATCGCCATGACTTCAGCATAATCATTGAGTTTGTATTTATTCACGATTCTACATCATTCAGACTAATACTTATTTCTTATTTTCAGTTGGTCTTGAAAAACATTGAATGTGCAGTCAATAATCGGTTAATTACTTGCATATAAAAGAAAAATGTATTACAAATGATGAAATTAGTAATTGAAATCTTACGAACAAAAAAGAACAAAACTGCTAAAACCTACAATTTTTTGTTTGATGAACGCTTTGGATCTTGCTAAGTTTTGATTACAAAACGTTTTACCATTCAAAGCGTTCATTAACCCAAATGTAAATTTTTTTTTGGTTTCAAGATTTAACCAATCTTTTTATTAAAATTAAAACACAGTACTGTAAAAACTATTAAAAATCTGCTCAAATTATACAAATAATAATAAACTTTGATTGACATTTACAATATACATACAATGTCTGTAGACATACATACAATGTCTTTAGAATAAGAGTAATCAGATAATGTCATTCGTATGGACAGTTTTTACATTGTGGCTTTGAATTTTTTTTAAATTAATTTTTTTTGTAATCATAGAAAAAGCGTTTGCTGGTTTCTTTTCAAAAATTGATATGATATTATAAATGTTATAAACATTTATTAATGTGTTGTGCAAATCCGGTTTAAAATTTATTTTTTACGAAAAAACCTTAAGTTTTTGCATTTTTTTTTAAATTAAAAAACGGCTCCAACGATTTTTTCAAAACATGAAAACACCATGAAAATGCTAAGACGTGACGATTGCCATCTCAGTGATGCAAATATTATATTTGGTTCGCGAGATATAGAGAATGACATGAATGACCTTGAAGGTCCTGATAGCTTAGTTATTTTTATTTTTAATTAAATTTTTTTCATGAATATTAGAATAAATTTTGCTGTTCTTTTTACAAACACAATTTAGAGTATATAAATTTTATAAACATTGATCACTGCCCATTTTTAAATCAGGCTAAAAATTTATTGTTTATGAAAAAACCTTAATTTTTTTCACTTTTTTTAATTAATTCAAAAATGGCTCAAACGATTTTTTTAAAAGTTTCACGGAATCACAAAAATGTAAATACGCATCGCGAATCGGATGTTTGGTTCGTGAGATAAACCGTATGACAGAAATGATCTTCAAGGGATCAAAACTGCGAAGTCCCCCGACCGAAGTTTTCCAAAAACCAATCAGCTCTTAAGATTGCAAAGCCGCTTCGATTGACACCTTAACGAAGTCGATACGACTTTGTTTACGGGGCATTTCACGTGAAACCGACAACGAAAAAAAGTGAGGTTCTGAAATTCGTTCATATTGGGCACATTTGTACTTCTAGGGTATATGAATGTGTACACATAATATTTTTGTTATTTGATGTTTAGTTGTTAAGATATGGGATTCTAAAGAATTCAAATTTTCACAGAAGGGGTTTTTTGAAATGTCAATAAAATTTCAAAAAACCCCTTCTGTGAAAATTTGAATTCTTTAGAATCCCATATCTTAACAACTAAACATCAAATAACAAAAATATTATGTGTACACATTCATATACCCTAGAAGTACAAATGTGCCCAATATGAACGAATTTCAGAACCTCACTTTTTTTTCGTTGTCGGTTTCACGTGAAATGCCCCTTACGTGAGTTATGCTCGTAGAAAAACTGGCCGCGAACGCACGTACACACACACACACACACATACATCTCCCTTTCTAAAAACACTTTATATATACTCTATGGACCTCAAAACGTAAAGATATGTTGAAAATTTCAATTTCAATTTTCGAGGCGATTACAAGAACTTCCCATATACTGGGAAGTAAAAAAATGGACTCCTACTGGAAGTCTCACACGCAACATGCTGCCAACATTAGTGAGTAAATCATGAACACAAATGCACACTTTACATTAGTTACAACTCATAAACAACAACTATTTTTCTAAGTTTCACACTCATTTACAGATTATATTCCATTATCGTATTTCCACGTTAGTTATGTAGATTTAATGTTTGACCATTTGAATAAAAAATAGTAAAAGCATTTTGCAAAAAATCACTTTATTTAAAATAATTGGTAATATTACGCGTTTATAGTATAGCAGAATATTATTTTAATTGTCATCACAGTCACTAACAAGTTCTGTCAGTTTTATGACATTTAGATGAAATTATAAGTGTTTGTTTATTAAGCCAAGTAATCCTCACCAAATGCTTCAAATAATCCTCATCTCCATAAAACAATATTATTCATCACATCAATGCGAGCAGAACATTTTCATGATAGGCTTGAGAACAAGAGAGCACGCAAATGAGTTAAAAAATTAAAACAACATTCCTTATAAATTGGAATATTTGAAAGAGTATTTAAAACGGTCAATTAAAGAAGGACGCAAAAAATGTTCAATAGATTTGAAAATATACGCACCCATGAATTTTTTACGAGTGTTCTACCGAACGTTATTATACGAACTCTCCTTTTTGGGATCAAGAATGCGTGATGATACAGTTCACCTAAAATATTGGTTCATCCGTTTATGTAACATTGCTCCGATTCCTTTCAAGGTTTTCTCGAAAAATTGCCGAGTGTTTTTCGTGTTGGCTTGTATTTAAGGAGGGCTTGAAGATTGTTTGATTTTAGCTAACGTTTTCTTCAATCACTTTTTGCTAAATAGTATTGATCGATACGTATGTTTACTTTTTCTGCAGTTTTCCTTGGATTTGTATCAAGATGATGTTTAGATTTTAGCTCAACTGTTGGAAAGATGATTTAATTCTTATTATTCATCAGTATGGACAATTCTAGACAATTGCGATTGCTTGATAGACTAGAGCGGATCTGTGAAAAAACGAATACATTTAGCCGTTGAGAGCGGGCACACCCATCTTTGCAGGAAGTGCACTCGTATACCAATAATTAACTTATCCTCCCTCTCAAAAAAATCAGGAACATTACAAAATATATTTGAGATGTTTAAAAATTTAAAATTTAGAGCAAAGTTGTATGCAAATAAAACTTGCGTAATAAAATTTTCTACAAGATATTATTGGTTGAAAATTTTAAAACATTTAATCCTAGCCGCAAAATAGCAATAAATATAAAAAAGGAGAAAAGACCTTTTTATATTTGGGTGTTTTGAGCGTACTTTGGTAGTATTTTAAAATTATTGAAAAAGTCGTGTTGTTGCTTTTTGCCAAAAATATTGTGTATTTCCTCAAATACGTATTTTGATTGCTACTTGTAACCTTCTTCAGTGTTTAGTACACGACTCGTGTACAAAACATTGAAGACGGTTGCAAGTAGCCTTTTTATATTTAATTTTTTTAACTTTTAGAATGCATTTAGGACCTTCATAGGTCGCTTAGAATTTTTTTCAGTGTAATCAAACGACTAACATCCATTCATTAGATTGCGCATATTAATTGTTCAATCTAAATGTATTTTTAAAATATCAAATTTTTTTGAAAGCTTACAAGTCAGAAACGAAGGCTTATAATAGTTTGAAGTTTTTTCACATATATCTATCAAATGCATTTTACAAAAATTATAATCGGATCATTAGGACAGCCTCGGGAATTTTTGTTAAGCTTTGTAATAAACTCTAAACCAGTGCTGGGCGGCTGCGAAATCAGTTGATGGAAGCATGACCATCTATCTACTGAATGGATTTTGATGAAAATTGGTGTGCTGTTTATTTACATAAAAAAATCTAGGCGAACTATGAAGGTCCTTAATGCATTCTAAGTGGTAAAATTAAAATATAAAAAGGAAGGAAGAGGTTAAATGTTAAATTTTAACATACCCTATCTTGCAGAAAATTTTACTACGCAACTTTTATTACGACACAACTTTGCTTTAAAATGAACCGTTTTAAAGTTAGTGATGAGAAAAGTACGAAAAAATGTTTTTTTTGTTTTTTAAAATATATCGTTTTTTTAATCTTCCTGACTTTTTTGTGAGAGAAGATAAGTCAATTATTGGTATGCGAGTTATTTCACAACTTTTCCTGCATAATTAGTGTTGAGTGTAATTTAAGTCAGGTACAATTTCACAAAATTATCAAGTTTCTGTGTTTTCGTTGACCATGTTAAATTTTTTCCTATTATGATTAAAAGAAATTTCCAGATTAGAAGCATGTACAGTATAGTAAATGGAGATGACACTGAAACTCTGGCTATGGTTATCTTTTCACGATATCATCTCCCAAAATCAATTTTTCATCACTTGCTCAACCCAGATTATTAGTAAAATGTGTGAAAAATGGTTTTTAGCTTTCTTGAAGTTTGAAACTTCTATGCTTAATGTATGTAACTATGTTTAAAATGAATTTTAAACCATCCTTTTTTGTATGATAACAAGGACGTAAATGGAAAATCTATCTTATCTTGGCACTTTTTCTTGTTTTGTTTTATAAATGTTTTGGCTCCAATAAGCACAAACGTTGGCTTGACGCTACAAACTTAGTGCTATAAATAAAGTTGTTGCTATAAAAAATAACAGTAACAAACATAACAATTCACTCACAAATATAGCATATTAACGTGAAGTTGTTTGTGAAATCTAATGTTTCATGACATTCTCTAAAACATGTCTTCCACAAGTGTTGTGCACTTGAAAACATAATAATAAAATTTAACTTTTCGCAGGAATCACAAACAGCACTTACTCTTGTATTTTCAAAATATCAAAGCTTAAGTGCTTAGACTGCTGTTTTCATTGATATTTTCGCATGACGAAATGGCTTTCATTTCTGGTCTGTGACTCGCTGTCTTCTGCTTCATGCTTCATGAAAATTTGCTCTTCACAGTTAGTTGATTCGAAAAGGATTCTGTAGGCGAAGGCAACCAAAGCGTTGTGGGGATCATTGAGTTCATTCAAGCTGAATCATTGAAGCCCATTCATGCATCAGTCAAGTTCTCAGACTCTGTTGCTTATGTCAATTTCTGTCCTTTGGAGATTCTAATTACCAATAATGGATGTTCCAGTCCGAACCAAGTTTGAGTTGGCATTCTTGTTTTGTTGGATCCAAGTGAACATTCCTTAAAACGCTTTGATATATTCAAGAGATATGTTAGATATGTACGAGACTTATGGTGCTGGACCGGAGTAAGGAATCGTTTATGCACGTGCTTACCAAAGAAAGCATGTTCAAAGCTTAAGGACAAACGCTGAGAGCCAATCAGATGATATTATTCGAATATATTTGCAAGATGAACACATGTCAATGAAATCTTGCATAATTCATGGTTATAAATTTTAACAATACATATTCCAATAGAAATTAGTTTTGATTGCAATAATAGTTGTTTCATAAGAAGAAAATAAGCTTTTAAGATAATCAAAAGTAATATAGCGTCACATCAATTGGATTGTGATGTTCAAAGATTTTACCTGGTTTGTTTGGATATTTTGAAAGACCTAGCGGATGTCTATGGTATCTGATTAGTTTTCTGACACACAAAGAATTCTAGAGGAACTTCAAAACAAAATATACAATAAAATGTGGTCTAAGTGCGACCCTCGAGGCCCACACGACTAACTTCCCAGTGGTTGAATAAAAAGCTATAATTTGCTTTTATTATTAATTACTATTATTATTAATAATTATTATTAATAATAATTATTATTAAACATTATTATTCTAAATTAATATAATTACTGTTACTATTTTTATCAATTTTTTATCTAACCATAAAAGCTTTGGTAGAGGAAGACGTCTCCACCACCTGGTCATCCTCTACCAAAGCCTTGGCAACCTCGTCCTCATCACCCTTCTTGTCCTCCATCTCGGCCTCGGAATCCACAACTATTATTGAGGGTATTTAATTATTGTTTAAAATAATCATTCGTTATTAAGAATGTTTGACCGTTACTGAATAATTATAATTGAATTTATATATACAATATCAGATTATAACTAATATTATTTGATTGTTATTAACAATATGAAATTATTTATAACAATATCCAATTATTAACTGCATTAGCGTCTCTACTCCCATTCACCCAAACCTGATAATAAAAGTTTGCAATTTTATAAATTAATCTTTTTTTTAAATAACATTTTTTACAAATTTGATCACAATTTTGCTAAAACGCACAATAATAACAACATTACTATGAAGGTATTTGGTATCTGCACGAATTAATAGTGCGTATCAACAGTTTAAAAATAAGCAATTTTTAGTCGTTTTTTCAGTTTTTTCATCCTAAATAAAAAACGGCCCAACCGATTTTGCTGAAAAGTCATTCAGTTCTAAGTTACGTAATTACGCGTCGTTTAAAACCAGTCCCACGTCAATCCGATGTTTGGTTCTTGAGATAATCGAGACGAAAAATTACTCCGAACGCACATACGTACATACGCACATACGCACATACGCACATACGCACATACGCACATACGCACATACGCACATCCGCACATACGCACATACGTACATACACACTCACAGACATCTCTCTAAAAACGATGGATTTGGATTCTAGAGACCTTAAAACGTGGAGATATGTCAAAATTTGGGATTCGCAAAATCGACCCCATTACAATAACTTCCCATAGGGAACTGGGAAGTTAAAAATAGGTGAAATACGTAGGTAACAATGCTTTCGAAGACAAAAATAGAATGAGTACATTTTTGGTTAAAAAAGATTGGAAAAATTTCCAAAATAGGCTTTTTTCGTTTGTTATTTTGTTGCAGTATTCATGATCAAGTTGTAAAAAATTGCTTCATGAAAAGTTTACAAAAATTCCAAATATTATATAAATGCTAGCAACACAATGTAGCTACTTTTTGAATACTTGTAACTACACATTAGTTGCTTCAACTTCCCAGTATATCGAAAAGTTATTGAAGTTGGGCAGAAAATCAAACTTTCCATCATATTTTCGAATTTTCAGGACAAAAGAATAATTAAACCTTTAACGATTCACTTGTGCCCTATCGAAACTGATTATATCTTGTAGTTGGAAGAGCGGGGTGAATCAGTATCATCGTACTATCTGAGACGTCCGTCTGAACCAATACATGAGTCGGGAAGAATCATCACGTGCGACAATTGATTTTCTTCGATAGAATGTTTCGGAAAAATGCTCACTAACTTTAATTTAAAAATGATTGGCACTTTAAGGAAAAATAAAAGGCAAGTGCCAGATTCATTTAAAAACACTGCTTCTGCTGGTGCCATGAAAGTAGGCTACTCTGGTTACCTCTCTTGACATGCTACTGTCCTAAAAAAACGGTCGTGCTTCTTTGCCGTTGGTACATATATCTGTTCATACAGACCAAGATCTCTCGAAACCACAAACTGCAATATACGACATCAAAACTAAATGCGGGACAGCGCCTCGCGGCTTGTTTGAACTTATTTTTAAAAAATTAAAAAACGGCTCCAAGACATTTTTTGAAAACTTGATAGAATCACAAAAATGTAAATACGCGTCGATTGACACCTTGTTCAAAAAAATCGAATGTTTGGTTCGCGAGATAGAGCGCATGACAGAAATGACCTTCAAACGGGCAAAACAGCAAACCCCTCCCGACCGAAGTTTCCAAAAACTAATCAGCTCTTAAAATTGCAAAGACGCTTCGATTGACACCTCAATCAAGTCGATCGGACTTTGTTTACGTGAGTTATGCTCGTAGAAAAAACTGTCCACGAATGTACAGACGTACGTACGTACGTACGTACACACACACACACGTCTGCCTTTCTAAAAACACTTTGTATATACTCTATAGACTTCAAAACGTAAAGAAAAGTTGAAAATTTCAATTTCGATTTTCGAGGCGATTACAAGAACTTCCCATATACTGGGAAGTTAAAAATTGGGTTTTTTTTTAAAAAACAGTAAATTTTTAAGCTTATTTTCAAGTCGAAGTAACCAATGTTTATATAATTTATAAACTCCAAAAAAATTTTTTTATAAAAACCACATCAAAACTTTTTCTAATGATTACGTAAAAAATTAAATAAAAAATAAAAAATCATTAACAGTCATCATGATCTTCAAGATCGTTTCTATCAAGCATTATATCTCGCGAACTAAACTTACGATTTGCATGATTAAGGTGTCAATCGACGCGTATAAATATTTGTGTGAATCTGTGGAAATTTGAAAAAATCGTTGTAGCCGTTTTTTAATTTAAGAAAAAAAGTGCAAAAAATTAGTTTTTTAGAAACAATAAATTTTTAACCTGATTTGCAAAGTATAGTAATCAATGTTTATAAAATTCATATACTCCAAACAATTTTTGTAAAAACAACATCAAATTTTTTTCTCATGATTACGTAAAAAATTAAATTAAAAATAAAAAATCATTAAAAGTCATCATGATTTTCAAGGTCATTTTTAACATTCACTATATCTCACGAGCCATATATAATATTTGCATCATTATCGTGTCAGTTGACGTATATTAACATTTTTGTGGAGTTTTTAACATGATAAAAATTCGTTTCAGCCGTTTTTTAATTTAATAGAAGAAATTGCGAAAAATTATGGTTTTTTTTTTATAAAAAAAAATTTTTTTAACTTGATTTGCACAGCACGTTTATACCAGTTTATAAAATTTAACCATTCTTATCAGTTTTTGAAGAGAAACCGGCAAAACTTTTTAAAAATAAAAAATCATTCAGTTACCTTGTAAAAAGGGTTCATACGAATGATATTACTTTATATCATTTATTCTAACAAAATTGTTGTAAATTCATGCAAAGTTTTAAAATATTTGCATAATTTGAACAGATTTAGTCTTTTAATTAAAAAATATGCTTAAATTTGTATCAACGCTTTAAATGGTAAAATGTTTTTTGTCAATACTTTGCAAGATCATATGCTTTGAAAAGCTTTCATCGAATAAAAAATTGTAGTTTTTTGTAGATTCATTCTTTAGTCATCGTAAGATTTCAATAACCATCATCATTTGAAATACATTTTACTTTTTACATGCAATTGAACCTATTTTTGACTGCATATACAAAATTTTTCAAGACCAAAGAGGCCCCCACCGATTGATCCGCGTGAATACTCAATCTGTCCTCATCGACCAAAAACCTTACGTAATCAGTGGACCCTCCCGTAGACGATATGATTCATATTAACTCATTCCTGTTACTGCTATGAATACCTCTCATTGTTATTACTTAAAGTAGTATTATTTTCAAAATTATTATTGTGTTTAATGTTGTTGATGTTTATGTAGATATTACTGGGAAGTTGACCGTGTGGACCTCAAGGGTCGCACCTCGCGGCTTGTTATAATATATAAATTATAAAATTTAATAAACTTTTTAAACATTCCTTTAAATAATGAGAATATTTGATGTCATTTTTATGAATAAAATTGAATAAAATAAATAAAATGTGTGTTTTATTGTGAATTTTACATATTTACGTATCTTTGAAAAAATGCGATTTTGATGTTAAAACCTCAACACATTGACCACCTTGTCAGTCACGGATGACTGACACTGGAATACTCCAATGGGGCTATGTCAGTCACCAGTGACTGACACTGAGTACCTACTTTAACTTTGCCATTCAGTGCTGTCAGTAAGGAGTTCTGTATTAAACGTTAGTGGGATTGTCTGACGCGGCAAATATAATATTTAATATTTAAACACAAAAAATTTATTAACTTTCCAGTATATGGGAAGTTCTTGTAATCGCCTCGAAAATCGAAATTGAAATTTTCAACATTTCTTTACGTTTTGAGGTCTATAGAGTATATTTAATGTGTTTTTAGAAAGGGAGATGTATGTGTGTGTGTACGTACGTACGTCTGTACGTTCGTGGACAATTTTTTCTACGAGCAAAACTCACGTAAACAAAGTCCTATCGACTTTGTTGAGGTGTCAATCAAAGCGTCTTTGCAATCTTAAGAGCTGATTAGTTTTTGGAAAACTTCGGTCGGGGGGGTTTGCTGTTTTGCCCGTTTGAAGGTCATTTCTGTCATGCGTTATACCTCGCAAACCCAACGTACGATTTCTTTAAATAAGTTGTCAATCGACGCGTATTGACATTTAAGTGATTCTATCAAGTTTCTAAAAAAATTCTTGGAGCCGTTTTTTAATTTTAAAAAAAAAAGTACAAAAAATTGGTTTTTTTCAAAAACAATAATTTTTTAACCATATTTTCATGTCCAAGTAAGCAATGTTTATATAACTTATATACTCCAAACACTCTTCCTAAAAATGTCATCAAAATTTTTTCTCATGATCACCAAAAAAATCAAATAACAAGCCGCGAGGTGCGACCCTTGAGGTCCACACGGTCAACTTCCCAGTAATATCTACATAAACATCAACAACATTAAACACAATAATTATTTTGAAAATAGTACTACTTTAAGTAATAACAATGAGAGGTATTCATTGCAGAAACAGGATTGAGTTAATATGAATCATATCGTCTACGGAAGGGTCCCTTGATTACGTAAGGTTTTTGGTTGATAAGGACAGATTGAATATTCACGCGGATCAATCGGTGGGGGCCTTTTTGGTGTTGATAAATTTTGTTGGTTTTCAAAATTTAAGCCATTTTTTTTAATTAAAAGACTAGAAAAACTGTTAAAAATCTGCTCAAATTATGCAAATATCTTAAAACTTTGATTGAATTTACAACAATTTTTTAGAATAAAAGATATAAAGTAATAGCAGTCGTATGAACCCTCTTTACATGGTAACTTTGAATGATTTTTTATTTTTTATTTAGTTGTTTCATTATCATGGAAAAATTTTTTGCTGGTTTTTCTTCAAAAGTTGATAAGATTGTATAAATTTTATAAACTGGTATCACTGTGCTGTGCAAATCAAGTTAAAAAAATATTTTTTATGAAAAAAACGATAAGTTTTCGCATTTTCTTCTGTTAAGTTAAAAAAACGGCTGAAACGAACTTTTATAATGTTAAAGACTTCAGAAAGATGTTCATACACGTCAACTGACACCATAATGATGCAAATATTATATCTGGTTCGTGAGATATAGTGAATGACAAAAATGACCTTGAAAATCATGATGACTTTTAATGATTTTTAATTTCTAATTAAATTTTTCACGTATTCATGAGGAAAGGTTAGGATGATGTTTCTACAAACATTGTTTGGAGTATATAAAATTTATAAACATTGATTACTATATATCGTAAATCAGGTTAAAAATTTAAAACCTAATTTTTTTCACTTTTTTTCCTTAAATTAAAAAAACGGCACAAACGATTTTTTTAAAAATTCGACATATTCAGTAAAATGTTAATACGCGTCCATTGATACCTAAACGATGCAAATCGTATGTTTGGTTCGCGAGTTATAACGCATGACAGAAATGAACTTGAATATCATTGTTAACCATTGTTAATGATCTTTTATTTTTTAACTTCCCAGTATATGGGAAGTTCTTGTAATCGCCTCGAAAATCGAAATTGAAATTTTCAACATATCTTTACGTTTTGAGGTCTGTCGAGTATATTTTAAGTGTTTTTAGAAAGAAGTATGTATGTGTGTGTGTGTGTGTATGTACGCATGTGCGTCCGCGGACAGTTTTTCTACGAGCATAACTCACGTAAACAAAGTCCGATCGACTTGGTTGAGGTGTCAATCGAAGCGTCTTTGCAATTTTAAGAGCTGATTAGTTTTTGCGACACTTCGGTCGGGGGGGGGGGAGTTGCTGTTCTGTTCGTTTGAAGGTCATTTCTGTCATGCGTTATATCTCCGGAACGACACATACGATTTGCAAAGTTAACGTGTCAATCGACGCGTATTAATATTTGTGTGATTCTTTGCTGGTCTCTCTACAGAAATTGATAAAAGTTTATAAATTTTATAAACATTTATTTTTACGACGTTAATTTTATTAATTATAATTAATTTTTTTATGAAGAAAAAAAACACTTATTTTCAATATTTTTTATTAAATTAAAAAAATTATTTTGAAGATTTTTTTAAAATTTAAAAACATCATAAGAATGTTAATACGCGTCGATTGTTTTCTTAATGATGCAAAGATTATGTTTGGTTCTCGAGATATAATGAATGACATGAATGACCATGTAGGTCATGATGACTTTTAATGATTTTTGTATTTTTAATTTAATTTTTTTTGTAATCATGAAAAAAAATTTTGGTGTTTTTTTCACAAAAACTGTTTGGAGTATACAAATTATATAAACATATATTACTGAGTCTTGAAAATCAGGTTAAAAATTTGATGTTTTTGAATAAACTCCAATTTTTTGCTCTTTTTTTCAAAAAATTAAAAAACGGCTCCAACGATTTTTTGAAAAATTTAATAAAATCACTTCAATGATAATACGCGTCGATTGACACCTTGATCAAGCAAATCGTACTTTTGGTTCGCGAGATATAGCGCATGACAAGGTTGACCTTCAAGGGGTGAAAACAACAAACCCCCCGACCGAATTGTCCCAAAAACTAATTAGCTCTTAAAATTTCAAAGACGCTTCGATTGAAACCTCAACGAAGTCGATACGACTTTGTTTTACGTGAGTTATGCTCGTGGAAAAAATGCCCGCGAACGCACGTACGTACGTACGTACGTACATACACACACACACACACACATACATACTTCTTTCTAAAAACACTTTATATATACTCTATAGACCTCAAAACGTAAAGAAATGTTGAAAATTCCAACTTCGATTTTCGAGGCGATTACAAGAACTTCCCATATACTGGGAAGTTAAAAATCGACAATATAGCGATTGATTGTTAAAACACAACCCCCAATAAAGTATCGTGAATATTTTCAAATTTTTTTGAGCACGTTTGCGTATATTTTTAAGAGCCGGATACAAGAGACCCGACGTTACACAGAAGAGGTGCAAAAACGACGTTACATGGCAAGAGTTGAAAATATTTTTGTAGGGAAGTATATAATTATGTGTGTACCATCGTACGTATGAACGGAACGTTTCTTTCTAGAACGATATCTCATGGAATCAAAGCTGTATGGACTTGGTTGAGGTGTTTAGCGAAGCGTCTTAGCAATGAGCTGAGCTGATGGTTAGCTTACTACCATGTGGGATGTTCTTGCAAACGACCCTAAAATTTAAATTGAAATATTTTACGTTTTGAGGTCTTTAAAATATAGTCAAATTTTTTTAGGAAAGAAGTCTGTCCGTGTATACGTTCATGGAAAAAATTTCTACGTACATAGCTCATGCAGAAATGACGAATCGATCTCACGAGCTGGTTAGATTTTGAGAATCTTCGATTAGGTGTTTTTTTTGTTTTTACTCCTCCACGGTCACTTCTATCATACACCACGTCTCGCGGCTAGAACATTAGATTTGCAAGGTATCAGTCGCAATTTGTTAGCATTTAAATGATTAAACAAAATTTGCAAAATATTTAGTGCAGCCGTTTTTTAATTTAATAAAAAGGGTGAGAAAAATTAGATCTACTTTCTAAAATTAAAGTTTCGACCTGAATTGCACCACAAGCAATCAGTTTTCATAAAATTTAGATACTATAAACAGTTCATGTTAAAATTTAGTTGAAGATTTTTTCTTGATTACAAAAAACTTTAAGAATGTATAACAACCATGAATAGTCATAAATAAGAGGTTCATACGAATAATATTAACTGGTTTTTCTTATTTTGAATGTATTGTTGACATGTAAATCAGAGCGTATTATTAGTTGCAGCATTTGGGGAGATTTTGAATATCGTACTGCGGTTTTTTATTTTTTATTTTTACATTTTTTTCAATCAATTTCACATTTGCAAAAATAACACTTTGAAAGGTCAGATGTTTCGAAGATTTCTTATGAAAACAAAATCATAGTTTTCCAGGAATGCACAAACATATTCATACAAACAAAATTATGAATATTTATTATGTATAATGGTTGATAAGAATTTTATTATCTAATTTCACTTACTCACTTAATGGGGTGGTTTTGCCATCAATGGATGTGCATTATAACTACGATTTGTGCGGATTTCTAATAAATTAGGGGTGGATGTTCTTCTAATTTATGAAAAGCAACTATAGAAATAAAAAAAGTCTAAAAAGTTCTAAAACAAGCCGCGAGGTGCGACCCTTGAGGTCCTCACGGTCAACTTTCCAGTAATATCTACATAAACATCAACAACATTAAACACAATAATAATTTTGAAAATAATACTACTTTAAGAAATAACAATGAAAGGTATTCATAGCAGTAACAGGAATGAGTTAATAATAATCATATCGTCTACGGGAGGGTCCATTGATTACGTAAGGTTTTTGGTCGATGAGGACAGATTGAATATTCACGCGGATCAATCGGTGGGGGCCTTTTTGGTGTTGATAAATTTTGTTGGTTTTCAAAATTTAAGCCATTTTTTTTAATTAAAAGACTAGAAAAACTGTTAAAAATCTGCTCAAATTATGCAAATATCTTAAAACTTTGATTGAATTTACAACATTTTTTTAGAATAAAAGATATAAAGTAATAGCAGTCGTATGAACCCTCTTTACATGGTAACTTTGAATGATTTTTTATTTTTTATTTAGTTGTTTCATAATCATGGAAAATTTTTTTGCTGGTTTCTCTTCAAAAGTTGATAAGATTGTATAAATTTTTTAAACTGGTATCACTGTGCTGTGCAAATCAAGTTAAAAAAATATTTTTTATGAAAAAAAGAACATAATTTTTCGCATTTTCTTTTATTAAATTCAAAAAACAGCTGAAACGAATTTTAATCATGTTAAAGACTTCACAAAGATATTAATACACGTCAATTGACACCAGAATGATGCAAATATTATATCTGGTTCGTGAGATATAGCGAATGATCAAAATAACCTTGAAAATCATGATGACTTCTAATGATTTTTTATTTTTTATTTAATTTTTTACGTTATCATGAGAAAAAGTTTTGATTGTGTTTCTACAAACATTGTTTGAAGTATATAAATTTTGCAAACATTGATTACTATATTACGCTAATCAGATTAAAAATTTATTTTTTATGAAAAAAAACCTTATTTTTTGCACTTTTTTTTCTTAAATTAAGAAACAGCCCTAACGATTTTTTCCAAAATTTGACAGATTTACAAAAATATTAATGCACGTTCATTGACAGCTAAATTATGCAAATCATATGTTTGGTTCGCGAGATATAATGCAATACACAAATGACCTTGAAGATCACGATGACTATTAATGGTTTTTTATTTTTTATTTAATTTTTTTTGTAATCACGAGTAAAAAATTTTGCTGGTTTTTTTACAACAACTGTTTGGAGTATATAAATTATATAAAGATTTATTACTGTGTGTTGAAAATCAAGTAAAAAATTTGATGTTATTGAAAAAAACCCAATTTTTTGCACTTTTTTTTTCAAAAAATTAAAAAACCACTCGACCGATTTTTTTAAAAATTTCACAGAATCATTTGAATGTTAATACGCGTCGATTGACACCTTAATAATAAAAATCTCATGTTTGGTTTGTTAGATATAGCGCATAACATGGTTGACCTTCAAGGGGTGAAAACAGCAAACCCCCCCGACCGAAGTTTCCCAAAAACTAATCAGCTCTTAAGATTGCAAAGACGCTTCGATTGACACCTTAACAAAGTCGATACGACTTTGTTTACGTGAGTTATGCTCGTAGAAAAACTGCCCGCGAACGCTCATACGTACGTACGTACGTACGTACGTACATACACACACACACATACATACTTCTTTCTAAAAACACTTTATATATACTCTATAGACCTCAAAACGTAAAGAAAAGTTGAAAATTTCAATTTCGATTTTCGAGGCGATTACAAGAACTTCCCATATACTGGGAAGTTAACAATAAATTTTTAACCTGATTTACGGAAGACAGTATTCAATTTTTATAAAATTTATATACTTCAAGCAATGTTTGAAAAAACTTCATCAAAACTTTTTCTCATGAAAGCAAGAAACATTAAATAAAAAATAAAAAAATCATTAACAGTCATCATGATCTTCAAGGTCATTTCTGTCATGCGCTACATCTCGCGAATGAAACTTACGATTTGCATCGTTCAGGTGTCAATCGACGCGTATCAACATTTGCGTGAATCTATCAAATTTTTAAAAAAACTGTTGAAGCAGTTTTTTAATTGAGGAGAATAAAGTGCAAAAAATTAGATTTTTTTCATAAACAATAAATTTATAACCTGTTCTGCGAAATATAGTAATCAGTGTTTATAAAATTTATATACTGCAAACAATCTTTTTAGAAACGATTTCAAAACTTTTTCTCATGATTACGTTAAAAATTAAATTACAAATAAAAAATCATTAAAAGTCATCATGATTTTCAAGGTCATTTTTATCATTCACTATATCTCACGAACCAGAGATAATATTTGCATCATTAAGGTGTCAATAGACGTGTATTAGCATTGCTGCAATTTTTTTAACATTATATAAAAATTGTTTCAGCCGCTTTTTAATTTAATAAAAGAAAATGCAAAAAATTAGGCTTTTAGGGTTTAAGGTTTTATCATAAAAAATAATTTTTCAACTTGATTTGCACAGCACAGTAATAAATGTTTATAAAGTTTATACATTCTTATCAGTTTTTGAAGACAAACCAGCAAAACCATAAACCATGATTAAAAAAAAACTAAATAAAAAATAAAAAAATCATTGAAAGTTATTATGTATAGAGGGTTCATACGAATGACATTACTTTATATCTTTTATTCTAAAAAAATTGTTGTAAATTCAATCAAAGTTTCAAAATATTTGCATAATTTGAGCAGATTTTTAATAGTTTTTATAGTCTTTTAATTAAAAAAACTGCTTAAATTTTGAAAACCAACAAAATTTCAATCAAATTTGCGTTTGCGATATCAACGCTTTGAATGGTAAAATGTTTTGTAGTCAATACTTTGCAATATCAAATGCTTTGAAAAGGTTTTATCGAATAAAAATATGTAGTTTTTAGTAGATTCATTCTTTAGTAATCGTAAGATTTGAATAACCTTCATCATTTGTAATACATTTTACTTTTTACATGCAATTGAACTTATTTTTGACTACATATACAAAATTTTTCAAGATCAAAAAGGCCCCCACCGATTGATCCGCGTGAATATTCAATCTGTCCTCATCGACCAAAAACCTTACGTAATCAATGGACCCTCCCGTAGACGATATGATTCATATTAACTCATTCCCGTTACTGCTATGCATACCTCTCATTGTTATTACTTAAAGTAGTATTATTTTCAAAATTATTATTGTGTTTAATGTTGTTGATGTTTATCTAGATATTACTGGGAAGTTGACCGTGTGGACCTCAAGGGTCGCACCTCGCGGCTTGTTTAAGAGGTTTCCACATTATCTGCTGCGAAATCTCGACACCTCTTTCATCAAATGTCGATTTGATCCAGCATAGAAGTCCTGATTCGCGTATCCTGTTTTGTAACCTTGTGTTTTCGTTTATGTGCATTACCATCAACAGTTTGCATTGCATATTGTACTGGTCGACAAGCCTTCTGGAAAACACTGTAGTCGTAGAAAACAGTTTTTCATGGAATTTTAGGTAAGAATTTTTTATGAAATCCTATGCTTGAAATTTTGTTTCAGAAATGAAATTTGTTCAAAAATGAAGAACTACTTGAATAAGGAATGAAAAAAAGACTGTCCGATATTATTCTACATTGCATTTTTCTTAATACAAATAATCTTGCGTACATCCAACACAGCAGTATCCATGCAGATGCACCTTATACTCTGACTCTAATATCCTTTGGAAGGGAATCACACTCAGCATTTTTGATGTCAATTAGATAAATGCTTCAATATCCTGGGAGTCGTTGGAGTGCCAGCTAAAGAAATTCAACTTGACATTCAAAATGCAAGACATAAATCACCGTCTTCATCATCTTTCGATGGCATCAATCATCTTGCAAGATTATTATCCGATATGTAGAAGTCGGGACTGCAGGGAAATAAAGCGTTCCATAACTCTTGGATTCGGTTCTATTGTCCTTGGAAGCGGAATAGATACATCGCAGATGGGATGTACAAAGTATACTAAGAATGTAGTGTGCTCTGCATTCGGATGCACACTCTCAGATTACATTTCAGATTTTTCAATTGACTGTGCTTGGCGACTGCCGCATCTGTCCTTGTCGTCTTGTCGGCATCCTGGTACCGTGAGCTAATCAAATGATCCCATCCAAAGTGGTATGGAGCTGGAATTTGGAGTCTGCATTGCTGCTGATGGGGCGCATTGTTCGTACCGCCGTCCTCGCCGTCATCATCGTTACCGTCATATCAATGTGTCACTCTTTCTATGCTCCGACATGCGAACATTCGTCGGCAATTCAGTTATGCAGTACGTAATTGATTTTCCCCAATCGACAACTATGTCATATTCGTTTACCAAGCAAGAGTGGTAACAAGGATATGCAGGCTATGGATATTTCAGGAATAATGGTGGAGTGCGAATTGACCAGTTCCATTGCCTTCTTTTGGATCATCAGTTTGGGCATCGAGTTATCGTGGTTTGTTGCAAATATTGTCGTGCTATAAATGCATATTTCTTTCAATGGTTAAACATGGCGGTAAAAATCTTGTATTTCGGTATTTTTATTTTTGTGTCAATCATACTTGCTAAAAAATAGCCGACTCAAAATGTGTTGCTACTTATCGTTTTTTGATGAAATTAACATAGAATTTTGTTGAAAGTTCAATCAGAAACAAACTTACTGCAGTTAGTTTATTATTTACAATATTTCAACAAAGTCACATACGTTTTAGCTGGTCGTGATAAGTTGCCCATACTTTTTGAAAGCGAATGCCATTTAAGCATCCATATATATGAGGACATATTAACACGCAGTATCAAAAAAAGGAGCTCTCGCTCATGTTCAACTTGACAGGAAGTATAAACCAATCGCCAGATATTGTAGCACTTTCATAGTAAACTTTCTTTTATTATTTTGTATTCCTAAGAAGTTAATACAATAGTAAAAATCGGAAACAGATATGACTAGAGGCAAATATTCTATAAAAGTAAAAATTAAATATTTTTCGCTTAAAACAACCTTTGCCACAAGAAAAGTATCTGAGAAACAAATTCTTACATGACTGAAGTAATTTCGTTCGATTAGAATGGTTGATAATATTTTAAACTCCAAGACATTGAAATTTTTTTAGCAATTTCATAATATTGAACATATCCTGTAGGGTAATATTTGAAAAAATTTTAAGAGTCCGTTATTACGTCAGCTAGTGCTCAAAATATGATTGCGTGATTCACTGCAGTTTTTCATGGACAGTATACTGTCTAACTGGCTATAACCAGTTAGCTCTTTAGTTCGTTGCTAGGTTAAAACTCAAATATACATATAAATATGAAAGTAGACGCTAAACAGTCTGATCCCTCACCTAACATATTATGTATATTTCAGCTAAATGAAAAAGAAAATGGAATGAAATAAATGAAATGAAGTGAAATGAAAATGAAAGTCATACTGAATACTCTGTCACATTCTCGACGTGCGTGCCCTAGGTTGATGATCGAAAGGTGTAGGCCTCACCATTTAAAGCATCATCAGGTTCCCCGCCACCGAGATGATGCATCTGGCAAAAAACGGCCAAAAATATTCGGCCGCAGGGGCGATCCTGGCGAAAATTTTATGCATCCATACTAGTTCACCGAATTTTGGGTGACATATAAAGTAACCAATGGAAGCCCCTACCGATAACGCGTCACGCCCTTCGAAGGAGATCATATAAAAAAGATCGTGCAAAATTCCCTTTCATCCTTTTGCTGCGTTTTATATTCATATTTTTCAATTCACGTAGTTCCACTTCCATTTATGTTTAATTCAAATGTGTTAAAATTATTTGTATTTACTTTTTTTTTAAACAGATAGCAAAATGTCTAATAAAACTTAGCAAGCTACTCATATCCACATTTCTGATAACCTATAAATTTAGATCGAATTTCGTGCATCCCATTTTGATTTCAGATTGTTTTTGTGATTGCTACAATCGGCGTCATCAAATACACATTAACTTAAGTTGTGCCAACTCCAAAAAACAATTCAAAATTATTCACCATCTGCATATCACTAATAAATAATTTGACAAAACTCAAATCAAAGTTAGTTGCAAATTATTCATCCAGACTACTCAGCAGTCAGGATCCAACAGCCTGGATCGTAACATACATAATTTCTAGCACGGATACTCTCAGCTGTTGAAAAACATGAGACAAAAGATGCAAGAATTACCCCTACTTCAGAGAGAGCGTTGTGGTTTTCGTTTCTGAACTGGCGTGGAACAGAAAGATTGAATTCAATTCAATTCGTGTACGTATAGACGCCACGATCGAATTAGTGTGCCAATAATAAGTTTACCAATGCAAATAAGAACACTTATGCGCGTGCACAATTCTACACAACGCGTTGTATAGCAAATGTGCGGCAGTTTTGCTCCAGTGTCCGGGCTATATATTCCGGTCTTTATAAATTCTCGATTAAGTTTGCACACTCAAAATACGGTCTTACCTTACAAATGGGCATCGCATATTTTTAGCCAGAATACGACAATTTCTGTCTTAATACATTGGCGAATACAACTTTTCTGCAGCGAAACGTTAAGCATGGAAAGCACTGACACCAATGCGTGACACCAGCTATTTTTTTCTCGCAGTGAAGGCGTGAAAACTAACAAGCCGTGGGGTGCGACCCTTGAGGTCCACACGTACAACTTCCCAGTAATATTTACATTAATATTAAAAATATTAAACACAATAATAATTATGGAAATAATACTACTTTTAATAATAAAAATGTACCTCTCATAAAAGTTATTGGAATGACTTGATATTAATCGTAACATCTTTGCGAGCGTCAATTGATTACGTAAAGATTTTCGTCGATTGGTTTGATTTAATATTCACGTGGATCAATCGGAGCGGCGACAGGTTACAAAGCCTTTTCTACGTTATTTGTTATTTTCATATCGATGCTTGAAGGACAAAACAGCGCTAGCAAAAATGAATGCAGTTTTTGTTATTACGACAACTGAAGAGATTTTGTCGCGTGGTGGCCATTTTGAATAGTTGCGGTCAAAACTGCTATCACTTCGGCATAATCACTGAATTTGTATTTTTCACGATTTTACATCAATGAAACTAATAATTATTTCTTATTTTCTGTTGATTTTGAGAAACATTGACTATGCAGCCAAAAATAGGTTCAATTGCATGTAAAAAGTAAAATATATGTATTACAAATGATGAAGGAAGTAATTGAAATCTTACGAATACTAAAGAACAAAACACCTAAAAACTACAATTTTTTTATTTGATGAAAGCTTTTCAAAGCATATGATCTTAAAAAGTGTTGACCACAAACATTTTACCATTCAAAACGTGGATTACCACAATTGCAAATTTGATTTGATTTGTATTGGTTTTCAAAATTTAAGCAGTTTTTTTATTAAAGTTAAAACACGGTTCTGTGAAGACTAATAAAAATCTCCGCTAATTATGCAAATAATAATAAACTTTGATTGACTTTACAACAATGTCTTTAGAATAAGAGATTTAAGGTATACAAATTCGTATGAACCATTTTTACATGGTGACTTTGAATGATTTTTTTTATTTTTAATTCAATTTGTTTTGAAATCATGAGAAAATATAGTTTATAAATTTTATGAACATTTATTATCACGATGTTAATTTTATTAATTACTAATTAATTTTTTTTTAAAAAAAACACTAATTTTCAATTTTTTTTATTAAATTAAAAAAATGGCTATAAAGATTTTTTTTAAATTTAAAAACATCATTAAAATGTTAAAACGCGTTGATTGACTTCTTAATGATGTAAAGATTATATTTGGTTTTAGAGATATAATGATTGACATAAATGACCATGAAGGACATGATGACTTTTAATGATTTTTTATTTTTAATTTAATTTTTTTTGTAATCATGAACAAAAATTTTGGTGATTTTTTCCACAACAACTGTTTGGAGTATATAAATTTTATAACTATTGATTGCTGCGACTTGAAAATAAAGTTAAAAATTAGATGTTTTTGAAAAAAACTCCAATTTTTTGCACTTTTTTTCAAAAAATTAAAAAACCGCTCCAACAATTTTTTAAAAATTTGTGAGAATCACGAAAAAGTTAATACGCGTCGATTGACACCTTGATAAAGCAAATCGTACGTTTGGTTTGCGAGATATAGCGCATAACAGGGTTGACCTTCATGGGGTGAAAACAGAAACCCTCCCCCCCCCGTCCGAAGTGTCCTAAAACTAATCAGCTCTTAAGATTGCAAAAACGCTTTGATTCACACCTTAACGAAGTTGATACGACTTTGTTTACGTGAGTTTTGCTCGTTGAAAAACTGTCCGCGAACGCACGTGCGTACGTACGTACGTACGTACATACACACACACACATACATCTCCCTTTCTAAAAACACATTAGATATAATCTATAGGCCTCAAAACGTAAAGAAATGTTGAAAATTTGAATTTCGATTTTCGAGGCGATTACAAGAACTTCCCATATACTGGGATGTTAATAATCTGACCAACAATTTATAAGAAATTAATGTTCATTTCGAACAGTTTTGTTTGCAAATGAAAAGCTTTATTTTTTTACAATGGACGTTACCCACATGATGTAAATTTTTTAAAATTGAAGTGCGATATCCATTAAGCGTTATATTAAAAATTATTGCAATCAATGCGGATGTGGAAATTGGCAATCATTAAAAAACAATCGTTGACATGAATAGAATGATTAGTTGCGTTATAGAAAGGATGACGGCAAACTATTTTTTAACCTACGAGGGTTTCTTTGGTAAATTAAGACATAAATTGAACATTGCAACTTTATGCGGCGTGTTAACTCAAACAAGTTTGAAAAATTGGAGGTTAGAAAATAATATTTGTTTATTACTGTCTAGCCAGCGAAATCTGCGGCTGTGACGCAAATATGCTCTTTAAAGAACCTTGTTTATATTTATGTAAATATTACTGGGAAGTTGACCGTGTGGACTTAGAGGATCGCACTACGCGGCTTGGTTATTTTCAGATCGATACTTGAAGGACAAAACAGCGCTAGCAAAAATGAATGCAGTTTTTATTATTACGCCTACTGAAGAGATTTTGTCGCGTGATGGCCATTTTGAATAGTTGCGGTCAAAATTGCCAGCACTTCGGCATTATTATGAATTTGTATTTTTTCACGATTGTACATCAATGAAACGTTTTGAGAAACATTGATTATGCAGTCCAAAATAGGTTCAATTGCACATAAAAAGTAAAATATATGTATTTCAAATGATGAAGAAAGTAACTGAAATTTTAGGAATACTAACGAACAAAACTCCTCAAAACTACCACTTTTTATTTGATAACAGCTTTTCAAAGCATATGATCTTAAAAAGTGTTGACTACAAAACATTTTACCATTCAAAACGTTGATTACCACAATTGCAAATTTGATTTGATTTGTATTAGTTTTCAAAATTTAAGCAGTTTTTTCATTAAAGTTAAAACACGGTTCTGTGAAGACTTTTGTGGATTGGTTTGAAGATTTTTGTGGATTGGTTTGATTTAATATTCACGAGGATCAATCGGAGGGGGGACTGGTTACAAATCCTTTTCTACGTTATTTGTTATTTTCATATCGATGTTCGAAGGACAAAATAGCGGTAGCAAAAATGAATGCAGTTTTTGTCATTACGACATCTGAAGAGATTTTGTCGCGTGATGGCCATTTTGAATAGTTGCGGTCAAAACTGCTAGCATTTCGGCATAATCACTGAATTTGTATTTTTCACGATTTTACATCAATGAAACTAATAATTATTTCTTATTTTCTGTTGGTTTTGAGAAACATTGACTATGCAGTCAAAAATAGGTTCAATTGCATGTAAAAAGTCAAATAAATGTATTACAAATGATGAAGGAAGTAACTGAAATTTTACGAATACTAAAGAACAAAACACCTAAAAACTACAATTTTTTATTTGATGAAAGCTTTTCAAAGCATATGATCTGAAAAAGTGTTGACTACAAAACATTTTACCATTCAAAACGTTAATTATCACAATTGCAAATTTGATTTGATTTGTATTGGTTTTCAAAATTTAAGCAGTTTTTTTATTAAACTTAAAACACGGTTCTGTGAAGACTATTAAAAATCTCCGCAAATTATGCAAATAATAATAAACTTTGATTGACTTTACAACAATGTCTTTAGAATAAGAGATTTAAGGTATACAAATTCGTATGAACCCTTTTTACATGGTGACTTTGAATGATTTTTTTTATTTTTAATTCAATTTGTTTTGAAATCATGAGAAAATATTTTGATGGTCTCTCTACAGAAATTGATAAAAGTTTATAAATTTTATAAACATTTATTATTACGATGTTTATTTTATTAACTATTAATTAATTTTTTTATGAAAAAAACACTAATTTTCAACATTTTTTTATGAAACTAAAAAAAATGGCTTTAAAGATTTTTTGAAAATTTAAAAACATCGTTAAAA